>VWZO01006642.1:10221-29193 GCA_013396975.1 Bucco capensis
TGCATAAAGAATTTGTGACTAGCTGGGGACATGGTTTCACTTTTCTACTTACATCCTCTGTGCTATATGCTTCAGTAGGAACCTTGTGTAAGCGTAGCCACTGTTTGATCAGGTCTCGTTTTGCATAGTGAAAGATGTAAGCAAATATCTACATCTTTTACTGAGAATACACACATAGGACTCCCCTCATGTTCTAATGGCCCAAGTCTGTCATTTAAGTAAGGACAGATGGACATGTCTCTGCCAGAATGAAGCAGAGTCTGGAGCCACCCATTCTGTCTGAAGCTAGCTTTTTATGTTGCCAAAACACAACTGTGTCTCCCGCAAACTTGAGGTCCTCTAGATGAAAGAAGACAACATTGGTGTGCTGTTACTTCAATAATTAGCATTCAGACATCTACTGGGGAAGGGAGACAGCATGGGAACAACCTGTTCCCAAACCTGCTCATGCTGCATGCCAGCAGCTCAGAGAAAGCTACGTAATGTGGCATTGCAGACTATACTCCTAGCAGCCTAGTCATAGTGGCTATTAGAAATAAACCAGCTCCAGTTGCACTTCAGGCTTTTTTTTTTAGCTCCTAAGCAGAAAGGGCACATTGTACTGCTGTAGGCGTCATCGACAGGATTTGAGACAAACCTTTAAGCTGTTCTTGAAGATTTTGCTATTACCAGACGTGGCCTAAAAGGACCTTATCTACTTGAAATCCAGCTGGTCCAGAAACAAAAATGTCAACTTCACCAAGAGAGTGCTCTGTGCCGGGATGTAAGACTTTTCCGCCACCCTTTAGTTTAATTTAGGAAAGTTCAATTCCCCGTAATGAAATGAAAGGCAGACATGACTGGAAGGACTGTTTGTCTCACAGACTGTTTGTCGACACTGGCTGACTGTGCTGGCAGCAAAGCTGAGGTATTGAAACTGCAATTTAACTGCCACTAAAAAAAAAGTAGCTCTGACCTTTGTGCTGTAACTCAAAATTCAGTCATAGTTTGGACTTGCACCATTTTTAGCTTATTGCAATGATTAATCAAAAAAAGCAGACGACACTGGTTGGGAAGCCAACATTAAACAGTGACTTTTTCATGGAAATTATTTACATACCAGCACTGTGATGTGCATCTTCAAGCTGGGTGATCTGTGCACATAATTACCAGTGTAAAAACACTGGTCTTGTATTAGTAGTGCATAGCCAACTGCACTACTACTTTGAGCTATATGTTACAACTGTATAGAAGTTATGCTCATTATTTATAATTACAGAGATTGGTGAGGTGTTAGCCACCACAGTCAAACGTGGGAGTTACTTAACAAAATGATTCAAGATAGTAAGTGAAAAATCTCACTACAATAGAACAAATTATTTCTACAGCCACAAAACTGATTGTTCCTTCAGTTTTCAGCTACTAACCTAGAACATGACTTCTGCTTCACAGAGAGGGTCACCTTTTGACATTGCATGTCCCACTAACTTTTCAGTATTGATAAATAATAGGTGCAATTCTGAGCATATGTATTTCATAGTACTGCAATACTGTAGCATTCAATGTTTCTATAATTATGTAAACACCAGATGATGAAAAAAATAGATTTGAGCCAAAACATGCTTCTGCTAGTCTAGCAGTATGGGAAACAAGGTAGGTTTGTTACTGGCAGTACAGGAGCCATCTGTGACATTGCAAACTATTTGTTTCAGAGAACTGTTGTCTTTACAACCTCTTTCTTTGAGGTTCATACTCTTTGGTGTTGGGTTCAAGGACAGTTACTTGAGAGTGTGCTTCTGACATCACCTTTTCCTAACTGTGTTCCAGACGTCTCCTAAATGCAATGCAGAACTACTTTTGCCTCAGCAAAATGAATAATATTTAGATGCTTTAGCCCATTTGTAAGTGATTCTTGGTTGATTAGCTGAGATCATCTGTCTGCTAGTTTTAACACATTTCTAATGTTCTCATAGTGCACTGTATGTCAGTCCCTAGGAAAGTTTTGTCACTGGGTTGAATAAAGACAAAAAAAGAACAGGGTTGCCTATTAAAACTGCCTCTCTCAAAAACAGAAGGTAAATTTAGTTAGGTTTCTTTCCTACAGGCACAGTTTCTTTCTTTCTATAGGGAAGGAATAAAGGCAGATCCTTTTGTTTCCTTGAAGAAATACTGATTGCCATTAATACAGGTGAACTGAGAACCCTGAGAGGAACTTATTCAATGAACACTGTGAAATACTATGTGAGACTGATGAGCCCTAAAGGCTAGTATCACTTCTAACAATTACTTGTAATTACTAGAAACTGTTTAGCAGCTTTATACTTCTCGGAAATAAGTATTCTAGAATACTTTTATCACATAGAATTTATAATCAAAAAAATGTTTGAATTAATTTGTAGTGTTTCTCATTGATGCTCCCTAATGGTGCACTCTGCCAGCACAAGGCTCTGTGCCAAGATTTTCCATTCACAATCACAATAAAACTGAAGGATTTTAATTCAGATATCCTTACCCTTGTGTCTGTGTTTGTTACACAGCAAAATGGAGTCTGCCAAGGAAATTGGTCCCAACCCTCGTTTTAAAAACACCCTGTAATCAAACTCCACTTCCTTTCCCAAAGGCTTTTCTCTTTGGTAGCCAGCCAGCCTTAGTGCAAAGCACACGTGAGCTTACTGCAGGAAACCTGGGCTTAATGCAGTAAATGTCCACTACACCTGAAGTGATATTCAATAGACAAAGGAAAGATGGGTGCTTGGAATAAGAATCCTTGCACTAGGTCCAGTCCTTGTGCTCTCCCAGCACAAAATGTAACAGCGTAGTATTTATGGCCTTTATTAAAAGCTTACAAAGGCAACATACTTGGTTTCATGCATAGCATTAATTACATAAGATATGCTATCTCTGGAAAAATTCAGTACACACTTTTCAAGAAAATGCATAGTTCCTTCCTTGTTTTTGTGACATTATCAGTCCTGTGCATGTAAGGTCTAGCCTTTCAGCTCTCTTCCTGCTGAACAGAGCCCTAAACCCTGAGTTAAGCTTTTCTCCCTGTGCTTGTCTAGTGCTTAAAAACAGGAATCATCTAACACAGCACACACAGAGCTGCTGCAGATACTTAGTAAGAAGATGCAGCTATAAGAGAGGTGTTAGTCAGCTTGTCCATTCATTGACTTACACATCCTACTTTAGCTTATGGGAAAAATATGTAATTAGAACATTTCTCTATTATAAAGGCAGTAGCTGTCTACTGGAATTAATGCTCAATTTTCTTTCCAGATCTAGCCCTCACTTTCCCCATGCTGACCCCCTCTGCCAATATGTTCACACACAGAGTTACTCTTCCTCCCTCCCTCCTACCACCATCAGAACATGGATTTGATATGCTCATTTTTTGTAATGACTGTCTTAAAATTTTCTCCACAAAGTAATGAAAAGAGATAACAGCATGTGACTCTAGATGTTCCTGATTTTGCCAACAGCAGCCAAACAGTAAATGACTTTTGACTAAAAAACTTTGACTCACTAGATTTGTGAATGGCTGTGTTTAAGAATGTAACCCCCTCTTAACTTCTTTACACCATGGTACAGTATAATTCACTCAACCTAAGAGGAGGATAATGACAGCTTTATATAGGATCTCACATCACACCTCCAAATTTTGTTCTTATCTCAAAGGTTGCACCGCGCTTTAAAGCAATGGCCTGTATTAATCTAATCTCTGACATTTGGGCCGTATTAACCCACCAATGCGGTTTTATGTATCTCACACCTCAGACCCTATCAAGAAATTTGGCAGTGGCAGCTAGATAAGGACAACATACCTTACTGAACTTGTTCTAAAAATAACATCTGTAAACCACTCCTTTGGCTGCACTTTTTAATGACCTTGCTCTCTTCTGCTCACTCTTCTTGAGCTATTGCCCATACGGGTAGTCTATGTTTCTGCAGCATCAGAATGCTCTAAGGAAGGAGCACTGAAAACTCCCATTTTTCTGTAAAAATATTAGCACTTGGAAGGAAAAAAAAAAATCTGTGGAAACTCTACGAACTGAAAACTTGAGATGTTCATTTTTAGATGGCAAAATAATTGTTAAAAACAGGGCTATGTCTTTAATGAGACTGACCACATTTTTTCATTTCTGTACTGAACTAGTTAATAAACCAATCTGCATTACTAGGTACTTCACAGAGAAAATCCTACCAGAGGGATGCTTCTGGTATAGCAGCAGTTTAAGTAACCACTGCAGTACATTCAGATTCTCTTTTTGTTCACATGGTACAGATACTGAAATAACTCCTCAAATTGTGTACTATCCCATCTTCTCAAGCTGGGAACTGCTTTGGAATATGTATTTCCAAAGAAGTGGAAAATAATCAAATTCTCAAATTAAACTCAGTTTCTGTCAAGAAAGCTGGGGCCATTCTAAGTAGTTCTGCAAGTCCATAAACTTGAGTCTGTGACAAGGTGGTTCAAGCAGGCAGCATTTACTCCTTATATACCTTTTCAAAGGACAATAAAAACAGAATTACACTTTCAGAAAATCTTAAAACCCTGCAGATGGGGTTTTTATCTCCTAATCTCACCCTTAGACAAATTCTCATTCATTATGTTGAAAAATTTTGATTACCATAGGTTGATTAAACAGTGATGGTGACTATCATAATTAAAGTACATACAAAAGTCAACTTAGGTGTTTTATTAAATATGTAATTCTAAAACCTATAGAGAACTTGAATAATGAATGTACTGAGAGCACCTGACTGCACAACTTAAGAAAAAAATCATAGCTCTGGTTCAAAACTGCATGACAGGTTCTTGAGAACCTCTCACTTGTCCTGTGATATTTTTACAAATTATAGCTTACAAAAGAGCCAGTGTTTTACTGCAGTCACTTTCCAAGGCAGCTCCGGCTAGCTTTACATTCTTTTTATCGCCTTTCCTTTTTTTCTCTCATTATCTTCTTGCTTTCTTCTCTCCTCCTCTTAGTTACAGGATTTCGTGGATCATAGATCTCAAAAGTGTCTTCATCCTGCATGCTTGCATCTTTCACCTTTCTGCTTCTATCTTCAAACTGAAGTACATGTGACATCCTACAAAAATAAAACATAGCTCAAACTCAGTGAAACAGAAAGTTATGACTTAAAATTATGCTATGCATGGCAAGATTTTAGCACTGTAACTTATTTTTGTGCACAGCAAAAAAGATCAAAGTTTTGCAGTTTTCCTGGGTTTTTTTGGTGGTTGTAGTGATTTTGTTCGGCTTTTGTTGTTTTTTTTTTTCTTTCTTTCTTTCTTTGTAACACCACTGTTACAAACTTAAGAAGAGTGCCCACGTGAACCTCATGAGATTCAACAAGACCAAGATGAAGGTGCTGCACCTGGGTTGGAGCAAGCCCCAGTAACAATGCAGGCTGGGGAATGAAGGGATTGAGAGCAGCCCTGCCAAGAAGGACTTGCAGGTACTGGTGGATGAAAAGCTGGATATCATCTGCCAATGTGCACTCACAGCCCAGAAGGCCAACGGCATCCTGGGCTGCATCAAAAGAAGCATTGCCAGCAGACTGAGGGATGTGACTATCTCCCTTCACTCTGCTCTGGCAAGATACCACCTGGAGCACTGCATCCAGCTCTTGAGTCCTCAGCACAGAAAAGACATGGACCTCTTGGAGCAGGTCCAGAGAAGGACCACAGAAATTATCAGAAGGCTGGAACACCTCTCCTGTGAGGAAAGGCTGAGACAGTTGGGGTTGTACAGCCCGGAGAAGAGAAGGCTCAGGGGAGACCTTACTGCAGTCTTCGAGTACTTAAAGGGGGGCTTATAAGAAAGGGGGAATGCCTTGTTGATAGGGCTCTAGAGACTGGACAAGCAGTAATGGTTTTAAACTAAAGGAGGGGAGATTCAGACTAGATAAAAGAAAAAAATTTTCACAATGAGAGTGGTGAAGCACTGAAATAGGTTGCCCAGAGAAACATTCAAGGTCAGGTTGGACAGGGCTTAGAACAACCTGATCTAGTTGAAGATGTCTCTGCTTATTGCAGAGATATCATAAGTATCTATGATTCTATGATAACCTGGGGTCAAAAGAAGTCTGTTACCTTTACTCAGTGCCAGGAAAACCTGAAGCTTATCAACTATGGCCTTATTAGCAGGTGTCACTGAGGTGAGAATTAATATAGAAGCTGTCTGAAAACTATGAGTTTTAGCTTGGACAAACAAAATCTTAAACAAAAAGATAAATTATTTATTTCAATTAGACAGGTGGGAGGAAAAGAGGAATAAGACAAAACAAAGATGCTTAAAGTTAACCAGGTGTAAACCTATTGATCTCTACTAAGTCATCAAGACTTTTTGAATATACAGTTGTAGTAAAGCTGTTTCTTGTGAACCAGGAGAAACAGTATAAAGTTCATATGTTCAATTAAAAAAAAACCAACCAAAATTGAATTAAAAGATTTTTCAGTGTAAACAAACATGCCTAGCCAAAAACCCACTTATGTTTGGATCCTGCATTAATCAATTACAAGAACGTCTTTGGCTTTGATGGGAAAACTTAAACTAGTAAGGGCTATGCTGATCTAAATCTAAGCATATCAGTCTTTGTAACATTAGATATCTTTGTCTATAGTCCTTTTGACAGAAAATGCTGGAAAAACAAGTCAGTATCAGAACGAAAGATTTGCGGTCAATGAAATACCGTTTTATCAGGCTCTTGCCACAAGTACGAGATTCTGAATTAAACACATTTTTCAAAGAGCTTCTGTGCAAATCTCCATACATAGAGAGAGGGAAAGAGAACTAGCTCACTTATAGTAGATTACAATACTCTTTTAAAAGAAATCAGACAAAATTCAAAGCTATAGACTACGTGGGATCTGTTTGAATTCTTTAGAAAAATTTTAAAAAGAAAAATTAACACTTTTCGTCATGATTCTTAACATGTAAGTGTCCTATGGAAATATCTGAGCATTGTTTCAAGTGTATAAAACTTCAGTACACACTGAAAAAACCCTGTATACACTACTAACACCAAAACTTATTTTTTGTAGTCATATCTACAATTCAGAGTAACGTACCATCAGAGTGACTCATGATTTCATATTTGTAGTTTAATTATAAAAACATTGTCTCACAGTGGAGGGACTGAAGTAATTCATTTTAGTTAACATACTTTCTGCATTTGTCATATTCTTCAACTTATTAAAGATGAGCATTTGAAATTTTTTTTAACAACACACAACAAATCACACTATCCTAGTCTGAATTAAAGTACAGGCCTGAAGAGATAGAGCCATCCCTTGGTGAATGATTTTGGAGAGTGTTATATGAGGGTATGTAGAAGTGTAGTCACAGTCAGCCATTTCATCAACTTAGGTTTTCAAAGAAGGTCACAGAACTTGCAGGACACAACAGATAGCAATTAAAAAAATTACATCTCTAATTCTTGGGTCAGGCCATACTGCGTTGCAGGTAGTTCGCAAATTAGATGCCCTAGATTTAGACTAAGCAATGTTTACTTCTCTCCAACAGCTGAAAGAAGCCTCGTCTCTTACTCTGATTCATAACTTTCCACTGAGGTATTCCCAGCTGTGATTAAAAATAAGGCAATATTAAGAAACTTTTTGATATTCCCAGAATCAATTTCAGATGCATCATCTCATAGATAAAACAAAATAAACACAGACTAGGGTGGAGATTTTAAAAAATATTTTCCTGATGTGAACTTGTTTATTTTTTGCAAGTCACCCATCTTCATAGGTAGAACTGTTCTGCATCTATGTAAATGGTAAATCACACTTAATACTAGTTTATAAAAATATCAAATAGTTGTTTTTTTTTAAGGAACATGGGAGGTATTTAATAATTACTTCCATATTAATTATTTGAATTTACAGTGATCTTAAGCTTCTCCAACAAAAGAATGCACTTGCATAATTTTCCAGGTGTAGAGTCACAGATACATGTTGCACAATACTTTTCCTTGTTTGGTTTATTGCTCTCTTTCCTTATACATGCTCATGGGCTCAGTGGGGAGCTGGCTGCCCCTCATGCTTCTGCAGTTATTGTGCTGACGACTCTAATCTAATCTCTTCATCTTTGGTCTTCATGAACATACTAACTTATGCTTATCATTGCCTGTTGATAATTCATTTTAAATAAGTGAGACACACAACTTTAAAACATACTTTTTCTTCAAAATTTAAAGGTAGAAAGTTTGTCAGTTGCCTTATGCAAAACTCAAAAGGTTTTGCTCAAATCTAGTTTTAATAAGATATTTTGCCAAACCTGATGATTCTAGGTTTAAAGTATCTAGGCATGCAAACTGTTGTCTTTCTCTAGAAGAAAAAGTAACCATAAAATTATTTTATTCACCTCTTTTGATAAGATATTGCTGCAAATCATAACCAGTTATCCAAGCGTAGACTTATTGCTCAAGAGGGTCGATTTTCACCCTGGCCAGATGACAGCATCCTACAGTTTAACCATTGTCCTATCCCATGTAATGAGGGAGCAGCTGTTTTTCTGTACCGCACTTTTCCCCTTCTGTGTTACTAAAGTGCTTAGCTCTCCTCTGTTTTCCAAAAATTAAATGCCTTGAAATATTACACTGAAATACCTGAATCCATTTAAAACCGTTTCAGACAAAGCACAGGATTTCAAAGGTATGTGGACACTCCCCTGGCCCAGTGATATTCTCAGATAATAATTTTTGTAGCAGTTCACAAACAACACCATATCTGCCAACCATACATCAAAGAACAAACCCCACCTACACAGTGCTCGCCAGGTAGACTCAACTAGTTTATTTAGGAGACAGATCATGTTCTTGTGAACTACTCTAGTGAGATGGTACTTGTAAAAGATATGATATAGATTAATCCCTCTGATTTTGAGATGTGTGAGCCATGCACTGGATCTGAATCATATGCCACTTGCTGACAAGTGGCAGTTATGTTAAGTGTAGCATGAACATAAGTCTGGTATCACAACAGCTCTGACCTTTCCAGAAGTTCTTTCTGGGAGAAATCAAAGCAGCAGTGAATAGACTGAACCATTTTGAACCTCAGCAAGAGCAAGGAAGACCTATGCTTTTGCACTAGTGATGAACCTCAGATTTCCAGGCACAAATGCACTGCATGCATTAGTGATTTTTATATGAAAAAGCAAAGATGCACTGAGTAATTCAACACTCTCTTATCAAAGTGACACAGCTGTTAGCTGTTACAAGCTCACCTGTGCCCATTCAACCTTCCTTCCACAAGTGACTCTACACAGCATGCTATCTGGTGCCTCTGCAACTTCAGTGGAGAGCCTGGGACATTGCAGTCACCTATATTAGCATTTTAAACAGTGGAGCTTTGCAGTAAATCATCAACAGGTGTGGATAGAAGTTAGGTTCTGCTAAGTCTGTTGTGAAGGTAGTAGTTTTTGGCAGAGTCTCAGTAACTTCCTAACCAGTTTTTCCAAGGATTAATATGGAGGTGCTTCCACAAAACATGGCAATTGATGACACATCCTTTGTTTCTGCAGTCAGTAGGCACCAAGAAAAAGTTACACACATCTTTTCAGTTTCCAGATACAGAACCATATTACTAAAAATGCACTACTTAGAGTCAGTACATCTACACTGGTGCTCAGAACATTGGCAAAAGTTACATACCACTTCAAAATGCAGATTAAATTAATTAAGCAACTAATCACATTGGTATAAAATTTACGGTAGCAAAATTTTGCAAATTATTGCAACATGTTATGTAAGTTTTTTGTTATCTCCATCAGGATGCTTAAAATTAACACAGCAGGAACAAGTATCTGTGTCAAGAAATTCAGTGCTGCTTCTTGCATTGTACAGGCTGGCTAACAAAAGAGAAAGCAATATGAACTATAACTACTAGTACTACCATTTGTTTATTGGATTCAGCATTGCTTGCAAAAAACATGCACCAATTATCAAGAATGTACCATATATTTACAAGAAAAACGAGAGGTACTCAAGCACTACTGCTTTAAATCATATTCTTTTTCCCAGTAACATTTCCCTTCAAATTTTGTAAATATGTTAAGCTACAAGCATTAAGATAGGAAATACTGTAACACTTTCCTCCCATCACCCTCATGATACGCAGGCAGCGGACAGAAATGTAGCTCATGTGAACAGATTAGAAAACAAATGAGTGAATCCACAGTTCAAAGCAAATGATATCTCTCGTTTTGGCTGTTCTGGAAGAATGAACTCATTGGCACTCTTTGCACTTCTAGCAGAGCAGTGGGGGGCACAGGAAGAGGAGAGGTAGTTGAGAAACACTGACAGACAGCTGAGAGATCAAAAAGAAAAATAAATTGAGGAAGGTGATGACTAAAAAAGGATAGGAATAGAAACAAAAACACAAAAAAAAGAGATTGACCAAAATGTAAATAAAATGAAGAAAAATATCAAATGATAGTCAAAAGCAAACAAAAATTTTGAATCAAGGCAAGAGAACAAGAGTATGAACAAAATAAAAAGAATGTCAAAACCATAAAACAATGAGAATTTTGAAGGAGGAAATATGTTAATAACATCTAATCTTTTTTCCACTTTTTTTTCAGTATTGAGATGCTACAACCGAAACAAGCCTCTTGGCTCAGATTGCTGTCTCCAACAGCTTTAAAAGTAATTTTGTAAACACAACGCAGCAGAAGAGAGGAAATATGTTTATGTCTTTAATGAAACCTGCAACCACTTCTAAGTGCTCTGTGTAACGCAACTCTTGCAGGCAAGTTCCCCAGTTTCTGTCTGCCCCATGTCACCATCCAACTTTGTCTTTCTTTTTGTGTAAAAGATAACCCATTATCCCTCTTTATCCTCATCATCAACTTGTCCCTTCAACTTTTCATGCTTTCATAAAGCTTTTCATTTTTTTAATTTATTGGCTTGCTGTCTAAAAAGAAAAATAATATTTCTTATTCAGGTCTAGTCAAATTCAAATCATTAGTTATTCCATAGAAGTTCCTAATATAAAAAAATCCTTAGAAGAGTAGTAAGAAAATTGCTATAAGTAGAGATATATGCCATACTGCAGTCAACTTCACAAGTATTTTAATTCCACATCAGAATAATACTGTTTCAATACAAATTAGTGAATAGAGCATAGATTTAAGACTGAAATTAAAGAGTTCACTGTTGTTTTAAATACACCCACCACTAAGCACTCTCCTGAGGTTAATTTTATTCCTGCAAGATTCCAAAAGTGGTATTTTCTAGTTTTCAGATGAATGGAGTACTATTAACCTACAATATTTCAGTAACTGGATGTTAACAATGCAGGCAACATATTATTGCTGCTCTTGCACAGGACAAAAATCTTAACTCTAAGCAAGCAAAACTGATAAAGATCTGTTTTAAAAAATTTATATGAAGTCAGACTGTATACCTCTGTTAACTTTGACTAGCCCTTTGAAATCGTATTACAAGTACTGGAGGATGAAGAAATTGATTTAATCTTTTCAGAATAACCAGCAAGTTTTGAGTCCTTCATAGGCCCAAGAACCAATTGTTTATATTTTCTTTCGTTGTGTAGGAGTACAGCATAGAATGATCAGAACGGAACTTCTGCAGGTATTTCTAACATAACACTTTTTTGAGATATTCTATTCAAACGCTACATCGTCAGCGTTACCCCAAAATATTCACTGCAAAAATCATAAGAAACTAATAGTTTCACCAAGTATGGAATATCCAGGTTAAAAATCCCAAAAGACACTTCAGTTTTTCCAAAGCTAACAACAAAGTAAACAATTCTTGGTAAAGGCTATTGTAATAACGTATCCTTCTATTGTTCAAGATAGTGCTAACCTTTTTTTTTTAAATTATTTTTTCTCTTGTAAGAAGATTTAGTTGTAAGTAACCTTCTAAGAGTAAGGAAAAATCAACTTGTTTATGAAAAAGCTCTCCCAGTTCAGAAGTCAATTAAAGCAGTGGGGGAAAATATGATTAGTTCTCATAGTATCTGAATTAGAAATATATACAACCGTGATGACGTATTATTTTAAGCAATAAATATTTTTCTATAAAAAATCCACTTACCCTATTTCTATATTGCTTGTTTGGTAGTATATTTACACTATATCCTTGTCCTCTTCACAAAAATGTTAAGTAATTTGATGAAAGAACCTGGGCACTTTAAATAGACAACTGCTCTTAATAGAGTAGATTGGTATGGAAGACTACAGTGCAAATTCCAGATGTTGTTCCAGACATTATACCAGGGTTGAAAAAAATTACATAGCATTTACTATAAGAATATGAGAACCACCATGCTGGAATAGACCAACGATCCACCCAGTCTAGCACCCTGTCTCTGGCTGTAGCTTGTACAGTATCTGATACTCTAAAAGTCAGTATATCACCTCCCCAAGTTAACACAGTCAGGCAGTATTGTATCATCAGAGCACAAATCTGAGGTGGAGGGAAGGAGAGGAGAGCATTTTTAGCACAAAAATACTCTGAGTTTCATAACATTCAACATTCTCTGGACACTCTACCTTCTCCTTTGTCCCTCCCTCTCCTCATTCTGAGTATGTCCAAATCCTCAATATTCAAACATGTCACTGAATGACTTGAAATTGGGGTGCTTGAAAAGGCATGTAAATATGAAGGAAGTTTAAGCTAGACTATTAAAGATTTACAAGATTTTTTCTTCATACTTCACTAGGTTTGCTGGCAATAAATAAAATGTAAGATTTCCAGACAGTAAATGTAATACTAGATATCCCTTGAGTAAAGCATGGATCATCTCTGAATTTAAGTCAAACAGTAGTCAATTACAGGCCCAGATGTATAGTCAAATAAACTTAGACATGGAGGAACTAATAAAAAACAAACAAACAAAAAACCCACCCCAAATACTAGGAGTTTCTCAGGCATGCAAAACAGCTAGAAGCAATAAATACATAACTTCATCAGAAGAACTATTTGTTAATAGAAAATTACTGATTGAAGCAGTGGACTAGCAGCAACCATTTACATATCTAAGTTTGATCTCATTCTAGCAGTAAAGATATGTAAAATGGTGGAGTGGAGAAAAAATTGGAGGAAAAAAATTAAAGCAGAAGGTGGTTGTTTTTTTTTTTCTTTCTTTAAATGTTAGTTGATATACTAAAACCCAAACAAACCCTTTTATTTTGCCAAACAGAAAAGAAATCCCTCTTTCCAATGTGTTTCTAATACAGACCTCTGGCATTCTTTTATCCTTTTTAACAATTGAGTAAGTATTTTGTCAACTCTTTTAAAATGTAGTTGAGTAAATCAATGGCCTTAGCAGGAGAGACCTAATATAGAGCCAGTTTTTCCAGACTAGTGGAGGAACATTGGCTCATGTCTGGATGGGAGGAGGGAAGCAAACATGGCTTTAATCCATCTTTGTGCCTCTTTGGCATAAATTACAGCAGCACTTTTTCTTTCATTCCCCAAGCTAGCATCAGCATGTGAAAAAGACTGCTGCTTAGTTTTCAGGAGCTTACTGTGTTTGTCACAGTTAAGCTTCTGCAACTGAATCTGCAGAGACTGTTGCTAATCTTGAGGAAGCCATGTTTCATAATCCTCAGTCTGATGTATCATAGCAAAGAAAGGGACTGCATTTTAGAAAATGTGTGTAAAGATATGTTTATGAAAGAAATATAACCAATATTTTTAGAGTTTAACCAGAGAATTTAATTATTCAAAGTTTAATAGTTGATGCTGTATTAATACGAAATCTTGCAAATAAATGTAGAAGGCATTATCAAATTTATGTGGAGTAGGTACTAACAGTGTGCATCATGATTTAGCACTTAATATAAATGAAATCTTGCAATATATAAAGTCTGCCTAATTTCAACACTTACCTAATTCTGAATTGCAATAAAAAAACCCTCCAAACCCAAACCAATTCTAGCCTCCTCTCTACAACACACATTGGAAAGGTAGTGCCTTGATACTTTTTTAAAGACCCAAATCTCTCTCTCTCAGCCACAAAGCCTTTTACTTGGAGAACATAAAACAAATGAAATACTGTGTATTCCCACTTCTAACTGCTCCAGATTTCTTTATGAAACCAATGCTAAATATTCTGAGAAAAGTTTTCCTTGTATTACCAGAAAAGCATTTTTTAAAGAAGATAAAGGAAGCAATTGTCGACACTAGACAGATAATACCTTTACTGAATATGCAGATTTTTTTTTGTTTTTTCTGGAGTAAAATACAACTCTCTCTACAAACTAGACAAAAAAGTTATACAATCAAGTTGCAATGAATGTCCTGGCATAAAGGCCTTTGTATTAGCACCCAATGTTGTTACCTTATTTAACTGACCACAGTCGTAGTTTTGCAAAATTCAGAACTGGTAACAGATTAAGAATCTGATCTACCTAAACTGAGCTGCACTTTAAATAATAAGCATTGAACTTTTTGTTCACAGACGCAACAAATTTAATAAAGCCAGACCCATTCCCTTTAATTTTTTGCTATAATCATGTGATCAGATTTATGCAAAATGTCACTGTGCAAATCAATGTAATATTATGTGACCAAGAGGATATCTTTAAAAGCCTTCTAAAAGCCAGAAGATTTTAAACAGTCTATTGAAGTGAACAGTGCCATTATATTCCCAATTGTATTGTTTTTAATCCTTGCTATCTTCAATGAGGTTTTTCACAAATAACTAAGATGACAGTCATGTCAACACTAGTAATTTCACAACACGCACATGAAATTTATTAAGCAAGATCTGCAACACCTTTTTGCTTGAGACAGAAGACCTTTACAGTCACATAATTTTCACAATAACCTTCTGACTGTAGGGACTTAAAAGGTATTTTCAGGCATTGACTAATTCACTTTGATTTAAAAAAATGCCTATTTTCTGTACCCCTCAAATTAACTGACATTTAGAGTAGCTCAGGCTCAACAAAGCTAGGTAACTGTATATATTTTAAACTGGAAAACCATGTGAAAAACTACCACCTCATTCCAAATCCCCATTTTACTCATTCTTTCTTGTCTCAGGATATCTGAAAGCTGAATGGATTTATGTTATTATAAGAAGAAAAAGTTTCAGAGTCTAGACATTCTCCCAAAAATACTTAAGCAACTGCCTCATTTACATTTGTCACTTAGTTACACTCTGACAGCATTCCACGGGGAAGGAAAAAGCTGATCTCTTTTAAAGATTAGGAAGCTTTGTAGTTCATGTCCAGCATCTCACATTTCAGCCAGGAAATGCTGTGATGTTATAGAGTTTTTTGTTACTTTTGAGTAATTCCTTTTAAGTTTTGAGTTGGTTGATCATGACAATTAAGTTTTAAACTCAAGAATGGTACTGGAGTTGGTTTGTAAAGCTTCTTGTGCATTTTAGGTGTGAGAATGCACAAACAATTGGGATCTTTCACAGAAATATGGTAACTTGACTTGGCAACCAGGTAAGCTTTAAAGAAAGAAAATGGTAGATTCTTTTCTGCAGGAAATTCCATCAGCTCAAAAATTGTCAGGATTATAAAATTTCTCATAGGAAAATAAATACTTCAGTGTGTCTATAAATTTAACAGTTTCAGGAAGCCTCTGCTTGCTTTCAAAGATCAAAGAGAGAATAGCAGAAGATAGTCTAGAATTTTGGTTAAGCATATGACAGGTGGATTTTCACAGCAGAGTATCTCTTCATTCCTACAAAGACCAGTACTCCATCTGGAAAAGCATGGATATTTGTTTCTTAAGTTTCATAAGGATGTAAGGCTGGTAAAAATTCAGTTGAGAGCCCTGTTTTTAGGTGTACATAGCCACAGTCGAATGTCACAGTGAAAAGGTAATCTGTTAGGGTTGGTTATTTCACTTCCACTTAGGACTTTACTGAAGAATATAATTACAGAACATATGTATAATATGTTTTGTGAACAAGTGTTCTGAACGCTTATTGGAGTATTTACAATTTATGTGATTTGGCAAACAGGAGTCACAGTATGAAAACTAGGATACAATTCAGAAATGTACAACGGCTGAATTTCAATAAAAGCAATCAACAGCATGAGTTCAGGACAGCTAGATTAGGCAACCATTCAGTAGGAAAAGATTTGTGGCTTAGAAAAAGAAGGGATTAGAAACTAGGCATGAAAGAAACAATGACAAATAAAGTAATCCTTCCACTCAACAGCTGAGTGTTGCATCTAGTCTCAGATTTCACACTTTGAAAGAGAAATTAATCACTCAGAACTCTAAGAATTACTTGATGGGAGCGTGTTTCAGAGTACCAAATATCAGTCATACTATTTGAAGAGGAATATTTTGCACAGATTAACTAAAACAATCAATCTTTGATAATATTTGATTGCATCTGATTTTTTTTTCTCCCATAGTTGGATTCCCTCTATGGAAAATACTTAATGTCATGTTCACAGGATCTGCATCATCAGTTTCATTATCTGCAGTTATTGCCAAACCACTTTCTGGGCTGAATTTTGGAGTTTACTGCAGCTGTAACCATTTGATATTATAAACAGAGCCCTGAAGTGGCACGACAACATAACTGGGTGTCACCTGCACATGACTATACGTTGTCCTAAATCCTAAAGAAGATGAGGAGCAGTAGCATTCTGTACAAAGCATAGCCTGTGCAGTGCTTTCATTTTCAAATTCAGGCCTATCCTGTAATCCAGATGGGAAGTACCAAATAGATAAATTACTCCAGCTGGGTCTTCTGCTGTGACATATTTGGTTTTCATACTATTAGTTGCTAAGCAGGTGACACTTCACTGCTGCTGTGATGGATCTCATCTACATTTTACGGAAATGTCTTTTTGGGTAGGACATTAAACCCAGAATGAGTGAGTTCTCTCTCTCTGCTGCACTCTGCATAACCTTTATGAAAAAGAAGAATCAAGTTATACATCTCACTCTTACTTTTTTGGACTGTAAGCAAATAAAGAACAGCTAATGATCAAATAGTACTGAAGACATCTGACAAATCATTAAAAGAAAAGCATAAGTAATAGTTCTCAGTATGGAACCACAGGGACAATGATGGTCATGCCTGGAAGAACTAGGATCCTGGAAGAACTCGGATCAAGTAGGTCTTCCTGAGGTACCCAGATGCTGCAAAAACGTGTCTGTCTACTTGTCTGCAGACATTTTTTATTGTTACAAGTACCCTTACTGGCAGTACATGCCACGTTTATTTTGATACTTTTGAATTCTGTAGGGGAAACTGGATTTTGATTGCTGCAGACAGATATACATAATCATTCTCACATAGTAGTAGAGTTTGCAAAAGAATTTCTCAGCAAAGATTCTGGTATTTCATGTTAAAATGTAGTATTATATGCATTTCTCTTCAACTCTTTTCAGAACACCTCTTCGGATGCCTTCTTACACAGTAAAATCTGGTAATAATTATCAAACACCATATGTACTGTTTACAAAAGAGTCATATTTCTTCCTTTTTTCTTGCACAAAAAGTAGAATGCTGCTGAAAAGTACCCAAATGTCTGCTGAGCTTTATGCCAATACAGCAGCTCAGCCAAATATGCAGAGAGAAGTTTGCCAAAAGAAAGAAAACATAACAAATTGGTAATGGATTCTGTCTTGACAAAAACAGAAAATTATACCTCAATGTGTGGCCACTCATGTGGACAAATAAAAACGTCTTAGAGGCAATCATTTTACTTCAGATAACATGCCCTGACAGTAGAGCAAAGCATACTGGCAGGCTTTCGCTTCCCAGAAAAACAGCAACCATGACTTACAAAATGGCCTGAAGGAATCACATAATTTGCATGTATCACATATACCATGCATTAATTTTATCTAACAAAAATCAAATAGGCTTACTGTCTTTTGAGGAGTAGGTTGGAAAGAATTTTAAAATGTACAGTCACAATAGCTATCTAAAGTATTCCAACAAAGACACTGAAAACATAAACTCTTATTCCAATATATGAAATTTAACTTTCCAAGAGATTCTAACAATCATTAAAAGCTTTTAGAAGACTTAATTTCTGTGTTACTGTTGTGTATATAGCAAATTTGTGTAACATGCATATTTCATTATTTATTTAGCTTCAAAGTAAATTCTCTGAAAACAGGCTGTCTCATTTGTCTGTAAAGGACACTTACTGTGCTGTAAAATTAATAATACAATGTTAATTAACTTTTGTATTACGTAGTTTTATGTTTAGTTTTATGTTCTAAGTCTTTGTTTTAGTGCACTTCTAAATGCAACAAAGATACAACTTCATAATCTGAAATTACAAGACTTCATTCCATATGAAACTATCACCAATTACATGTCAGTAGTTACTCAGAAAGGAGTAGGAAAGATACTGATTGAACTCTGTGAAAGTCTTTAAAAGACTGGTTGTACTCATCATCATGGCTAGGCTTCGCGAATGAAGATCTGGGGAGGGCTCTACTGACATTCCCCACAAGTGTGCTGATGGCTGAAAACGCCAATACGAGATAGACAAGGCACAGCAGAAGGACTCCTTAGGAGGTATATTCTGCAAGACACCATTCTTTCTACACTGTCTTTTCTCCTCAAGAGTGATCTTGTGTGCTTTCTCAAAAACAACAGCTACACTAAAAATAGTATGTCTCCAGACCTCCTGATTGGAGGCAAGAGTAGGCCAGTTAAGTTGATCAATATGGCCAAGGCTGAGATGTTGTTTCAGGGAGTCCTTGTATGTCCTCTTCGGGGCTCCTCTCTTGCGATAGCCAATGGCAAGTTTACCATAAAGCGTAATTTTAGGAAGGCAGTAGTTCTTCATCCTGGAGACGTGACCCGCCCAATGCAGCTGCGTTCTCAGCAACATGGCCTCAATACTTGAAATTGCTGCTTGTTCTAGAACATAATCTGACCAATGGATGTTTAGGATTGTACAGACACAGCCTTGATGGAAGTGTTCTAAGAGCCGCAGGTGGTGGCGACAGAAGACCCATGATTCGGAACCATATAAAAGAGTAGACAGCACAATGGCTCTATAAACACTG
>VWZO01006643.1:0-20260 GCA_013396975.1 Bucco capensis
TCCCTGGAGTTTCATTCGCCAAGCCTAGCCACGACTTCCTCTCCCAGTTATTCTTAGCAGAGGTGATCCAGCTGGAACAAGAGGGAGAGAGCACTAATGCAGAGTTGATGGTGGCCTGATTGCTGTGTGCTGCTGATAAACTGCATTACTTCTGTTAAAATCAGGCAGAGTGGAGAGAAATGCCAGAGGCCATGAGTGCTAGGTTGAGCCTGGGCAATTTGTGGCTGATTTGCAAGAGAGGACATTGTGGCAGCAGCTCTGTAGCAGATAGGGCATAGAATCATAGAATCCTAGAGTGGTTTGGGTTGGAAGGGACCTCTGGAGCTCATCTAGTCCAACCCCCCTGCAGTGGNAGTCCAACCCCCCTGCAGTGGGCAGGGACATCCCTAACTAGATCAGCTTGCCCAGAGCCCTGTCAAGCCTCACCTGCAATGCCTCCAGGGATGGGAACTCAACCACCTCCCTGGGCAACCTGGTCCAGTGTTCCACCACCCTTGTGGTGAGGAACTTCTTCCTAATGTCCAATTTAAATCTCCTCCTCTCCAGTTTAAAACCATTGCCCCTTGTCCTTTTACTGCAGGCCTTTGCAAGCAGGCCCTCTGCAGCCTTCTGGGAAGTTCCCTTTAGGTACTGGAAGGTCACTAGTAGGTCCCCCCGAAGTCTTCTCTTCATTGCATGACAGGCTCCTGTTTACTGTGGCCTCCTGATGGCAGGTTTGCCAGCTCTCGGAAAGCTTGGGGTTGGAGGATGGCATCATTTTCCTTTTGAGCAAATCTGTTAATAATATTTGGCTTTGCAGTCTTGTTCTTATTGTGTTTTATTTCAGGGCAATATAAACCAGCTGTTAGAACAGTGAGTTATTTCAGTGATATATGTTGGTTTAGGTATCACTTAAAAAAAACATGAGAAAGCAAAATTATGCCTATTATTCCTACTCCTGGTGATAAAAACAAGCTTCTAGGACTGCAGCATTGATATCATTTAACCTGAAATGGAAAGAGGTTGCCACAGGAAGGGAAATTACATTTCTGAACATCATTTTTCAGGTGCCTTAGCAGTAAATGAGCTGTGCCATATCTCATCAGTGAAGAACCTCCACGTACAAAAAGCATAGTAGATGTAGGTGCAAAAACAAAACAAAACACAGCCAGGAGTTGTGTTATCTCACTTATTTCAACTGCTTACAGATATAAATATAAAGATCAGCAAACCAGGGTCCCATGTGGGGTTGTGCAAATCCAAATATCTACCTTTTCCTGAAACAATGACTCAAACTTATTTGGGTTAGCTCTGTAGGATAATCATATTCTTTAGTTAAGTCACTGAACACTAATTGAATGAATTTGAATAATATTAGGAGTAGTCTTCATTTTATTTAACAGATTCCCAAATATAGGTAATGAAGATTTAAATAACCTTGGAGATTGCTTTGTAAAATATGGAAGGCTGCATGTATTTTCTTTGCATGCTGCTCAGGTTAAAACCTTGCCCTGAGACAGGTACCTCTGAAGAGGTAAACTATCATTGAAAAGCCAATACACACTGTAGGATGCAGTTTGTACCCCCCAAAAGATTGGGATTTTTGTTTCAAGTAAGACAGGTACAAAAAATCAGTATTTGGATGACCACCAGGGGTTTTTAAAGGGTTTTGGCATGAAAATAAAATTATCTATACCTAGTAAAAGACACAGACTGTTTTAAGATTAAGTAGTGTCATTCAAGACTTTGTAGAAGGCCTTGCTAGTTAAAAAAAAACACCCAAACCCCAAAATACAACAAAAAACCAAACCAGCCAAACAAAATTAACAACAAAAAACCCAACAGCAAAACCAAACAAACCCCAAACATCTTTTTAGCTAGAAAGTGTGGAAGAAGTATCCTGAAAAGATGGAGAAACTCATTATACTTCACTTGGCTAGACTGAAACTTTCATCTATCTATCTATCTATATATATAAATGTATCTATAAAGGTTTTGAGAATAAACTAATGAAAAGATTGTACCTCTGGACTGAAAGATATATCAGCAAAGAGCCAGTCCTGGCACACTCTTTGTCTGGAGCCCCAGCAAATATAACAGTGTTAGGAATTGAAGATAAGGCCTCAGATTTCCACAGGACACCAATTATTGTGTATGAGTTATGACTCACTTCTATTGTTTCCCTCTGAAATATATATTTTTTGAGTGAGTTTAGTACACATGAAAGATAAGAGAATGACAGTTGTGGAGAATGAAGGGTTTTGTTTATCTGTGTAACAGGCAAAAAACCAAGCAACTGAGGAGTGAGTTTCCTCACCACAATTCTGGAAAGAAACTATTGCAAAGCAATGTATTTTGACCTTTGTTAAATAATCTTAAAAACCAGATAGGCACTGTAAGCCCAAAAAATCATGTTGTCTAAATATAGCCTGCATGCAAACCTAGTTTTATGTATTCACAGATACTTAGTTTTCAAAAAGACACAGTTAGCCACCATAGAATATTCAGAAATAAAAAAAGGATATTATCTCCTTTTTTTTATATCCTACAATGCTTCAGTTTTCCTGCTCACTCAGCCTTTGACCTCTCTGTTTACACTGCTACAGAGATCTCCATTAGCACCAAGAGCTGGTTTATTCTAGATGTTTGCAGCAGCTATCTCAGCACCAACCCCAAAAGCCTTGCCACCAAAATGCAAGCACTGGGCTGTGACATTGACACAACAAGCGACAGGAACTGGGCAAGAGCTCTCACTAAAAGCCATTTCAGACTCTTTCTGGCTGTTTTGGTAACACAATGTCAGGAAGCCAGGTCATTAAGAGAAGCAGGGGTTTTCTGTTTAATTGCCCCTTTTATTTTTTTTCTCTTCTTTTTGTTCCTTCTCTCTTTTCCTTTTCTCTCCTTTTCTTTCTCTTCTCTCTCCTTTTCTCTCTCTCTTCCCTCTCCTTTTCTCTCTCTCCTCTCTCCTTTTCTCTCTCTCCTCTCTCCTTTTCTGTCTCTTCTCCCTCCTTTTCTCTCTCTCCTTTTCTCTCTCTCTTCCCTCTCTTTTTCTGTCTCTTCTCTCTCCTTTTCTGTCTTTCCTCTCATTTTCTCTCTCTTCTCTCTCCTTTTCTCTCTCTTCTCTCTCCTTGTCTCTCTTCTCTCTCCTTTTCTCTCTCTTCCCTCTCCTTTTCTCTCTCTTCTCTCTCCTTTTCTCTCTCCTCTCTCCTTTTCTCTCTCTTCTCTCCTTTTCTCTCTCCTCTCTCCTTTTCTCTCTCTTCTCTCTCCTTTTCTCTCTCTTCTCTCTCCTTTTCTCTCTTCTCTCTCCTCTCTCCTTTTCTCTCTTCTCTCTCCTTTTCTCTCTCTTCCCTCTCTTTTTCTCTCTCTTCTCTCTCCTTGTCTCTCTCTTCTCTCTCCTTTTCTCTCTCTTTTCTCAGATGTGTCTGTGCCTGTACCCAAAGTGCTGGTGACTACCTCACTCTCCAGTCTCAGTTCCGTGGCACTTAGGTACATCTCTGAGCAAATGAACAGTTATAGATTTACACATAGGTATGTTCTTAGTGTAATCCAGTCTTTCACACACCAAAACCACCCTACTTTGTACCTGAAAGTTTTGATAGATAGTGCCAGCTGCTATTGTTCCCTAGAAACCCTCAGATAAATGATAAGACATGAACACTACTCTTACTGTGATTTTGTGAACAGGACTAAGCAATATTAATGGCCATCACTGGAATAGCTCTATGTTTGCAGCAAAATATGCTCTAGGGCAAGTTGACATTTGCCAATTAACAATTAATCCCCCTGAAACAGCCCAGTGTGGACAGAGAAGAGAAGGATGGCAGCACTCCCACAGTACAGCTGCTGGAGAAACCTTTAATTATCCAGACCACTCGGAATTATCGGCGATGGGGAAGGGAGGGCTCATCCTGCTCCATCTTCAAGAGGCTGCTTTTAGATGACTCACATCTTCTTGAAATACTCCACAGTTCCCCCTTTCATCATCCTATTTTGTACTCAATAGCCTTGTGTGTCATTTTCTAGGATTTAGGCATCTCCAGACAGCATTGCTCGAAATCTTGATGGATGACAGACCATTAAATGAATTGCTGTACATCTGAAGTGGCCATGATCTGAGGAAACTCAGCAAACATGGGAAAAGAGATGGCAAATGCTATGCAGAGTGATAGCAATAACTGAAATCAGAGGTCTGATTAAATAACAAATATACTTTCTTTTGTTGCTGAAATTTGTTTCCCAGACCAAGGAAAGGAAATGGAATATAGATGGAGAGGAATGTTGATGTTTTGGCAGCATGACAGTGTGTTGTCCTGCATCACACTAGATTAGTGGCAATAAATTGCTTTCTTTCCTTTATGGAGCTTAGACTTTGTGATTCAGGAGGTCATTTAGAGACCTATAGGTCTCTATTCCTTTCAGCCTTTCTTTAAGGAGAACAAAGACTGTTTTTGGTTTAGGTTAACTAGTCCTAAATAAGTCTAAAAGACAGATCCTTATTTTAGGCTGTTGTATAGAATTGGACTCTATCATTCTGATCATTTAGAGCTCATCTGGGTAGCAAGCCTTTTAAAATTAAGCTAGAATGTGCTTTAGTTGCTTTTTGACAGGAATCTTTTGGTGTGCAGTGTGGGATTTAGATGCACAAGTTTCAGTGTGTGCCAGTCTACATAAACATGTCTTAAGCTTTAGGCACCTGAGTAGTCAATCTGGTTTCAAGTCTCATGCCTAAGGCTGCACTTAAGTGCAAGAAACATGGACTTCAAAGCAATGACATGAGGGAGGTGAGAACCTGACATACAAGGTTCCACATACACCAAGGCTCCATTGCTCATTAATCATCTGTGACAGAGAGTTGTGATGGGAACAGCAGAACATCTCTCTTTGGGTTCAGGTAGGATCAGTTCACATAAAAGGGATAAGTTCCCAATTCCAGACTTGTGGCAATATATTTTATTGTATCCATCATTCTACACAAAGGTTTGGGTTTGATTCATAACATGTTTACATCTCTTTTAGGCCAGTACAACTCTGGATTTCAGTGGCTGGTCTGATTTCAGATTTGAATCAAGATCAATGATCTGTGCCACCAGCTTTATGCTAATGAATTGGACCCTCATTCTGAAATGCTATCTGCCCTCTTTTCATCCTACTGTACATCACCTGGCAGCTGCATGTGGAGTTGCTATGTAATTCATGCTTTGCAGGTGTCAGTAACTCCATCTCAGAAAACAGAAAGATGCTTGGATGTATTTGGTAATTACTGTGTTACTAACAGGGTAATTGCACACTTATTTCTGTCTACAAATTATATGGTAGTCACACTCAGAATTACCATTAAAGACATCTTCAGTAGTTGCCAGAGAATAATTGCTTTTTAATTACAATATAATTATATGCTTATTACTGTCTGGTGGAATAAAGCACTGCTTGATTGTGTATACTTTGTGGCATTGTCCGTGGGTGTCACTCCCAGGAACACTGTCTGTGGCAACTCACAAAACTCTGGGGAAGTGTTTCTGTCTGAGAGTAGGAAATGGCTGCCCCAAGGAAGGTGTTCCCCCTCTCTGAGCCAACAGCTGATTCTCTTAGGTATCTCCCTCTCAGTTAAGGTGAAGTCTGCTGTGGTTCTCAAAAGTCTTTGTGTCTTCTCTGTCTTAAGCTGACAGGAAGAGTGTCCATGGGTGGACCAAGAATGAAAGTTTGCAAAGGGCTTGCCACCAAGAAAACTCCAGCCCCAAACCCCAAATCGTTGTCGTCGTCGTGGCTAGGCTTGGTGAACGNTCAAATAGCTGCATGACACTTTGCCACTGAGAGTCAGCCACTGGTTGACTCTCAGCTGCCCTACTGTAGCCTCTTGGGCTATGAATCTGAGCTTTGAGCTAATAAAATACAGCAGCTGCTATGAGTTCCAGGGCTGTAGAAGAAGATGCAAGCCAAAGCTTAACACATTGTTTCAAGACGAAACTCAGGGGGCTAAAGGTGTAGATAGAGAATTATTTATTTACCTAATTATGGAATAATAATAAAAAAGTGTAAGTAATTTTTACTCTGTCTTTGTTTATAAGCAGTGGAGAACAACAGAATATTCAAACAATAGATCTGGGTTCAGGGAGATCAACCCAAAGAAATCCCAGCAAATCCAATAGAGTCAATCTATACATCCTGCCAGTAGAAAAGCCTCCCCCAGATCACATGGAGAAACAAGTCTTTCACTGCCTTGAGATCAGATTCTGCTACATTTCATGAACTTTCTCAGCAAGATGTATTTTCCCCACTGAGCATGGCCTAGAGGAGCTATAGGTTTTTGGCTACAACCTCACTTTCCCAAGAACCACAGACTTGCTGAGATTCTGTTAACATGATTAAGGACTTGACTATAAATTTTACAGTCTGTCTGATTGCAAATACAATAGGCAAATTAAATGAGGTTCAATTAATCATCAAGATCTGGATAGTCTGAGTTCTGCAGAGTGTTAATCACTATTTAAACAAACAGGTAACATTTTCCACCATTTAGAGCATGCTGTGCTGTTCAGCAGCCCTTAGGAGTGAATGAATGAAATTCTTCCTGGGCTGCTTGGATGAGAAAACAAAACAAACTGAGCAAAGCCAACCAAGCACTGGAGAAACTCAATCTCTGTTTTGACTTCTGGGCTGTAAAACTCCTTTCTGTTTGCTGGTTTGCCATCGTCCCTAGTGGCACTTGCAGGCAGTGCTTATTCACATACCTTGCCACTTTCAATAACACACTGATTTGCAGATAATAGGGAAAATATTTTCTATCTCAGGTTTCACCCTAAGTCTGATCTTTCATACAGGCAGAAAGAGAAATGATTAGAGGTAATAGAGATGTAAAGGCTTCAGCTAATCATGGATATTGAAAGAAGAGAAATACTTTCACTTCACATTCAGCTGTGTTTTCATAAAGTCCTTCTAGTTGTCCACTCTGCTTACATTTGTAGCCCTCATGGGCAGTTTGTATCTTGCTCACAAATTCTCTTGTTAATAGATGAAGCTGAAATTCAAAGAGCAGTCAAGAGTCACTCTGAGCAGAGTCACTAAAACTATTCTCTTTTTCACACACTCCTTTGATTTGAGTTCATTTAGATCTAACTTGAAGGGCTGGCAAAATAACAGGAGGCTAAAATAATGAATTTCTTTCTGCTCAACTAATAATATATTTTGTTTGAGGCCTGGATTTTCGAAGTTAATTAGAATGTATGACATATTGGACATCTTCATTTTCAGAGATTCTCTTTCTCATCTCAAATATCACAGCTTATTTTTGAAACTGAATTGCTGGGGTGGAGAACAGTGGCACTGCACATCATTCAAAGGGAAATGCAGTGCTTGAGAGCAGCACCATTTGCTAAAGGGCATTTGCTAGCAGACAGAAGCAGGAGACAGAGCTACTGCCTCAGCTGAGCTCTGCAGCACAAGTAAAGGCTAGAGCATGTGTGTGCTGAAATTTGGAAATTAAAGACTTTCTGATGAAATCTTATAATGAGGTTTGAGTGTTTGTAAACCAGGAGCTGCTGGACTCTGAGTATTCTCAGAAGCCAACATCAAATGGATAAAATAATGCTTTCTTCACAGTCTGAGGGATGCCTAGCATGATTTCACTGAAATGCATTTATGCTTTCTGTATACTGGACATTTTAACAAACTTTTTTGTCTTTCTAGTGTTGAAAACTTATGTTCAATCATTGGCTTATGATCCATCCAGTACCTAAACCAAGATAAATCTGCATCATGGTTTAGAAAAGCTTGGAAGGGTTAACTCTCCAGTTAGAAGACACACAGTTAGAAACACATTAGCTTCTTGGAATAAAGTTTTTTCACCTTCACAGCTTTTTGCTGAAGCAGCAATCTTCTGTCAAGAGCATCGAAGCAGAGGAGTGTGATGCAGAGTGGAGAAGCAGCAGCTGATCTGGAAAAAGGCCCATTGCAACTTGACTCATTCATCCTAAAATAAAAAAAATCAAGTAAAACCTTCATCCTACATGCTCTTGCTTCACTCATGCTCCATTACAGGAATAATTGGCTCTTGAGTAGTTTCACTGTTATAGGGTATGTAAATCACCGGAGGTATCCATCTTTCCTCCCTTCACCCTCCCAACTGTTAATGTGTTTGTTTGTAAACCCTTGGTGTGGGGTGGGGTAGCCCTTTTCACGGTTGAGCTGCGGGTAGGAGAGGAGCCGAGCTGGCTGCGGCAGGTTGCCATGGTGACCCACACTCCTGCCCCAGCGGTGCCCTCCGTGGGAGCTGCACCGGCAGTAGTGGAGGGGGGCAGCCCCAGCGCGGGAAGAGAGGAGCACCCCACACAGCCAGGCACCAGGCAGGGGCAGACCCAGAGTGGTGAGCAGTGGCAGCCTGCACTTGCAAGTCCTTCCTGGAGCAGCAAACAGTGACAGCCTGCACCCAGGAGCTGCTGCAAGCGACGGTGGAAGAAGAGACCACGCAACTGCGATGTAGCCAGGGTGCGGAAGGCAGAAGTGTGGATGGCATGCCAGGGGCAGGGACTTCCACAGCGAGGACTGCCGGGAGCCCCTGGTGCTTCTGGGAAGAAGAAGAGAGAGACTGCAAGAGGGAGAAAATGTGCTCTCCTCCATCTTGNACTGCAAGTGAACAGGAGGCTGGTGGTGTGAGGGGGGAACCGGGAGGGTTTGCATCATTCTGGATTTTCATTGTTATATATTTTTCTATGTTAAAAAGTTATTCTTTATAACTCACTCCCAGTGTGCAGTGGTTTCTTTCCTTTTTGGGGAAGGGGGAGGTTCTTCTCCCAGATTTGTCCTTTCAAACCAGGACACTCACTAATCAAAAGAACCATAAAATCAAAATACAGAAAGAAAACAGGGAGTGGAAAGATCTTGTGGGCTGAGGCAAAAGTCTATAAAGCAGGAGATCTGAGTTTACAGCTTGCTTCTGTCTTGAATTTGTGCCATTTGAACAAGCTGTTTAAGATTTCTGTACTTCATCACCCCAGGTACAACACAGCACTAGCACCTTTTCCTCTCTTTCCCTCTTCCACCCTGTTTAACATGTCAGATATCTGGTACATGGACTCAGTATCTGTTTACACTATTCCAGTTTTGATGGGGATGCCTGGCTGACATATGGAATTGATGCAAATAACACAACTCAGAAGGGGTTTACATGGACCTTTGTGGCCCCAGGATTTACAGCAACTATAGATAACAAACTCAGTAGATTACCCCTTTGCTCCCTCTGCACACAACATTGGAGGTCATTTCCTGTTCATTTGCTGAACTGTCTTAGTGTGTGGTTTAAGAGCCTCTGTTTTTTAAAGAGGATTTTTGATTTGGTTTCTGCGGGGGGAAGCTGAAAATGCAGCTGGAGATGAAGAGCAGCATGGAAGAGAGAGGAGTGTGAGTGAAACTGCAAAGGTGGCAAAGCTTGAAGAGTGTATGAGGAGCAGCTAGTTTGGTAGGCTGGGTGGTCTGAGTGGGCAGTGATGGGAGCTGAGAGAACAGGGAGGGAAAACTGGGGGTGAGGATGACTGGTTTTATCTTTCAATTGGATGGGGAATCCAGGAGGAAGGTGCCAGCAAGTGGTTCCCAGGAAGCCATTTACTTTCAGCACATTCTTCTCACCCTTTTCAAGAAGCTACCAATCTTAACCAAATGTTCAGCATTTCTTCTACAGCCATTGCCACAAAGACACACATGATCAGTTGGCTACAAAGTCAACCTTGTCTGTGATATTTTGCTGTAGCTGTGGATTTGGACATCACAGAGGAAAAAGACATATTGCATGCACACATTGTACAGGAAAATCTGATTACAAACAACTAGAGGCTGCCTAGTAAAGAATATTAATTCATATTCAGAAAGAAAGGAATCATCTCAGGCTGACAGCATAATTTTAATTTCATTATGACATGCCTCTAAAATATGTTGTGACTAACCATATGACAAGTTAACATTTATTTCTGACTGGGTGGACTTAGGTAGACACCAGAAGGAATACACTCTGCACTAGCAAATCATTTTTAGATTAGCCAAGCAAAAGCTTCCCAGCCAATATATGTAAATCAGTAACTTTCAGTGCACCGAAGGGAATGTACTTCAGCCTATAACTTAAATACTAATGAAATCAAGTGAAAATGATAGTCATTAGTCAACCATGCCTTGATAGGGTTCCCTGTGGACTGATATAAATTCACCACTAGAAATGGATTCTTTCCCAGTCCACAGTGAGCATTTAATCCTTCTGTAAAGCAGATTTAAATGTGATGTTTAAGATGTGGCTTTTTCATTTCAGGTCTCTCATGTTTCTGTATTTGTAGCTTGTGTTTAATCTTTTATAAGTCACTCTAAGTTTTTCTCTGCATTCTCTCAATTTTCTGTGCATATTCATGGTGTATGTGAATCAGGTATTAATGATAATCAGTGGAAGTGAACTAATTAGCACAAAGCTCAAAATAATGATGCCTCTTACAAGCCAAATGACCCACTTTGGGTTCAGTTCATAAAAGGAATGTGTTACCAGATTTAGGGGTAGCATTTGGAATGATATCCAAGAAAAGAACAGCTATAACCATAGCTCATCTCTTTCCTTGAGTGAAAATCATTTTAACTACTTTTCAGGCATCTGATTCTGACAGATTGTTTGAAACTAAGTCAGCAAAGCCTCACATATGCATACACACACACACACATGAGGGACACGCTTTAGTGGCATGGTAGTGATAGGTACCTGGTTGTACTTGGTGATCATAGAGGTCTCTTCCAACCTTAATGATGCTGTGTAACTTCTGAAATCTTAGCTCAGGCCATTTAAGAAGAGTGGGGAGTGTGATTCATGCCAGCATTCCTGCTGTGTGGCATCAGGAGTACAAGCTTCCCACTGAAGTTTTGCCCTGATGTTAGCCCTCATTCCATCACTCTTTTGTTCAGTCTGCATAGGGAACACCAGTGGAGCAGCACCAAGCTTTGATTTGAACAGAATCTGTACTCACAGAAAACTCACATTGAAATGAAGAGGAAGCCTTCTCCACATTGGAAATAAACTTAAGAGAATGGAAAATTCATCGTATTTCTTAGGAATATTGTGCTATATCCAAGTGTTCTTGGCTTACTGTATAATAGCTGGTGTTAGACAACTGCCAGCCTATGAAGGAAGCAAGCCCAGTAGCAGTGTCCCACGTGTACTCTGCCCTTTTAGAGCTGGAAGGGAAAACTTCGGGAGTAATAAGAATTGCTGAGGGCTGTGTGTTATGTAACATTATAAATTATAAGTCATAATGTTATGTAAACTGAAGCCAAAGAATGAGCTCAGCTGATTGCCTGTGTGCTTAACAGCCAGCCTGTTCCCTGGCTAACTTTTGGCTCTTGCCAGCCAGTACTTCCCAAAAGAACAAGCAGGCAAGGTTCAGGGCATGGTTATATCATACCCAAAAGGCAATATGGACAAGATAGAACAAGAGTTTGTTCTCTCCAAACATCCAGAGTAAAGTTCAGTCCCCAACTTGCCTCTCCATACCCTCTTTTTATCCTTAAGCATGTAAAATGTGTCCCTCTCCCATGCCTCCCCTTCTGCCAAACTGGTCCTTTTCCTTGTTTGTTTAACACAGATGTGCATTAAATGTCTTCTCCTTAGTCAGCCTTTATACAACTCCCCCAAATTCTTAAAAATGTATAAAAAATCCCTTTGGGAACAGGATTTGAAGCAAACCATGGTGCTGTTGATGTTGCTGACACCGTTGTGGCAGACAGATCTCATCTGACCCTACCTGGCAACCAGGTGCTGCTCTCCTGCTCTTTTGATGATCTCCAAGCCCTGATGATGATCAAAGTATGTTGGTGTGACTTACTTTAATCCTAGAAAGCAAAACCATCCTTCTTCTCTAGTTGGTCTGTTTTATTCAGTCTGATTCCAAGCCAAGGATATTAGTAATCTAATCAAGCTCTAGTCAGGAGTTCCCCTATCCTGCTTTAATTTAAACAGTTTATACTGACTCTACTGGGTGGGTATGAAACTAAATCCTATTTCCACATCATGACAAGATAAACTAGTGGAAAGCACCTTTGTACATCACTCATGAAATGTGAACATTTGAACTTCACCATTTTTACATTTGAACTTTATTATTTTTACAGTTGAACTTTACCAGCTTGGGAAAACCAGACAGCTTTTGTGTAAATCTACTGATTTAGACATTTTTGGACTGAATTCTGAAAAAGTTTGGCCTTTAACTTTGCAGACTGTATGTGCACAAAGTATGTGCAAAACTTCCAACCTGTTGCTAGTGCTACTAAAAATCTTAGCTCCGAGCAGTACACAGTTTGCATGCAAAACCCAATCAGAAAGCATTAAAAAGAAAACATCCTAAGTCCACCAGAGCTTTCAGCACAGTCCTGATTTACACAAGGCTGATAAGAAGCTGTGGGTTTGACATGAGACTCATCTCTCCATCCCAACATCCACCCCTTTGGTCATGCTGTGCCATCTCTCATCCCACTCCCCCAGGGCTCCATCTCCATGGTGTTTGTTTGCCACTCTTCAGCTCTCACAGTGGTCTGGCCTCTGCCCTGAGGAGCAGGGAAGTGTAGGCTAAAGGAGAGCAGTGAGTGCTTTCCAAAATGTGATGAATATGCCACTTAGGTTCAGTTTACAATTAAACAGTGTTGAGGCTAAGTGTGACAGATTTTGTTTTCACAGTTGCTGAGCAGGGAGTGAAGTGAAATGAGTAACCTAGCCTCTAAATCCAAAACAAATCCAAAAAGCAAATCTAAACGTTCTTTTTCTTTCTTTCTTCTTCTTTTTTTTTTTTTTTGGTGTGTAACTGCCTTTCCTAACAAATCTGGAGCTGCTCTCTAATAATTTCTGCTGGCCTGACATTAGTTTGTTTTCTGGATGAGTGTGTTGATCTAATTCCAGAGGCATCTGCCTGCAAAAGTACACAGAAAAAAGAGATGAATGTATTAAGCCTAGCCACTACTTAGCAAATACTTCAGAGAGGAATCTTTAGGTCAGATTCTGGTTGTGTTGTGAATCTACTGGACTTAAAAGACTAGTTTGACTCAAAGCCCAGAGACAAAGCATAAGAAAAAATTACAATTGAGTTGCTAATGACAACTCTTTCCTCAAGAGAGGCTCTCAGGGTTTTGGAGGGCCCTATCCTTGCTGTGGGTGTATAAAGGACCTGGTTTAGGGAGCCTGAAACTGGCTCTTTGTAATAAATGAGTATATGGATTATTGATCACAGAATCACAGAACCATTAAGGTTGGAAGAGACCTCTAAGATCATCAAGTCCAACCTCAACCTCTTATCCCCATGCCACTAAACCATGGCCTTCAGTACCACATCTAGGTGTTTGTTGAACCCCTCCAGGGATGGTGACTCCATCATCTCCCTGGGCAGCCTGGGACAATGTCTAACAACTCTTGCTGGAAAGAAATGTTCCTAACATCTTTTATAACAAAATAAGGCACTGACAAGTCAGTGACTTTGTTGCTGTTGATGACATATACATATTTTCCCAGGTGGAAGAAATGCAGATTCCTAAACTCATTTCAATCTATAGGTGACTGCACCTCTTGATACTTAATCTTTTGGTTCAAGGCAATCAAAGTGCATTTTAAGGATTAAATAAAACACCTTTGGTGTTATATGTATATTTATCAATATTATTTATCAATCTATTTATCAATAATATAAATAATAATATACTCTTTTTAACAACTACGACTGCAGATTAGAGGCAATTACTTTTCTTGCTGTATTTCCTAGTTTCTTAAGTGAATTCTGATAGTCAAGAATTCCAGTAAAATGGAGAAATAAAAGGAAACAAAGGTCAATTTTTCAAGGCAAACTCTAAGACTTATACTACATAGTCCATCTTTTTTTTTATATCTAGCTTATCTACAGAAAGTAGTGATGTCTAAGATGTCAGACCTCAGTCTCAGTTACTTTTCTCAGCCTCTCCCCTTTTCAGAGCTGTAGTGCTCGGCATGAGAATAGCTTTTCCAGCCTCACATACCTCAGAGAAGCCAGCAGTGAGTGACATGAAGGTACAGGAACCACAAGGGCATCTGGAGAGAAGCACTGAAGGTAAGGCTTGCTGGGGAGATGTATGGCCTCTAGAAGATCTCCTCCAATAAATTTGAGTTGACAAGGTACAAGGGCTATGTCTTTGGCCTTTTTCACAGACAGAACAGATTCTCCTTATGCTTAGGCTCAATGCAACAGTGGAAAAAAACTGATGACTGAAATTCTCAGGAATCATCTGCAGAATGGTCTCTCTCCTTGCTCTCCTTCCTCCCCTCAGGCCCTGCACATAGTCTGAAATCAGAATTTACTGCCATGCTGTTGATAATTCAAGAGGCAGTGACCTTCTTTCCTAGAAAAATAATGAGTCATCAGCATAAAGCACAGTAAAATGTAGTCTTGGAGTGGCCCATTTTCCATGCCTAGGCTATTTATCTAAGGGCTCTGAAACCTCATGATGAGGATTAATACCAGTAAATTAACTGGCAGAAGGTGTGTTGATGCTTCTAATCCAGAGCAGATTTGGGATGCCTTTGGTGGGGTTGACTCTCTTTTAGCCCCACCACCTCTTGGTGTGTTTATTTAGCTGATGAAGACACACTAGCTTAGCAACATTTAGCAAGCTGCTCAAGGTCCTGCAGGAGCACTGTGGCAAATCCAGTAATGAACTCAGAGATTTGGAGTCCCACACCTGTGCTTCAGAGGCATTGTCCTGCTATGCTCTGTGGAGGTTACTTAGACAACTCCTAGGAAGCAGATGTTTATGTTAGAATTGCCATTTTTCTGGCAATAACCTCATTTCAATGTGAGGGTTATTTGAATAGCAAAAAATGAGTGGGAGCTGCGTCATCTCCCTGTGCTTTTGTTATATTTGTCTGAGTTTCCTTGCTGACTATTAGCTGAGTTTATATTTTGAAGGCAGCTTCTGGCCATTACACAGCAGCTAGTAATTCTCACTGCCCTGCTTCTCTTTTTCTCTTCCCTTTAACTAGTTTTTCACAGAATCATTACAGAATCATTAAGGCTGGAAGAGATATCTAAGATCATCAAGTCCAACCATACCTATCACTACCATGCCACTAAGCCATGGCCCTAAGTAGAGCATCTATATATTTCTCAAACCCCTGCAGGGATGGTGACTCCAAAACCTCTCTGGGCAACCTGGGCCAAGACTTAACAACCCTTTCAGTAAAGAAATTTCTCCTTATATCTAATCTAAACCTCCCCTGGTGCAACTTGAGGCCTCTTCCTCTTGTCGTCTCACTGTTAACTAGCTTTCATCAGTGCATGTGAGGCAAGAGAACCTGGTAAATATAAAATAGATCTGAGAGGCTCACTCATTAGACACATTTTGCTTAAAGGAGTGTGCAGTTTGCCAGGCACTGCAGACAAGTGAAGAGCACAGCATCTCATCTCTCCCTGCTGAGAGATGGACACTGGGGTTTGCTTACTGCTCTGCATCCTCCTCACACTGCCCCAGGCTTGGGTGATTAACCTGCTTTAGTCACCCAAGGCTGAACACACGGAGGAGGCTGGACAGTAGGTAGGATGCAAACAGAGAAATCCTAAAGCTTTGACTTGAACTATGCATAGCTAACCTTAAAACATTAAACGTTTACTTAGGCATACAGCTCAGGATCACAGTGTTTGCTGTGCTTTGAGGGTGGAGAGTTTTCTCTTTCCTTGCACAGCTGTGTAATTGGATGCATCAAAAATGGTGTGTGCTGCTGGTCATATGTATGGCTAGGCTTGGCGAATGAAGCTCCAGGGAGGGCTCCATCCATGCTCCTCCTCAGCGCCTTTTCCAAGCGCTGATAAAAAGAGGATAGCAGATAGCACCCTCGAGCCTGTGCTATGGATTTTTTTTAGGTGAGACACAGCATGTTGTATTGGGTTTGGCTGAGATGGAGTTAATGTTCCCATACAGTTTTCAGAAACGCTGTGCCTCAGATTGAAGATAACATGTAATGTTGTGACTGCTATAAGGCTGGCACAGCACCAAAGCGACGGGGTGGACAAGATCCTGGGAAGAGACGTAATCAAGACAGCTGACCCAAACTGACCAAAGAGCTATTCCATACCATATGACATCAGCTCAGGGATAAAGGACAGAGGGGGGAAGGAAGAGGGCGGGAAGANTGGTCATATATGTCACACAGAAATCACACAGAATCACTAAGGTTGGAAGAGACTCTAAGATCACCAAGTCCAACCATACCTATCACTACCATACCACTAAGTCCCTAAGTAGCACTTCTAAATGTTTCTTAAACCCTTCCAGGGATGGTGACTTCACCACCTCCCTGGGCAGCCTATTCCAAGAATTAACCCTTTCAGTAAAGAAATTTCTCCTTATATCTCATCTAAACCTCCCCTGGTGCAACTTGAAGCCATACATATATACCTGTACATATATGTATATATATATGTATATGTATCTGTACATATATGTATATATATGTGCATATAACTTTATGCATTCATCTGTATGCACATTATGTAGTGACTTACAAAGTGTGTACACATGCACAGTACATCAGACCTCTCTGAAGCTCTGTGGAATCCATGCCTTTCTATCTTAACTAAGCTAAAGGAGAAAAAAAAAAGGCTAGTATGATACTGTTTTTCTCCAGCATTTTGGCAGTGAAATAATGCAATGTGAATGCTTCTGCTGGTTGACAGAAAATCCATACACATCTGGTTTGTACTACCTGACATCCAGCAGTGTAGATGAGATCAGTCTCCCCTTAACCCTCTTCATCTGCTTTCTTTCCAGTTACTCCTGTACAAACAGAGAACTTGGCACACTAGAAAAGGGACCTGGATAATGACCTTACAAGTGCTTATGGAATATAAGTGATTCCTAGACAAAATAATAGATGTATAAGACATTTTAGAGATACTTGAAGAAGAATTGTGTCCCTTATTAGGTATTTCACTCCTTCAGCAGCCATCTGATATGTCTGTATTTTTCTTTCCTAATTTGTTTCTGGAAGTTCATAGCTGTAGACCTTCTTTGCATCACAAAGATTGCAATAGTATTAGGGGAAGATATAGCAAACCTCTATTCCTAGATCAAGTAAACTGAACATTTGATTAATTACATCTCTTTTTACATTAGATCTGCTTAAAAATTCTATTCCAACTCTAATGTCATCATTAAGGCTCTTTTCAGCATGGCAGAAGTGACAATAGTTAGTTCCAGTATGTAATTAGGACATATAAAAATCTTCACTATAAACAGAATTTTAATACTTACGACATCATCAGAGGAGAGATTTTAGTTTGTGGGTTGCTTTTATCCTATTTTGAACACCTAGCATGAGCTGGTGTCTTTGTTAATGTGCAATGAAACAATGACAATACCAAGTCTACTACACCCAAAGTGTCTCATGCCAGTGGTTGTAGGCTTTTTTCCTCAGCAGCTTCAGTGCTAAGCCAAAGCTGCAGCAGTTCTGATACAGTACACAAGATTTAATAATCTAGACAATATTCCACTCTCATTTAGCCAGTCATCATAATTTATTTTCCATTACTGATTTATTTCTTTTTTCTAGGTGTGAAGATAATAATAGACCCAACTTCTGTTTTGAATAGAAAGGTATTCTTTATCTTTCTGTCAGTATGAATTTAGCTGGCATTAATTTTCATTTACAGTCCTGATTGCAGAAGGCAGACACAGGAATCTCATCCTTATAGAGCTCAGTGTTCTTACTGGAGTACAGAGGGGTCAAATACTATCAGGTACTAAATTAGCAAGGACGTTTTCACTGAAATTGATTTCTTGAGTCTTTGGAATCCTTGAAATCACTCAAAGTCCTTGTTGCTTTTCAGGTACCCTATTAATCTTTATAGGGTTGTATTGACATTGTTGGCTGCAGCTTTCCTAGCTCTACTCTCTGGGCAGATGTGAGGAGACCACAAAGGGACAGGGATCCACTTGTAGTTCAGCAGAACCTACATCAGGTCTCTAAACTGAACAGTCATATTAAAAGCAATCATCATCACAAAGTGTCAGTGAAATGCAGGGTGCTGAATTATTCCTGGATAAAGATAACCATCCACGTTGATCTCACTGCTGACTTACTTTGCTCGTCTCTAAATGTGGCTTTAAATCTAATAAAGAAGTGGTTCAGAGTCAGGTGAGGGATTTTTATCAGACCTCAACATCTATCAGAAATTAATAGTAAAAATAGAAAAGAAAAAGAAAATAGAAAAGGAAGAAATGAGAAGGAAAAAAAAGCTTGGAACAAGGAGTAGGGAGTCTGGCAGAGGGAGGGGAGGAGGTGGACTCCAATTGTAAGACCCCATTTGCAGGGAAACAAAGAGCAATCAATGTAATAGCAGTATAAAGCAGTCAAAAAGGGACAAAGGCATCAGTCTGACATCTTTTATTCCTGAGCCCAGGTGGAGCTATAATTGGCAGTCCCAGAGATGAATACAGTGTAAAAGAGCCTTCCCCTTGGAAAAGCAGACAAAAAGTGTCTTGGGTTTTTAGAAGAACAGGCAAAGAATATCTCTAGGTTTCTTTAAGGGGGAAAAAAAGTCAAAATAGTCATGGGGGAATAAAATCCTGGCATGTTATGAAATTTGTGGCTGGAATCAGTGAATTCCACAGCTGCTGGGCTCTCTTTCCCTTCCTTCTCACAGCCCTAAAGGAGCAGCAAGAACAGCCAACTAAAGAGTGCCTGACATCCTCACAGAGCATGGCTGGCCTTGTCTGCTAATTTGGGTGCCAAACACTGATCACTCTGTTCACAGCTAACAGGGATGACAGAAAATCCAAGAGGGATCAGTCATGACCACTGACATTTCGATTTAACACAGGCAGAATGGCTGCTTGTCCTAGTTTGAGTCAGAGCAAGGTATTCCATGCCATAGAGGTCATGTTCCGTCCCTGAAACTCCCATACCAAGTTTGGTCCTTAGGGTCTCTCATATAAAGCCTCAGATCCAAGCAAGGCAGGTGCAGGATTAAGCTCTTTAGCACCTAATTAACAGCCAGGACAAAAAAGGAGAGGTTTAGGTCTCTCTCCTCCCTGAAGGTTGAGCACCTGAGCTATCTGGGGTGGTGAACTGGGAACTCTCCTGGTGAGGCTCAGCAGCCCAGCTCTGCTGCTGCAGGACTCTGTCTGTTCTGCCTTCCAGCTCAATCCAAGAGTTCCTGAGTCCAGTTCCAGGCTCCAGCCCTGAGTCTGATTCCCATCTGCTGGTGAGTGCTTGTGCCACAGCATCAGTGGGGATGGGGAGGGAGTTGCCATCCAGGGGGGTTGGGTGTGCTATTGGTTTTGTGTGTATATATATATGTAAATATATATCATATTCTTGTTATTATTTTGATTAAAGTAGTTTAAGTTTAATTTCCAATCCCCAAGTCTCCTTCTCTGTTAATTTCCCTGTTCCCTTCCTAGAGTGAGGGAGAAGGGGATAAGAGAGAGTATCTGTCCCTGGATTAGTGGTTGGCCCAGCCCCAACCCTTGACACTGCTCACTTGTTACACGAAAAAGAAAAGACATTTTTCCACTGAATATCCTCAGCCACTGCCTGAAGTTCCACCTTTAAAGCCCTTTCCACAAAGAAGTACACACAGAGTTTGTGCTGAAACACAGAAATATTCCATATAGACAGATGGGTAGAAATTATTTATGTTCTTTTCAATGTAACTTACTACCAATACTTTGTATCTCTGTTTTCCTGGCTTAGAGTCTGTAATTCTTATTTTTTTTTACGTTTTTTAAATTAATTTCACAAAGCATTTCTGAGGTACAGACCCTAAAGTAGGTAGCTTTGACAATAAAGAGTGTTCTGTTCCTTTTATGAAATACAGCAACAGAACTGAAGAAAAATATCTGTAAGTGCAGAGAAGAGCAGCATTTGTAGCCTCTCCTAATAAACTAGTTTCTTAGGGAATAAGTGCATTAAAATTAATCAGACACCTACACTTCAAATTAACCAGCAAAACATGCTCACTTTCTTTTCAGGCACTCTATGCAAGTGTGCTTAACTATCATTTACTCAGTGGGGGAGAGGGATAAGAAAGGCATGTAGTACAAAGGCAGGGGTTTATGCATTTCTTCTGGCCTGGAATAGATCAAGAATAAAGACTTACTTCTCTGAGACTGCCAGTTTGTAGTCATTGACCTTCTGTTTCAAGTTTTACTTTGAATTGGGGGTGGAATTTTTTTAACTTCTAGAAAATTCAGCTCTTACTTGTTGACCTCCCAGCAGAAAGTCTGTACATTTATGACAAGCCCATGGATCAGT
>VWZO01006647.1:6082-28189 GCA_013396975.1 Bucco capensis
CTAAACAGGCCCAGATCCCTCAGTCTTTCCTCAGAAGGCTTATGTTCTAAGCCCTTTACCAGCTTAGTAGCCCGCCTCTGTACTCTCTCCAGCACCTCAATGTCCCTCTTGTAGTGAAGGGGCCCAAAACTGGACGCAGTACTTGAGGTGAGGCCTCACCAGAGCTGAGTAAAGGGGCATGATCACCTCCCTGCTCCTGCTGACAACAAATGTTTAATTTAAAAGTTAAATGTTTAATTATTCTTTCTTAAAAATTTAACAAAGGGAAGCTAGAGCTACTAAACCCAAGGCATAAACACAACTTCCTTGATGAGCTGTTCCCTTGTCAGCATTATTTGAGTCTGAGGGTGGCTAACCATTTAGGAGTGGGTGGATTTGTTTTCAGTTCTCCTAGGTGTCGTGAAATTTCCTAACCACTTTAACTCAAACTGTTTCACTGTAACTCAGTTTAACTTAGCTTTGAGCACCTTTTCATTCTCAAAATCTTTCTCCAACTACTATGTAGCGCTAAAGTTGCCTAGAGCATGCACATTTCTGACTTAAAGATACTTAGATTTTTCTGCCACCTGAAGTTTTAATTCTGGGTGTCTGTGCATTCAAGAGTTAATAATATTTCAATTACTATTCATCATCATGTTCCTGTATTACTGAGCTATTCCAGATCTTTCCTTTTCTAAGATGAGAGACACCTAGGGCTATCAAAAACTTCAGATAGCCAAAATTAAGCCATAACTTAAACTCATTCAACCTTATGTGGAGAGACTGCAGCTGTTCTTTGTAATATGAAAAAAATCAGTCATTTAGCCAGAGTGAGGGAGTATAAATAAAAAGAAAATTAAAATTGAAAACTATACCTTCCAATGGCTACAGCATTCATCTGAGACAGCAAAATCCCTGAGCCCTGAACTAAAGAAACATTAGAATTTTAAATGAAGCATTATTTGGAAAAAACTGTTAGTCACTGAATTGCAGACTTCTTGACCTTCCTTCCCCAATGAAAGGACTAACCACTAGACAGTCTTGTCCTGTACATTTTGTCTCTAATGGGTGTTAAAAAATATTAGTAAAAATGTATTCCTTCACATTAAATGCTGATTCTGGTCATCTTTCTCCTGAGAGATGAGTTTCAATGCTTTTGCCTATTTCTCTCCAATCTATGTAAGTTCAGTGACAGCTGACTAGTTTTACCTCCTCCCACTTAGCGAAAGAGGAGTTTCAGGCACTCAGTCTATGGCAGATCTGCAGTCTGTCAGCGCCTACTGAAGGGAAGTGTCATACTCGTAGTAGAAAGAGGAGGATGTTCCTTCCCTTCTCCATTCACTTCCCTCCTCATTGGATCATAGAAGTTCTAGCAATACTCAGGGGATATTAGGATAAGAAAAAAAAAATTTAATATATATCTGCAAATACCTTGAGCATGGATTTCTGTTTTCTGCTGTTTCCCATGCAGTCAAATATATGATGGTAAAGAATGAACAGATGGATGAATATTCTATTTACATAAATCTGAGCATTAATCTTATATGAAAGGGATGTTTCATAAAGGTCTCTTTTTTTTTCCCTCTAACTTTTAATTCCATTGTTGGTTTAACACACTTCCTGGGCTTCTCGACTTAGAGATAACATAAAAAAAAAAATAAAAAAAAAAAAAGAAAACCAAAACATTTTAGAATATGATGAAAATCCAATTAAGTAGTTCTTGAAAGCTGATAGGATGGTAAGAGTCTGGTCAGAATTTTGGCTGGTGCACAAAAGATGGTAACTGGAATTTGATTTGGACTATAAATGGTTATTGATTTCTTTCCAAAATGTCTCAGTGCCTCACCTCTGAAGAAAACTAAGCCAAAATATATTGATTTGTTAACTCATGTTTATGAAATGTTTCTGCTGATCCAAATCTTTATGCTCTGGCAAAGCAGATATTAATTAGAGAAATTTTCAGCTCCTCTTACCAAATGAAATACCTGCCTCACCTTTGCTATCCACAGTGAATGAGGAAGACAAAGACAAAAACACAGAAGTATTGACTGCTGAATAGAAACATTCCTCAAAGATGCAATATTATATATTTTCTGCTACATGGTTATGCCCCATCTTCATGTTCCCAGTTACGTCATTATCTAATATACCATGTAATCACTCTGTATATGTCTCCATGGCTGGAGAGCTGCCAGGCAGAGAGGGACCTAGGAGTGCTGATTGACAGCCGGATGAACATGAGCCAACAGTGTGCCCAGGTCGCCAAGAAGGCCAATGGCATCCTGGCCTGTATCAGAAATGGTGTTGTCAGCAGGAGCAGGGAGGTGATCATGCCCCTTTACTNACAAAAGGATAAAAATATCAAAGAACACTGTTGACCAAGAGATAAGTGTTTATAACCAAATAAATGAAAATTCCAAAGAGAACCTACTAGGAAACACTACAGCTTTCAGTGGTGCAATGTTTTGCTGCCTCCTCACTTGATGAGAGAAATCACATTTTGAAGAATACTTTCCACACAAGACATTCATCTTCCTATCCTCTTCATTCGCAGCATCTGCTTCAGGAAACATATATTTTCCACATACCGCTCAAATGAACTTATCTGTTTTCACTATGTGTCCTTTTTGGCAAAATATCTACAGTATTTTCTTTCATAAAGACAAATTCTCTTATTTTGGTATTTCTCCCCTTCCTTTTTCTTTTGTATTAATAAAAAAATGATCCCTTATTTCCTCCTCCTCAGAAAAAAAAAAAAAAGAAGAAATAAAAAGACATCAGGAAAAAGAGAAAGAGCAAGGAAAAACTAAACAAACATAAAGAAATATTGAAGCCTAGAGAAATTAAAAATTTAGGGCTAAATTCCCAACTATTATAAAACGGTATACTTTCATTGAAAAATCTGTGAATATTTGATTGTTTGATGTATTTTGCAATTGCATTCCTGCAGATAGCAGCATGAAGGAAAAACTGCCATTTCTTTACCATTTGGACTGAAACTGTCAATACTATGTCAGCAAGGAAAGATGAATTTTTCCATTTAGCTTCTACTAAAAGTGCTTAAGTAGAGCTAGGTCCATACAAGACCCAGTTAGCCAAACAAAACTGCTTTTCCTAGCACTGCAGAAGCTATTTTTCAACAAGATTTCTACTGTAACTTCTCTATCAACATATGTAGTTATCTGTCCATATTTCCAAGCACTCTTCTGGGATATTTTGGGGAAAAAAAATCCTGCAGGTGAAAAATTTATTTGTAGCATTGAAGACAGGTTTTGTTGCTGCTGTTTTTGTTGGGGGGGGGGGGGGTTTGGGGNATGGGTTTTATTTTATTTTGTTTTGCTGATTTTTTAACTTAATCCACCTCCTTTCCATGGGTTCTAGATGTCTTTTTTTTTTGATCTCCGCTCTGCTGATTCCTGGTCTTAAGCGACAGAAGGATGCCTTAGTCCTATAACATTTGCCTGACTTTCAACTGTTCCATACACTTTGAGTTTCATCTGAGTATCAAAATCAAATTTATAAAGGTCAGTAGTAGAGGCATACATTTGTGAGAGGGGTTTTTTGTTTGTTTGTTTTTGCTTTGTTTTTTGGGGGAGTATTTTCAATTTGGCAGGCTTTTATTTATTTATTTAGTGTTTTCTGGGTTTTTTGGGGGGGGATATTTTTGGTTTTAATTTTATTATCCTTGATCTGAAAAAAAACCAAACAACCAAACCCCAAGGCCAAGGCAGTCTAGCTGTCTAGTACTGCTTCATATAGTTCTCCCAAGGTACAAAGAGATAACCTCCAACTCACTCCAGTTATTGCACTCTGTTTGACTCATTGCCTCTCTGAATGTTTCAAAATGCCTTACAGCTGTGTCAGGGATCAAAAGACATCTCTTTAATATCCTTAGATGTTTTGTTTCTTAGTAGTCTGTGGATATTTGATACTTATTTTCAACAGCTGACCCCTGATATACTCTACATCATTGTGGAGAAGACAAAAAATGTGGAATTCATAGCGTTCTGAAAATGTGAAGGAAAAAACCCATCAGCTTTTCCTCACTCAAGGAGAAATGTTGTATCATAATTACACTAAGCATATCAACTGACATTAAAATGTTACATATACTAGTACAGAACCCAGAAAGGTAACTTCCATTAAGTGCTGGACTCATGATTTTGTCATTCAAGGACTAAATTGCCATATACATGGGATTGTCATGCAACATTTCTTTAGTCTCCTGATTTCTACTTGTCACCAGAATTTGATCTTGCCTAGTTTAAGAAGAAAAAACTAAGATTTCATCTTACTATAATGAATTTCTGCTGTATTTGTCTTCATTTAAATCCTCCATTTTCTTCCAACTTTCAATTTTTTTCTTTGTTCTCAGGTTAGCAACAGAGGGAATACTCAAGTTGTAAATCCTGCTTGATTTTCTTTCTAAATTGGTGTGTTCCCATAAGATGTTTATGCTAAAATAGAAGCAGGGCAGAGCAGCGATATCTCAGAGGGTGAAAAGACCAAAGATGTACCGATCTGTAGAGAATGGCCAATTGTTAAGCATATATCTGTGATTTTGTACATTTGAGTTATGTCTCTTTTCCAAAAAGCACTGGCAATAGTTAATGTCTGAGCTGGATCCAGTTTAATACCTTGCAGAAACCTTTTCAGACAGCATCTGTCTTCCCCTGCGTGATGCCAGTAAAACAGGCAGACAGTCTCACTTCTGAAGCAAAATGAGCACCTGAGTATTTTTACTATTGCCTTCAGAAAGACAGATCTTCAGACATTAGAATTCACCAGTGGAAAAAAGGACAGAAAAAGCTCTGATTTTGTCTAGCACTGTTTCATACTATTGTTCATGTCTATTGTACACTGCCGTTGAGTGCTTTCCACAGAAGAACATTAGGAATAAAGACATAAAAGGATTTTAAGAATGCTAATGTTTCTCTTATTGGTGATCAATACATTTCCCCTCAAACTTTTTTGAGGGATTGGAGTTCATCTGGGTTGTGCTAGAAATGTGTATCCATATCTAAAATACTGGGTTTTATTGGTTTAGGGGTTTGTTTGTTTGTTTTCTTTTCTTTTTTTTTTTTGGGCAGAAGGATACATTTTCATATGCTAATGGTGATGGTGTAGTACAACTTTGTGAAGGCTATTGTCATGGTCACATGTACTTGGAGGGTCAAATTCTGTCTTTCTGCATTGATGTGTGAAATTGATGTTGAGAGCAGGAGGTACAGCAGTCTGTACCTGATACCTTCCAAAAATCTAGTGAGACACAGAGGGAAAGTTTCACTGAGGGCTATGGAGCATTCTGAATACACTGTATAAAGTTCACCTATGGACAAATTTCCTCTTTTTGAATACAGATTTTAGTGAAAGCACACTAAAATACAGGAGAGGCTTTTTCCTATCTTCAGAGTTCTTGGGATACTTAAGGACATATCTTTAAATCTTATTAATGAAATAAATGGCTCAAATATCACTTCTCCACATGTCTCATTAAATAGTCTGAGAGAGGGAAAAGATAAATAATATAATGAAATGTTTTCTTTCTTTTTTTCTTTATTTCACATAAGAAAAAAGCAAATATCTGTCATGGATTATGTGAGTCTCTAAAGACAGGAAATATCGTAAGGATGCACTAAGGAGTACGAGGAAACCCTAAGGCATAGACAAAACATGCTTCCCACATTTCATAATCCCTTCCTTCTCCCACTCTACTTTGCACACTACCGTCTTTGTTCCAGAATTGGATGAAAGAGAATGGGAAAGAACTCTGAATCATTACTAAGGAGAGAAGCTCATGACTACAGCTCTGCTGAATGTATGGCTAGGCTTCATGAACAAAGATCCAGGGAGGGCTCCATCCACACTCCTCATCAGCGCCTTTTCCAAGTGCGCTGATAAAAAGAGGATAGCACCCTTGAGTCTGCACAATGGATTTTTTTTAGGTGAGATACAGCATGCACAGAGCTGGACCCACCCTCTAGTCCTAAGGTTCATCTGCCAGGGCCTAGCAAGCTTGGACGCTGGCAGCGAAGTCCTTAGGACGTAGGTTTTATTAGAGTGTCCTTCTCTTAGATGGGAGGCCTTACAGGGCTAAACGAGCTCCATCTGCCCGGGTTTGGAATCAGAGTTGTCCTTCTCCTAGGATGACTGCCAGAAGGTTAATGAGCACATCCTATCCATACAGCTCTGCTATGCAATAAGCAATAGCGTAGGTTGTTACATTTATGTCCCAGCCAAAGTTAGGAAGGAACACCATATTTCATGCTTATACAGGGCAGGAGAAAAGCCTGGCAATGAAGATGCAGCTCATAGTAATACCAAGGATGGGATTGTCTTGGATCAAGCTCAACAAAGAAGACTGTGCCTGAGTGTTGTATTTGATTGTGAGAGAGAATGAATGGTTTTAGGAAAATATTGTTACCCTTGCTTGTTAAAAGGAAGAAAAGCTGCCAGTAATGCTGCTAGAACTGGTTTTCTAGAAGGAACAAGATGCAGATTATTTCCCAAAGCTGATTTTAATTTAAGGAAGCATGTGCTAGATATTATTACTTGTTCTGAGTTTGCCCAGAAATGGTGGAAATATTTATGGTGTATTAAAAATTAGAAGTTTGGCATGTCTAATATTTAAACTCTTAATGAAAATGGAAGTTTCCTTCCTTGGAAATTAAGGATGATGAAGATAGAAATAGGATCATAAGAGCAATGAGACCTGAAAAATCTGGAATTTTGTGCGTCCTTTCTGTAAAAATCTGTGAAATCTCCAATGTGATTCATATCAGACTTGAAAGTGGCATGATTCAGGTCCTTCTGAATGGATCAGTATCTCCCACAAAATTTTAAGTTGTCATTTGGTGTACTTTATTTTTTTTTTTTAAGTAAATGACAAACTCTTTTTAAGCAAGTTTGGGAGTAAAAGAGAAAAATGAAGATGAAGGGGCAGGAATCTGCTGTGGATAACTTAGGTATCTGAGGGTCCATATTTTAAGTAAATGTTCACTGCATCATTAAACTTTGTCATTTACAGTATGCATCAAAAATAGAAACTTTGTTCAGTCAGAGAAGGCAAAGATATGCAAGGTTGGGTGTAAAATGGCACAAGTTCATTTATTTCCATGGAGATGAAGCATTTTACACCATCTGGGAGTGTGGCCCACAATCTCCTTGAAAAACATAAAGTCGATCTTTGAATATGGAAAAGCAGGAATGTGCCTAACTTCTTTTGACTTTGAGAAGGATACTGAAAATGTTGACCGTGTCAATGCATACAGCATGATTTATCTGGAGTTTCAGAAAGCCCTCAATAAAGTTCCACATGACAGGCATCTGTTTAAGTTAAAAGCTGCAGGGATCCAGGATAAGACATGGAAGGGAATAAGAAGTAGTTAAAAAAACAGTACGCAAAGACTACATGCATGAAAACTTAGAGTGCTTTCCTGACAAGTTTGATAACGGCAGTGTTTTTGATGTAATTGTGTTAGTTCTTGTAGTTGCAGGAGATATCTGAAAATGTTTATTGTAAAAGGGTGAAAAAAAAAAAGAGAAAAAAGGAAGAAAAAAAAGAAAGAAAATGAGAAAAGAAAGAAGAGGGGAAAATTGCTAAGTACGCTGAGCAAGATTAATTTCTATTTAAACTGACCCTAGACTTTCTATTGTTTTACAGATTGTTGCAGCATGCGCTCAAGAAGGGTGGTAGAAAATACTAGAAAATAAACACAGTTGCAATGAAGCGGAAAACCAGTTCTCCAGCAGCTAAGTCAAATGCAGCTACTTAAATGCAGCCAAGCTACAATCAGCTCCAAGTTTAGAATTTGATATTGTGGAGGAAGGAGGATACAATCAGACTGAATCCGTAGGGAAAGGAGAATCCCCTTTGGTCTTCTTTCAACTGTCGTGTGTCTATAAAAACTGTAGATAAAATAGACCCACCATTTTCTGCAAATTAAAGGAATGCCCCCCCTTAAATTATCAAGCCGTATTTTTTTTCCTTGTGTCTTCAAACAAATTAAAACAGCTTGAAAAAATGGACTTAAATATATTGAATGCATAAAAGTGGGAGTTCTGCCTAATCAGCTTCCTAGAGTTCTTAAATCTTTGTATATAAACTGTTTAAAAGTAAATTAAAATTATTCCTTAATGAAATACAAATCTTAAGTCACTTGAATAACTAATCATTTTACGACCCATGCAGTGAATTCTTAATGCCTGCCTCTACCTGGTTATTTTAGATATGTCTGTCTTGTAAATTAAAAGTTACATAAATCATTAATGTGTTGATACAGATCAGTGAGCTGACTACTCTGTATCTGATTCCTCAGGACATACAGTGTCTGATTCACCTCACTCCTATTTTATAAAGTCCAGATTTATTTCACATTTGTTCTTGGTTATAGCCTTATTTGTAGAATTTGAATGAACTTTGTGCAGGATTTAGAGGTCACCCACACCTTATACACCTGTGGTTTGTGAAAAATCTACCACAGATTAAGAGGCTGTTATTTCTATGACAATTACTATGTACTGGCAGAAAGCATTTTATCCATGATACTCAAATTGCTTTGCAACCTTTAATTAAATCTTACATTTCACAAAACCCCTTTGTGGTGGGTAATTATAAGGTTTTCTATCTACAGCCTGATAAACAAGGACAGAGACTTTGACCACTTAAAATATGAATAGATTTGGGAATACAAATCAAGTGTCCTGACTTCTAGTTTTGTGCTTTAATGGCTAGGAAAAAACCCCACTCACATATGAATAAAAAACTCATATGAAAAGTACAAGCCAAGTCCCTGAAGTGAAGGTGAAGAAATGAAAACTGTAAAATATTTAAAACACATGGACTCTTGAAGTTGGCATGTATTAGTATGTGGGAATTTGCTGAAAGGAGAAAGATAAGTCCAGTGGAATAGCATTTTACCTTCACTCTGTCCACTAACAGGGATTTATCATGTCTTCTCTAGTCCCATGATCCTCGTGCATTAATGAGCAATCAGATGTGTCCACTACCCCTGCAATGAAGTGCTGTTGCTACTGTTTTGCTTTAACTGCTGCTACAATCCTAAAAACACAGCTTTTGAATCATATTTCTTGTTTTAGTTTCTCTGATCATTCCTTCTAGCTTCCATAAATGAGCTTTGTTTCTTGACAAAAGTACTCCATTTACTGAGTACAGTTAAACAGCCACACTTAAAATGAAAACCTGATGTTTGTATTCATGTGCATTTTTACTTTTCATCAGTGTGTGCATCTGGGCTAAATTAGAGCCCAAGGAAATAAACGTTTATGGTGGAATAGGGCATACTATCAAACAACACCATTGACATGTGGAAGAACATTTATGTATGATCTTACTACTAGGTAAAGTTTTTACAAGACCAAATCCTTCATCATTGAATTACAGTCTGGCTTTACCACAAAGTAAGTGAAAATAAGTAATTTTACACCATGTGAAGATATGGCTCACGAACATTAAAAGATGCAGTTATACATTAAAAGCCCACTCATATCACCTTTTGGCATTTACCGATTATTTGAAAATGAGAAGATTATTTTTAGTAGAGAAGATCCTGTAGGTATTTTAGAATGGATGAAAGGATGAAAACAGCAATCTAGTCAAAATATATATAGTCTCACAACTATGTAAACTCAGAATGACTTCTCTGGAGTTAACAGTGTTATCTTGAATTTTGAGAGTCTTATTGAGTTATTGGAAGTAATTTGTTCCATTGTATTATCAATATGGAAACCTGTAATTACCACTATAGAAGATAACAAAGAGCCTGTCTATGCTCTTTCTTTAACCTTGTTTGATCTGGGTTGCTGGTGTGCTGGTTATTGCAGCATCTGATCTAAGTTAATTTACAGAGTATGTTTGTGACTTGTGTTGGGAAGGACTCATTTATTTTTGTTTGGCTCCTTGTAAACTGACTGAGGAGGGAAAAAAAGGTTTCTTTAAGCCATTTTACACATGTATTGCACACGGTGGTAATGGTGACCCTGAAACAAAAAGCACACAGAAATTTCAACTTGCATACAGCAGAAATTAAAAAATCCTTCATGAGTTTGCAGTGTACCACTGATGGCTTATTTTTTTCAAGTTATTAGCAATGATCTGACAACCTTTTTAGATTCATATGATGAAATCTATATGTAGCGGTTAATTATGCTGAAGTCTATAATACAAGTGCCTGCTGATATCCGTTGAAAAATGAGTTCTTTACTTTTAAAACCAGAAGGGATAGTTACATGGTCTAGTTCCACCTCCTGGATAAAGTTCACTGTAGATTTCTACATAGTGATCCTTACAGTGGGGAAAATATGTTCAGTTTTAAAATATGTTCAGTTCAGGATTTAAAAGTGAGTGCATTTAAGCTGAGCAATACACAGTGAAAGCAAGGCCTGTCTCAGCAACAGCTCTTAACAAGAACAGAGCTAATTGTTCTGGCAGTCAATGGCTAGTAGATTTCATTTATTCAGCAAATACCATTAAAAAAAGTCTGTACTTCAGAATTTAAATACAAACAGACAAAGGTTATTTTGAGTCTTATTATAAGGTGTCCTCCAACTAGTATTATGAACACGTGCATATGCTGTCAAAATAGGCCTCAAAGCTATACTTCCTTTTTCCTGGTATTCATTTTTCAGTTTCTTCTTTTTGTTGTTTTTTTTTACTGTTAGTATTAGTGTAACGCCTTCTTCTGGTCCATACCATCTCAACCTCTCTTACAGCTCACCTTAAGACCCAGGACTTCTGGGGTTTTGTTGTATTTTTTGGTGTGTAGTTTGGTTGGTTGGTTGGTTTTGGTTGTTGTTTAGGTTTTCAGGTTTTTATTTTGTTCCATTTTGGTTTTTGTTTGCTTGTTTGACCAGAGGACAGTGTGTTTGGTTTTCTTTATTTTGTTTTAGTCAGCTTCATCATGTTGGTGTTCTGCCTAGTGAACTCAAGTAAGTAGAAATTCTTTCCAAGCACAGAGTGTGGAGAAGCTAATGATGTTTTGCTTTCAGTGGATTTGTGTCTATCTGTTGATTGACATTAACATCTAAGAGTCATGAAACTCTTGTTCTTGTTTGGGGCATCTACAGTACATCTCATATTTAGATTTCCTGATGAGTCACTAGTCTTTCTTGCTGGGAACAGCAAAGAAACTGCTTTGCCTGTCTGAAGCTTCTTTCTATTAGACTTAAGAATCATCTTAAGAAGAATTAAGGCTTTCTAATGATCTCCTTGCAGGGTATCTCTCCACTGATTACTGCAGGACCCTATGGTGAAAAGGGACTTGAGTTAATAGTTTAAATTTAGATAGCATGAAAACAGATCCTAGTCTCCCTTTAATTAGATAATGTAAATCATGAACATAACAGTGTTTCTCTGGATCCCCAGCAGTTGTAATGGTGGTGGGAGTTAAGGAACAGAGCTAAAGAAGGCCAAACAATATTTTTAATTGATTTCATAATTCAATCACATCTCCAAAACTAACACAACTTTCTTGTCTCTCAAGAGGGTTAAGACCAACATAGGCAGAGATCCCTTAGAGGCTCAGAAGTCACATCCACAGTCACTTTTATTTCTTATGTGCCTTATTCTAGTTATATATGCATATATTTATTTTCTAAAAAATATGTAAAGAAAGAAAGGACACATTCATATGGTCTCATTAATATTAGCTTCTAATTTATCTCTTCTGCAACTTTAAATCAGAGTCTAAACAAAGTAACTCTCACAGAAAAAACATATTTCATGGTATTAACTGAAACACAGTTTTGGGGTTGATGTTGCAAATAGCATTGAATTTTGGTAGCCTTTTATTCAGTCCATGTAAGCCAGACTTGTTCGGTGAACAAGTCCAGTATGAATACTGCTTGAATTCAAGGGTCTTTCAAATACATCCTTATGGTAATTTCAGACCTGTCTTGATCATTGTAATATAGCACTTGCTTGGTGTCTTAAGGCCTTGATCCTTAGCTGATGGAAGTCAGTGTAGCTCCACTGAAATCATTTTGCTTCAGCTATAGCACTGACATCCAGTCAATAGTACTGTTGAAAGCTCCTGGTGAATATTGGTGAAGTCAAACTTCTGGGCATAAGTAGCTGTTGGGGAAAATTTCTAAAAGGTAAATTTCAAACTCTAATTCCCCTTGACTTTTACTGAATGTCAGTGAGACTTTGAGTCATATATCAGAAATAATTAGATACTGAAATAAAAGAATAGGTAGCTAGTGATATTCTGGGAAAAATAAGGTTAAAGGAAATTAGGAATGTGGGAAGGGAAAATGGCAGAAAGGTGGCCGAGTCCAAAATTATGCTACTCTGTTGCTGTGTAACTTGAGCAGTAGCAAAGTGTTGCAGTAAAAATTCTTTAAAAAGGCTAAAAATCACTTTTGAGGTTGCTTTAGCATTTTTGAACAGTTTAGTATCTCTTATGCCTGCACTCAGTTGGAACACATAAAAAGGAAAGCATTTATCTCAACTGAGAAAGCTGTTTGTGATTTTTTGTCAGACTTTGATCAATGTCCAAGGTGTGGATATCTACTTCAGATGATTCAATCATGGTATTTGGTTGTTTAGCAAACCCACTCCGCCTTTCAGATGTAAGATGTTGAGGCACTGGCAGTGCAGAATAATTTCTTATTAATTGAAATAGAGTTTTAGCAGATTATGAACTAGTTGGTTGGTATGAATGTGCTTTCCACAAAAAAAACGCCAAAACTCACTGTACTCATTACTCATTCCTACAGCCACTTTAACATACAGGTTTTCTTTCTGTCCTAATTAGCATCTGGAAAGAAATTGGTGGTCAGAAGCTCTACTGAGTGTAGATCTGTAATCTATAGGATGTTGTAACGCCTATGTGAGAGATGTCCATCCACTATGTCTCCAAATGCTAGGACAGAGCTCCTGATAAAGCTGATGCAGATAGAGGAAACTAATTTGTTGCCTTTATCAAAATTCAAGTAGTGGGGATATTCTGGAATCTGAGTTAAGGGAACATGTCATGAATTTGTGGTCAAGACCACCGACAAAGGCAACTATCTAGGCACAAACTCTTGCATCATCCTATGGAGTAAGCAGAGAATGTTGTTGTAGTGTAGTGTTTTCTGGGAGATGTGATGAACCTGTCATGTGAGTGGATAAAACTTTCCAGTATGGAATGAGTTGTAGTAAGATAACCTTTGGATCAATATTGTATCTGTGCTGAGTAACTCTGCTACATCCAGCTTCACAGTTTGAGCTTAAAGTGTACAGATGACAACACTCCATGTGGAATTCTCAGTGTGAAAGGAGATGGCTTTTTCCTCAAAATGGCCTTCCCCTTCACCCATTCCTGATTAGTATTCCCTCCAAGGGCCCTATATCACTGTACATAACCTGCTGTCCTGGCTTGCTGAGAGGGGTGGGCAGATCTAAGCACCTCGGTAGGCTGGTTTGGAAGCACCATAGAAGGAGGGAGAGAGTTGTAAACAGTACTGTGGCTGGCAGTGCTAAAGACATGTTGTTGGAGAGTCTTAGTAATGGTGTGTGGTGATTGTTGTGATCTAACTCTTCTGTGTCAATTCTTGGAGACAGGATGTTGGTCAGATAGAGCAATCTTATCCACTAGGTTATTTATATTCTTATTGGTTATTTACAATAATTAATGCACTCATAATTGCATTTTCATAGATCTATTTTTTTATGATTCCACTTTTTAAAGCTCTTACAAATCACTTTGAAAAGATTTTTGTGGCATTGTCAGTGAAATTAATTGGAGCTTCTAGAAATTTCGCAGACTTTATTTTGATCTGTTGAATATTCCCATTTAAAGATAGCACTTAATATAAGACATATAGTTCAATTAATAATAGTGGTTGTAAACAGACCTACTTTTTCCTCATATGAGCCAGAAGGTTTCACATACAGCATTTCTAAACCAAATTCATCTTCTGTCAAGGTGAGAGAATATTGAGTTTATACCATTAGCTATGAATGACTGCTTAACAATTGCAAGCAATCAGTAGGATGAAGTTCAGTTAAATCCTATAAAAAATTACAAAGTCTTTGTAATTCTAGTGGTCTTTCTGAAGAAATTTAAATTATAATTAATCAGGATTAGTAACAAAGAAACCCTGAACAAAATTTGAATTCTAAAGGAAATACAAGTAGTAATAAGATAAACTACGGATACGACTGACATTTAAGCAGTAATCCTTACTATTGAATGTTTGACACAGAGATAATTAAATGTAACATCAGTTATAGATCCCAAATGAAAAAGTGTGCAATAGCAACACATCTTTTTCTTTCAATAGTGCAGTTAAAAAGTATTATGGAAAGTGTTTTGCATTTCTAGTTATTTTTTTTAATGTATGTTTTGTGTGTTCTTATTCATACTCTTTTTTTTTTTTTTTTTCAAAGTAAAGAGAAAGCTGTAGACTAAGCTTTGGTGAGTGTGAAGCTCAGTAAGTGAATGTGCTGGGTTACAAAGTAAAAGTGAGAACTTTCTTGGCGGTAATTTCATTATTTTGATTGGAAATCTTGAGAAGCTTCTTTTAACAGTTATGGTAGACAGCAGAAAAATATGCTAACTAGCAATTTCCCACACTAATTACTAACATTAACACAATCCAGCTGATGGCACATTAAAAAGAAAAAATAAAAAACAACCAAACAAAAAACCTCACCCTCAAACAAACAAACAAACAGAATCTATGCAGATTTCTGACACTCAAACTCCTTAAAAAAAGAAAAAAAAAAGGCAAGATATTTGGCAGGGTTCATGCTCTTAAATATTAAGTTGCAAAAACCTTAATCACACTCAGAGTCACTTCATAGACAAGCAGCTAGCCCAGAAATAGACTAAATGTGTGACTAAATGCTTTCCAGTGCAAATAAGGAATTAATGGTTTGGCCCTGTGGCCATTTTTTAGAATTATTTTTAGAATTTTTAGAATTATTATCTCTGAGTGTTAGATATGATTCCTCACAAAAATTATAAGTTGTATATGTAATGGACCATATGACTAAAATAGCAAAACTGCATCTCAAAGTTTCTACTTAAAATTCAGCAACAATAGTAAATGTTAAAACTGTGAAATATATATGAGGCTAACATACAAATACTCAGAATCCACCTCATTTCAGTGTTGTGTATGACACAATTTACGTCAATGGCATTTTTCTTATAGCTGCATATAGAAGATTTTCAGTTCTGAACAGAGGCTTTGTTACTTATTTCCTGATCTTTTGGGTCTAAAATATGAATAGTGGAAGCTGATTTGATTTGTGGCTTCAAGGGAATCAGATGGATTATCTAACTTTCATCCTATCAGAGAGTAGTTAGAATATGTCTTGTTTCTCTAGCACCTTAACTTCGAGCTGTACCTAGTGATTACACCAAGACCAGCGTGGTGGGAATGACTGACTGTGATAAGTTGGGAGCCATGGATGCTGTCCTGATTTTCAGCTCTTAGGGAGCCTTTCCTGTGCAGGTAACTCCTAACTGGTTGGTCAGAAACCAAAAGTGGGTTTTCAGTTTCTAGTTGTAGTTTATTAGTTACTGCTTAAAATATAACTCTATATGTAGCTAAAACTGTTAAGGCATGTTAATACTGTGCAAACCTAGTGAGTATGGTGTATGTCAGTCAGTTGACAAATGTATTGGAAGTTTTATGCATTTAACATCATTTCTTCCAAGAAGAAAACAATAAATAGCAAGAGGCTGGATATTGTTCAAAATGTTCTCACAAGGTTTTCTTGAGAGTAGAGGGACAAATGACAGTTGAGTAACATTTATTTTGCTTAGGAAGAAAACCCTAACAAAACCTGCAAACAAAATAGGTATTGATGATTCCCTTTTAAGATTTGATAACATATATTTCTTACTCATTTTTGCAAGTGTTTATAGTCATGACTTTCATTTATTTTTGGTCAGTTTCTTAATTTTACTGTTTTTTAAAAAGAATTCTAAGATTTTTTTAATAATTATTCTTTCCTTTAATAGACCCTTTGTTTTATGAAAAATATCTCAAGGAAAAGTATTTGTTGTTTTGGAAATGAAAATACTTGCCAATTTGAAAAGTAGATTTTTAAAGTTGTTTGGATTTGGTAGGGGTTGAGTGGGTTTTATTTTTGTTGTTGTTTTCAAAATTTTATGTAGCAAACTCATAATATCTTAAAAAAAATATATGTGACTTTAGCCCTTTACTTGTCTGCAAACCTGAAAAATATATAGCTGGCATTTCCCCATCAATACCATAAGTTCTGATTCTTCATCCATTTTTCTGTAGTTTTGGTCATTTATGGAACTAAGATACACAGTTTTTATAGCCTTCTGTTTTATCACAGAAGAAGAGTACCTTTGTAAGTTGAAGATTGGAAGGAGAGGAAAATAATGAGAAAATTTATTTCTAACTCAGGAAAATGTTTAATCTTTTCAAGAAGCAAATGTGTGAAGTACAATTTTGACTACCTTTCTGTTTTTTTCTCCCCTCTCATACTTTATAGTTCATCATCTAACATGCTGTTCTTGAATGTGCAATAAAAATGTAGACATTTTCAAAATCTCTGGAAGATTAATTTATTTAATCCACTGAAAGGCAGAGGACCTTAAGAGGAAAGGTCTTTATTAAACTAAAATCATCAGAAAAACTAAGAGGAAACAAACTAAACAAGAAACCAATTCAAGGGACTTGCTGATGAGACAAGGAATTTAGAAGTTTGCTAGGTAAGTTGGAACAGAAGTTCAGAGAAGCAGAAGTATCTTTTTTGAGGTGATTCTACATCTGATACAGGAAAATAATTTTATCTCTTGATTTTCAAAAAACTTGTGCAGAAGACTCTGGTACAAAAAAGATATAAAAAGAACATGTTTCATGAGTAGTTTTTGGCCTAATGCTAGTAGCAAATTAGAAAGCTCTTCCCTGTTTGAAGTGCTTTAATCCCTAAATTGTTAGAAACATTCAGCAGTTGTTCATATTAATTGAAAAATTGTTGATTTCCATTACAGGATTTCATGGCTTTAACTCAGAATAATCTCAGTATGCAACTGAAGAAATAATTACAATTTGGGACAATATCAACTCTTTTAGTACCAGAAGGACGGAAAATTGCAAACAAAAAAGGGAGATTTAGACTCACCTCAGGTGACTTTAAGGCACATTAGTGAGTTGTCTAAATTAAATATCTAAATGTCATTTCCCTGGACTCACTGCATAGTCAGTGGACAGAGACCAGGATGTCTCAATACTGACTTCTCCTCCCTATCATCTAAAATGTCATCTTGGAATTGTTTAAATCTCAGTTGCTCTCAGTGCACACAACCAAGAATTCTTATAAAAATTATGGTCTTAATCTAAACTTCTGCTAGGTGCCTAATGCTACATGGGTTGAACCTGGTTTCATTTCTCCATTCACCTCCTTATTTATAATGACATTACCCAATTGACTGAGAGGGTGCTGGACAGGGAAATTTGCCCTCTTGTCGTTTGTTCTGCAGAGAAATAACTAGATATTTATTTTGTGGATGGATGGGTTTATATGTTCTTCCATAATCAAATGAACTAAAAAAAAAAAAGAAAAAAAGAAAACAAAAAGAAAAAAAAATAATAAAATTAAAAATATTTACATTTGTATAACATAGGTTTTGTTACAGTTCTTCTTTTTAATGGTAGAGATAGTGAAATATCAGCCATTTCATTATACAGAAATTGCCCTGGCTTCACTTCCAGCTTTCATCTAGTATTAGATAAAACACATGACATGATCAGATAGTGGCACAGTGTATTACGTTAGGATGTTATAGTGAACAAATGTTATTTCTTATTGTTCAGACAATCTTGTGATAACGGGGGCTTTGTATGTTTAAACAACGAGGAAAAAAAAAGACCGTGGTGGAAGAAATTCCATGGTCCACTTTAAAATCTAATTCAGAAATGTCCCTCTGATTCATCCTTTCCAGCTCCAAGGCAAATAGTGAGATTGGTAGCACATTCATAATTCAACATGGTTAAGTGCCAAGGGCCAAACAGAGAGCACCTTCCCGGCCAGTACGAACAGAATGACATTCATGGTTGATTCAGCTGCTTGCAGCAAGCTGTGTAATTGGAAAAGCCAAGGGAAATGACCCCAGACTCTGTGTACTGCTGAAGTCAAAATACACTCATATCTCTCTGACAAGTGGCCAGTTTGGATGCTTCTTTAGAGTAGGAGTCTGAGAGGAAAGGTAAGAGCTTGTAAGTAGCCTGAAACAGCAACAGCACAGATAAGATCTATACTGCAGAGCAAATGCTTTTTAAGATCTGTACTTGAGTTTTGAAAAGGGTTGAGCAAAACAGGTTCAGAAGACAGCATTTGTTTAGTGTAATTCAGCATCTTAATTAAACTGGATGTTGTGCATCAATGTGCTTGATAACACTTACTGTACTCAATAAATGTGTGGATAATGCATCAATGTGATCAATAGATATGGGTAGGGTATTTGAAGATTCTGAAACTGCTCAAACCTAAAAATTATGATCTTATGATATTGGAAAAAGGGATCTATGATGTGTGTGTGAGAAGATCTGAAGCTCTGTATTATTTGGAGCATTTAAATTCCTTCAAGGGGGAGGAAAGTAGTTGTCAGTTAAGTTCATCCATGGCATATACTTTTCCTGTCAGATTAGTAACACAAAAGATAATTTAGTCAGAGCTTTAAAAGCAGGTAGTATTACCTACTTAGTATTAATGTTTTATTGATAATATATTATTAATTATAATATTATTACTAATAATTGCTCTGCTGGATTATTATACCTGTTAAAAGAAGAAAATGAAAAACATTGAATAAATTAAGAAATTGGTTTCCATTCATTTATTCTGAGCTATGGATTGTCACTTCCACAGTGAACTGTAGAATAAGGGACAGCTGCATTTACATACAGTTCAAACTTTTCAGATATTTTTAGGGGAGGACTGTGTTCCTAGCAAATTTTTTGTGTTCTTTAGTATGTCCCTACCACTCAGTATCAGTTTATTCAGAAATTTGTTACACAATGCTTCTCCTTTGTAATCTGAAGGACATAATTTATTTTTACTTGGCTCATTATCAGTATATGAAGAATAAGTTTTTTTCTGGGTATTTTTGTTAATTTGTCATAAATGTTACTATACCCAGAGCATGCAGACACTATAATTTGAATATAATAATTGAAGATGAATAGTATTATGCTTCATTTACTTATGTCATTTGTAATGGTGATTGTCTGAAATGCTTAATGCTTGTTCAGTTTATTTTCCAGCTCTCTTATGTTAATTCAGATGCATTATTTTTGTTTGTATCATTGAGCAGAAATACAGGTCTGAAAAAGTGCTCCACATTCTCTAAGTCCTGTCTTAGAAATACTTTGTGTAAATAACCATATTAGTAAGAGTTTCGTACTGGGGCATAGAGCTGTAATAAAACACCCATAATTCATGACAATTCTCACTTTTTTTCCCTCACACATAAATATTTTAGTGCAAATATATATACACAAGCGTATTACTATTGAACTCTGCTTCTCAATAATACTTGATCTGAATGGTTTGCCTGTTTTACTGTTTGTTTAGACTAACTAAAATTTAGACTTTATAGGTCTTCATCCATGTGTGTGCCTGAAGAGATATCTGACAGTAGTAGTATTTCATTTGCTAGTATATTTTTTTTCTTATATTTGTCCAGTATTAAACAATTCATTTGATGATTAATAAATGTTACATTATCAACTTGTGTTTTTCTTCGAGACATGTCACACACACATTACTGGGTTTATCTGAATTATAATGGCCTAAGGACATTGCAATTGAGATGTCAGCTATTATCAGTAGAGTGTTACACTAAGAGATTTAATACTTTACTCCAGAAAAGTTAGAAGATATAAAGATGACACACTTAAAATTGCTGAAAAACAAACCTCTTTGAAAATAGTAAAGATTTATCTTCAGTTTAGGAAAAAATGAGGTTTTCTTCCCAGGAATGAATGCTTTGACCAACCCAGGGACAGAACATTCCAGAGTTATGGTTAGAAATGAGTTGGAATGGGGAGCAAGAGAGAGGTCTGGAGAGTTAAACAAGCTCAGCAGTTGCTCTTGGTGTCTTGTTTTGTCTTTGAAACCTATGATTTAGACCTTCAGCTGGTGTAACTAGACACAACACAGTTTTTTGCAAAGCTATGTATTTACGACAGCTGAATCCATCCTATGAATTCCCTAGAGACTGGAAGAAGGGCCATGTTACACCCATTTTCAAAAAGGGTGTAAAGGAGGACCCTGGGAACTACTGACCTGTTAGCCTCACCTCTGTGTCTGGGAAAATCATGGAGCAGATTCTCCTAGAAGGTCTGCTAAGGCACATGGAGGAGAGGGAGGTGATCAGAGACACTCAGCATGGCTTCACTAAGGGCAGATCCTGTATGACAAACCTAGTGGCTTTCTATGGTAGAGTGACTACCTCAGTGGACAAGGGACAACCTGTGGATGTGATCCATCTGGACTTGTGCAAGGCCTTTGACACAGTCCCCCACAACATTTTATTGGCTAAGTTAGAGAGCTATGAATTTGATGGGTGGACTGTTCAGTGGATAAGGAACTGGCTGGCTGACCGCATCCAAAGGGTATTGGTCAATGGCTCAAAGTCCAGCTGGAGATGAGTGACAAGTGGTGTCCCTCAGGGCTCTGTACTGGGGNATCAGGGGGCTGGAACACCTCTCCTATGAAGACAGGCTGTGGGAGCTGGGATTGTTCAGTCTGGAGAAGAGAAGATTTCTGGGGGACCTACTAGTAACTTTCCAGTACCTAAAGGGAACTTCCAAGAAGGCTGGAGAGGGCCTGTTTGCAAAGGCCTGTAATGAAAGGACAAGGGGCAATGGTTTTAAATTGGAGAAGAGTAGATTTAAACTGATATTTGAAAGAAGTTCCTCACCAGGAGGCTGGTGGAATACTGGAACAGGTTGCCCAGGGAGGTGGTTGGGGCCCCATCCCTGGAGGCATTCAAGGTGAGGCTTGATGGGGCTCTGGGCAACCTGATCTAGTTGGGGATGTCCCTGCCCAGTGCAGGGGGTTGGACTAGATGACCTGCAGAGGTCCCTTCCAACCCAAACCATTCTATGATTCTATGTTTTTGATAAGGATTATTCAAAGTTAGATTTTTGTGACATTTAATTCTGCTAGGTAATACATGAATCATCAAAAACTCTGGGTCAATGAAAGAAACTTCACTATGAGGAAAAGTGGCAGAACTGGACATCCTGTGAATGTGTTGTGCCAACTAATCTTATAAGGTCTCCCATGAGCCTCTCTTCCTCCTTCTAAATAACCCCTGTTCCCTCAGCCATTCCTTGTAAGACTTGTGCTCCAGACCCCTCACAAGCCTCATTGTCCTTCCCTGGATGAGCTCTAATGCTTCTATGACATTCTTGTACTGAGGGGTCCAAAATTGAACACATTATTCTAGGTGCAGCCTTACCAGCACTTAGTACAGGGAGATGATCATTTTTCTGGTTCTACTGGTCACACTATTCTTGATAGAAGCCAAGATGTAGTGAGCTTTCTTGGCCACTTGGGCTGTCTCAGTTTGAGACAATGTTGGGGAGAAAACACTGGACAGAAGCCTCCTCCCACTCAATACCCTGGGCTCTCCTCAACAGAGAGAGAGAGGAAGAGAGAAAAGAAACCATGGGTACTTGAGTGCAAGTGAAAAAGAATAACTTTTACAAGAAGAAATTTGAATACAGTATTGATAAAACTTTTCAAGTTCCCTCCAAGCCAGCACGAAACCGCGGCTAGCCTTCCACCAACCTGCCGAACCTGGCAGAAATAGTCCATATGGGATGAAACATGATCACAGAATCACAGAATCACGAAGACTGGAAAAGACCCCCAGGATCATCAAGTCCAGCCTATGACCCTATACACCCAACATCTAAACCATGCCACTCAGAGCTTTTGATTCTGATCTTTTTAATTTTGTAGATTTAAAAGTTATTGTAGTTTTAATATTAGTACTGTAGATTTAGCATTTCTGTGTAGCAGCTTCAGTAGCTTAATGTTTACCCATTCTAACCCTCTCCCTCCCTCACTAGCTTAGTCTTCTTTTCAAGACAGGGCTGTAGGAAAACAACCAGGCCTGGCAC
>VWZO01006651.1:19302-68204 GCA_013396975.1 Bucco capensis
CCAGGATCCAGCTCCTGAGCCTGAGTCCCAGCTGCTGCTGAAGTCCTCCTGCTCCAGCATCAGTGGGGAGGGAGTTACCATCCAGGGGGATTAGTTCTAGCATTGGTTTTGTGTGTGTGTATATACTCTTCATTTTCTTGTTGTTATTTTCATTAAAGTAGTTTAAGTTTCAATTCCAATTCCCAAGTCTCTCTCTCTCTGTTAATTTCCCCTTTTCCTCCCTGGAGTGGGGGAAAATGGGATAATAGAGACGATCTGTCCCTAAGTTGGTGGTTAACCCAGCCCTAACCCTTAACAACTGTGCATGACAGTTTGATTGGGATGACAAGTAATCTCCCAAATTCTGTGATTCTTGGGGGAAGAAACAACGAATTGAGGGGGGGGGGGAAAACAACCCCAACCAACCACTAAACTATCAAAGACCTTGCAGCACACCAGAAATAGTAAAACCATCACAATTATTATTGCCTAGGTCACAAAGAGAATGATGCAGCCATGCTACCTATCAGCTCCTGATCTTCACTTCTCAGCCAGAAGTTTAATGGCAGTTCAAAGGAACTTTATCTGAGGAAATGGGGTGATGCTGACAGCTGAGGACAAACTGCTCTGCAGCATTGCTATTTAGCATTAAATACATTACTGCTCCATGAAGATGACACATTTCCATCATTGCCACCCACTGCTTCCCATCTTCCCCTTTTGTGTGGATGTAAGAGTACTAAGACAAGGAAGAACTAAAAATACTTCCCATGCACCATAAAACTGGCCCAGCCAAATGCTGTTGATGGCTCAGCTGTAATGTGAGGTTGGAGCTGTATGCAATGTATTGTGTGAATGTGTGTGTTAGTGCCCTGAGTCACCAAAAATACTTCACCTGCTGGCCACACTTTTCTTGATGCACTCCAAGATGCTATCAGCCTTTTTGGCCAAAAGGGTACACTGCTGGCTCATGGGCATCCTGCTATCCACCCAGGCACCCAGGGCGTATTCCACTGAACTGCTTTCCAGCAGATCAGCCCCTAACCTATACTGGTACATGGGGTCATCCCTCCCTAGGTGCATCACCTTACACTTGCCCTTAAGCAGGAACTCTTCACTTCAGTATTTTGTTCATCAAAATCTCCTTCTTGTTGGACTCAACATTTCTCAGTTTCAGGTAACTAGAAATTCTGATTCAAATCCTCTGATCTAGTTTCCAGACCTCAGGGTATGGTTCTAGTTCAGCTTGAACATCCTTAGTCTCTCTCCTTCTTGTAAGGTTAGACAGCATGGCCCAATAGAAACCTTATGACCTCACACAATATGGGATAAAGAGCTCCACCACTAAAGCTGCCAGGCTTTGCTAGTAACTCAGTTTCTTCTTTCTGTGGTGGCAATTCTCACTGACAAAAACTCTGCAAGATTCTGGCACTGTGTAATTTGAGTTCTCCCCTCAGTTTACAGTTCTTCATCTGAAACTCTGACAAGTAGCATAAATCTAACTTAACCTGAACATTGTTTCCAACACTTTTTTTCCCCAAATTCACCACTGGAACACATCCTTATAGACCTCATTAATTGTCCAATATTTACCTAGCATCTTTTTGTTGACAGTTGCTTTTCTGCCTGACTGGACCTGAAGTTATCATATTAATTGCAATTTTGGCATGTCAGTGTTCACTGAACGTGAGCTCATCAGAGACTATAGCTGGAACAAACTAATTATCACAGATAATATAGGAGTAAGTACCCACAGTCATTGCCAGTCTGCTCTGGAGCAGCAGTCAAACATGCTTTGCTTTAGAGGTAGAAGACATCAGTACTAAAGACTAACCTAATGCCTTCCAGGAATAACATAATGCACATCTCCTATGAAATCAGAGGGAAGGCTGTCCCAGTAACTGAACTCAGATGGTCTGAGCTGAAAACAAAGTGTGTGTGCATACACAGAAAGGTGGCAGGCTGGGATGAAAAATCCCAGTATTACTTCAGGGAAGGTGCAGTTGCCAAGCTTTGTATTCTGCAGGGTGTGTGTCCATACCAATCTGAGAAACATACCTTGTTTTGTTTAAGAGCTCCTTTCTCCTTCATGTGAGGGCAGTCTTTCCCAGTCACAACAGCTTTTATATCTGCCACTGGCACTGCATTAAAAAGAAACAAAAGCAAACCCCAGAAAATTAGTTGTAACCAAGGTGTGTAAAAGCTACAGAGTCTGAAAAGAGGTGAGACTAATGTGTTAAAATTGCCAGCCCCTTTGCCATTTCCAGTCTGCTGTAAGAAAGAAAAACAGAAGAAAACAACTAAAATAGGAACCACTGAGTCTTGACAAAATTTCAAGCTCCAAATCTTGTGGAGTTTAAGACATGCTTGGACAATGCCCTTAGTCACCTCGTGTGATCTTAGGGTTTTTGTCCTTTGCCTAACGGGAGTTGGACTTGATGATCCTTGTGGGTCCCTTCCAACTCAGATTGTTCTATGATTTAAACTTTCATTCTATGGATCAAAATCTGAGCATGCTTTTTCTTGCCTGTTAAGACAACTTACAATCTTACAATCTTATGAGTGTTTCATACAGATATGCAGCTGTGCCTGGACAGAGTTTATGTGTACTCATGTATCTAAAACTCACACTGTTTTCTGCCTTGCTAATGCAATATGCCTTGCCCTGTTGCTGGTCTCTCCTAGGCATCCAGGTAAAGGACCTGCAGTTACTGTGGAGGATCACAAACTGATGTGACATCCTGATCTTTATTTATCTGGAACTTACAGATTCATAGAATGGGCAGGTTGGAAGGGAGCCTAAAGATCATCTAGTTCCAACCTCCCTGCCATGGGCAGGGATGCCAATCACTAGACCAGGTTGCCCAGGGCCACATCCAGCCTGGCCTTGAACACTGCCAGGGATGGGGCAGCCATAACCTCTTTGGGAACCTGTGCCAGTGCCTAACCACTCTCTGGGTAAAGAACTTCCTCATAATCTCTAATCTAAACTTCCCCTCCTTCAGCTTGTAACCATTCCTCCTTGTCCTATTACAATCAGACCACCTAAAAGGTTTCTCCCCTTCTGTCTTATAATCCCTCTTTAGGTACTGAAAGGCTGCTATAAGATCCCCTCGAAGCCTTCTCTTTTCCAGGCTGAACAATCCCANGCTCTCCACCTGGACAAAGAGCCATTGACCACGACTCTCTGATAGCATCCTTCCAGCCAATTTCTTATCCATCGAACAGTCCACCCATCAAATCCACATCTCTCCAGTTTGGAGATGAGGATGTCATGAGGAACTGTATCAAAGGCCTTACAAAAGTCCAAGTAATGACATCAGTCAGTCTCCCCTCATCAATTGCTGCGATCACTCCATCACAGAAGGCCACCAGATTGGTCAGGCATGATTTGCCCTTAGTGAATCCATGCTGACTACTTAGTATCACCTCTTTGTCTTTCATGTGCCTAAACATCACTTCCAAGACTATTTGCTCCATGATCTTCCCAGGCACAGAGGTGAGGCTCACCAGCCTAGTGATCCCTGGGTCATCTTTTCTACCCTTTTTGAAAATAAAAAACTTGGCTTATTGCTTGCTTTGGAAAAATAGAATCCAAGACTTCAGATGTTACCAGAAGCTGACTACAAGATGCTGGAGGGTGTGAGCACAGATGTGATGTGCTCACAACAGATAAAGCCCTGAGAGAGACGGCAGCTGTCTTCTGTCCCAGCTGGAGTCTGCACAGCTTGTAAACTATGCCAGCCTGGGGAGAGGGGTGACATTCACAAAGTGAAAAGGTTTAAATCCCCCACATTTATTTTCTAAAAGAGACACTAGGTCTTCAAGCTTGGCAAGGAGTATGCAAAAATGCCTATTGCTGCTTCTCTTGGTGCTCCATTTTCTTACCCACCTATTCTCTTTGACCTGCTGACCTGCTCTCAAATATTGACAATTTGGTCATCATATTCAGACCTTAGTAGTTCAAAATTCAGTATAAGTCTACCCAAAGAACACAAAAATATTTCTGGAAAATGTTCTGTAACGTTCCCAAGCCAGTTTGACCTGACATGTTTTGAACAATAGTGATGCCTTAGAATCTTGTATCTTGCAATAATCTCAACACTGTTGATGTGGGCGGCACTGTGGTAAATCTCATATCCTTCATAGCCTAAAAACTTGAGCTTCTGATGAAATAACCACACCTTTCCCACACTGCCTCAGTAGCTGCTTTGCCAGCAGGCATGCCCAATGGTTTCTCTTCTGTCCCCATGGGATCCTGACATTCCCAAGTAGGCTCAAAAGCTGATGGAAAATGCAAATGCAAAATGAAGCCTGCACTGAGGGTCAGGGTGCGGAAGCAAACAAGTCTGGGAACTGCTGTTCTCCTAACTGTGCCTGCAGTTCAAGCACGGCCTTCATTCTTCTTCTGTCATTCTGACACTACTGTAACATTCAAGGCTATTTCTCTAAGCTTCATCCAGAAAAAAAGCCTCTTCCAGTGCCAAGGCAGCAATGTGAGCCCCTGTCCTACATTCTGCCAAGACTGCAGTAGGAGTGTAAAACATCCTTATGGCAATCTGTAAGGCAATGAAAACAAGGGAATGTGACTGCAAAGTGCCAGGGCTCCAGCATCAGACAGGATCTTCTTCCTTGTCTGGGAGCACTTAAAAAAGGTGCTGCCTGGAGACACATTAGGGGAGCAGAGCAAAGAGGAACAATTCTTTGTTTTACTAATACACAAAAAAGTTTAAATCACCGGTTTTCTCCTTTCTCAATTTCTCAGGCTGGAAAAACTTCCAACTTCTGAAACATTAGTCTTTCTGCCATTCCATGAAAGAAGTGGAGCAACTAATTGAAATACAAGTGTGTCTAATTTGCCAGGAATGGCATTTATTACTAATGGAGACTCAGAAAAGAACAAAAAGCAATAATTCTTTATTCAATGCTTGATGTCTCAAAGTTACTCTCTGGTCACAGAATTACACTGGTTATTATTATCATAAAAAGCTTTCCCAGCACTGCAGATCTACAACTCTAGTTGAAAGATGAAGGAGAAATTATCCTGAGAATATCATTTTTTTCTGAAAGGCTCCAAAATTACTTTTATAAAAAGTAAAAAACAATAAAAAAACCAATTCCCAGTGAATCCCCTGGTAGGAGTTGTGACAGAGGCATGTCCTCTCCCAGCTAGGTACACAGTAAGGGAGAGGTCCTTTCAATACTGTTCCCAGCAATATGCCCTTTTCAAGTCCACTCCCCATGTTGATAAGAAAGCCCTTTGCTTGCCATGGACTTCTCCTCCAGTCACTAGACTGTCTACCACAGAAGAAATATCTGTCTGTGGACAGCAAATGCTTCTGAAGATGCCCAAGTATTTTTATTTGACATCTGCAGTTAGATGAGCAATATAAACTGCATTCCTTGCTATGAAAGGAATGACATTTCCAAGCTGAATGGAAGGACAAACTTCTTGGAAAACTGAGCTCGGTCCAAAGCAACAAAAGACATATTTGAATGCAGCAGGAAATGTCCTCTGCTCTCTATCTCTGTCAACAGAGCTGTTGATGATGTCCTGGCTTAATAGAAACCTATGACAAGAGGAACTAGTATAAAAGAAGCAAAAGTAGCACAATCTTTGTGCATGACTTACATTTATCTTGCAAGGAATCATGAGGGACTTCTCCCTGGGGACTTTCTTCCAAGTCTCCATAGTGCAAGACCTTGTGGTTAGGTGAAAGTCGGCAATACCAAAATTTGTCTGTTAAAATAAACACATGAAACAAAATCACTGCCATGTCTTCAGCAGTGTGAGCAATAGCACAGGAGAAAGCTTACTTCAGTGGGGCATCACAGGGAAGGACTGTCTTCTTTCTTTCAGAAGAAGAAATGTGTGGGGTGTAAGGAAAGTAGGGCAGGGACTTTGCTCAGTAATCTTAATTAATTAAAGGAAGCTGGCATTAATCTACTATTTTTTTGACTTAGTCACTGGCTCTAAAATAAGTACTAGCAAGAGACAACTGACTTCGTTTTATGTGATATTATATATCTTCATGGACAGAAGACTGGCAAAGTAACCACTGCTTTGAGTGGAGAACTTTATCGAAAAAAGCTTAATTTTTAGCACCCACTATGTGAAAATTAAGCCCTGCCAGCTGTCTTGTGTGGGACACCCAAAACCTGATACATTTGAAATATCCTATACTTCAGGAAAATGATGACTCATGTCTTTTTATAGACACTGGAAAACACCTCTATATTTATGGAGGGACTGGACAAAACAAAGATGCAAAAATTAGACATTAACTCCCTCATCCTGCAGATAACTCAGTGCTTTGCATGGCCATAAATAGACCTGTGACCATGCAGTTGCACTCCAGTTTGCATTTTAGCTTTTCTTAGGAGAGGTATACTAACATCTCCTGCCAACTCCTGTTTCACAGGATGTAATTCCCCTTCACTATATTTGTTAAAATCTGCTCCCACAAAGAACATCACCTTTGCAGAGTTGGGCCACCACTCTGCCTAGCATGCAAAGCTGGTACTTGCCAACTCTGAAATGGCAAGAAGAAGGTTACCCCTCCTTGTCAGAGCACTTCCTGTTTAATAAATAGATCACAGAATGTTAAGCTGTCAAAAATACAATCTTGTTACATAAAAGCTATAAATCTCCAAAAGCTTGGATGGAGCAAGGCTAGATGTCAAACTGCAAGGGGCAGGGGGGCAGAGGGCTTCTCTGGCTTTGCAGTCCTCTTGTTGCTGGCAGTGTGGATGCTGTGCCAAGCAGCAGCCTAAGGGAAAATTTAGGAGAAACACTGGCATTGACACAGCTCCGTGGTGCTGCAGTCACTGGGAGCCACAGCTCAGATAAAATATAACCATAGAATCATAGAATCCTAGAACAGTTCCAGCTGGAAGAGATCTTGGAGATCATCAGTGCAGCCTTTGTCCTAGCCCTAGCAACCTGCTAAAGGATGCCTCCCAATGCAACATCTACCTGTCTCTTAAACACCTCCAGGGATGGGGACTCAAGCACCTCCCTGGGCAGCCTGTTCCAATGGCTCACAACGCTTGCAGCAAACAAATTCCTCCTAATGTCTAGCCTGAACCTCCCCTGGTGCCATTTCCATCCATTTCCCCTTGTCTCTACCAGGGAGAACAGACCAGTCCCTGCCTCTCTACAACCTCCCTTCAGGTAGTTAGAGAGAGCCAGGAGGTCTCCCCTCAATCTCCTCTTTTCCAGGCTAAACAGGCCCAGATCCCTCAGTCTTTCCTCATCAGGCTTATGTTCTAAGCCCTTTAGCAGCTTGGGAGCCTCTGTCCCCTCTCCAGCACCTCCATGTCCCTCTTGTAGTGAGGGGCCCAAAACTGGATGCAGTACTGGAGGTGAGGCCTCCCCAAAGCTAAGGAAAGGGGCATGATCACCTCCCTGCTCCTGCTGACAACACTGTTCCTGCTCCAGGCCAGGATGCCATTGGCCTTCTTGGCCACCTGGGCACACTGCTGGCTCCTGTTCAGCTGTCAATCAGCACCCCTAGGTCCCTCTGTGCCTGGCAGCTCTCCAGCCACTCCTCCCCAAGCCTAGAGCACTGCTGGGGGTTGTTATGGACAAGGTGCAGCACCTGGCATTTGATCTTAGTGAACTTCATGGCATTGGCCTTGGCCCAGAGATCCAGCCTATCCAGATCCCTCTGCAGATCCTCCCTTCCCTCAAGCAGATCGACAGTGCCACCCAGCTTGGTGTCATCTGCAAACTTGCTAAGGGTGCACTCCATGCCCTGGTCCAAATCATTGATGAAAATGTTGGGGGAGCTGCAGAACTATCAGAGCCAGCATGTGAGCTTGCCTGGGGTGTTAGCAAAGGAAGGACTTCTTGGCTCTCTTAGTAAAATACTGGCTTCATAGACCCAACTTCTTTCTAAAGAACACTCTCCAGTCCCTTGGCCAGCCATTGAAATGCAATGCAATAAAGAAGAGAGAAAAGCAATTCAGCTTTGAATGGCAAAAAGGGGCTTCTGCATGCCCTTTTCAATTTTTTTGTCACTGTCCGAATAAAAAAATTTGGGGGGGAAAAACCCCACACAATTCAAACCACTTTCTGAGTGTGCAGCATCTTCCTCCAGAAAGGTTTCACAAGACATTACACACTGCTGGCAAAGGCTCAAAATGGCCATGGGATAGGTTCTGGTTCTCTATTCCACAGGCACGCACAATAGGGAAAGACTTAGGGTAGGAAGCCTGAGATCATAGAATCCTAGAATGGTTTGGGTTGGAAGGGACCTCTGGAGGTCATCTAGTGCAACCCTCCTGCAGTGGGCAGGGACATCCCCAACTAGATCAGCTTGCCCAGAGCCCTGGCAAGCCTCACCTTGAATTCCTCCAGGGATGGGAACTCAACCACCTCCCTGGGCAACCTGTGCCAGTGTTCCACCACCCTTGTGGGGAGGAACTTTTTCCTAATATCCAGTCTAAATCTACACTTCTCCAATTTAAAACCATTGCCCCTTGTCCTTTCATTCCAGGCCTTTGCAAACAGGCCCTCTGCAGCCTTCTTGGAAGTTCCCTTTAGGTACTGGAAAGTCACTAGCAGGTCCCCCCGAAGCCTTCTCTTCTCCAGGCTGAACAATCCTAGCTCCCTCAGCCTGTCCTCATAGCAGAGGTGTTTCAGCCCCTGAGCATTCTCGTGGCCTCCTCTGGACCTACTCCATCAGCTCCATGTCCTTTCTGTGTTGAGGGCTCCAGAACTGGACACAGTATTCCAGATGAGGTGTCAGCAGAGCAAAGTGGCAGATGATGCTTTTGTGATGCATACAGCAAAAGCTGCTGAAGGACAAGCATTCCTGGACTGTCAGCAGTACATACATTGCTGCACAGGAGGGGTTTAAGAGGAAAACCCCACTCCCAAAGCTTTTGTAGGGATTTGAAACTAGAGCAAGCAGGAGCCCTCATTCAGTAGACTCTCCCTGGAGAGCACACCCACACAATCAACCTGTTGGACAGTTTCTCTCAGAAGCACGTGTGTGAAACTTTTCTAGATCTATACCTTTTACAGGGAGCCCCACCAGAATCATGGCATACCTTAGGCTCAGAAAATAGGCCCATTAATGGCAGACCCTTTGCCTACCTGAAGAAAAGCCTCTAGTAACTGTAGCAGAAGCCTTTCACATCTACCTGGAGGTTTTCATGTCTAGCTTTAACTGCAACTTCATTGCTTTTTAGGCTGTACATATGAATATACTTTCTCAACTCTTCAGATTAAAACAGTATTTTTCTCCTAATAAAAGCCAAGTAATAGGACAAGGGGGAATGGATACAAGCTGAAGGAAGGGAAATTTAGATTGGAGATTATGAGGAAGTTCTTTACCCAGAGGGTGGTTAGGCACTGGAACAGGTTCCCAAAGAGGTTGTGGATGCCTCACCCTTGGCAGTGTTCAAGGCCAGGCTGGATGTGGCCCTGGGTGACCTGGTCTAGTGATTGGCATCCCCACTCAGTATGGGGAGGGTGGAACTAGATGATCTTTAGGGTCACTTCCAACCTGGCCATTCTATGATTCTATGAACATGGTCTCACTACTTGCTCAACAACCTGGCCAGGAAGATGGTGTAAGTGAAAAAAATTATCATGAATTCCTTTCAGTTTAGCACAAATGGGGCTGGTATTGTTAGCAAGTGTTTGATAACATTTGGCTCTTTAACCTCCTATGAGTTGGAGAGTTTTGGCAACCTTGGCTCTGTTTCAATGCCCTGCTCCAATAACATAAGAAGGGGAAAAAAAACCCTCACTAAAAATATTCCTTCATTGTTAGGTAGTGGTGGTTTTATGGGAAGAATCCCTAGCTCTGAAGGCTTGTGGAGCCTTTTAAATCAATTCCTTATAACCCAAGGTTAATTAAAGAACTAATAGCCATAGACTGTAGCTTGAAGCATCTTTGGCTCAATTCTCCTCTGGGCTCACTAATAACTGCCACTGTGCCACAGCCTTGCTGTCAAGGGAAAAAACCTTAAAAGAAACCCACAAATGGAACTAACGAGGTTCCCTCAGCTGCAGCCACTAAATGACTGCACCAGCCAGGCTGAGCAGGATGAGCAGCACATTAGCAATGGGAAGTAACCCTTGCCTCTACAATCACCTCAACCTTACTGCCTGGAATGGGATTATTTCACCTCTACATGATCATTGCAAACAGTTTATTAGACAATATCCCACGTAGGTGAGAACTCAGTGCCTTAGAGGGGAAGAATTTTAAACAGGATGCATTTTCTTTTACTGCAGTGCAGGTGCTCCACACACAATTTTATTGAAAAAGCAATGTATAAAACAATGCTGGAGTCAAAACAAAAATTTTACAGGATTGCTTCTACTCATAAAAAGAATGAAGAAATCTTAATCACATAACAGCACATGGGAAGTGATCTAGTTGGGGATGTCCCTTCCCACTGCAGGGGGGTTGGGATAGATGACCTGCAGAGGTCCCTTCCAACCCAAACCATTCTAGGATTCTATGATTTACTTTCAGTTCTAAATCGATAAACAAAGAAACAGGCAGAAGAAACAAAGCTCTTTTCTAATATGATTAAAAAGCAGTGTCTATAAAACAAAGCAAAACCAAACTCACTGAGCACTGCTGCAATCAAATCAAGGTGCTAGAGTTTCCTCTTTGGGAAACAGAATGAATCACTATGGGTTTGAAGCTGAGAAGGTTTCAAACAAATGGTGCTGCTTTTCAGAAAATTGCTAGAGCAGCCAGTGGGTTAAATATATCACAGCACATTGTTAAAGATTATAGGTGACAAAAAAAAAAAGAAATTCCAAACCACCAAATCAGCTGCAGTTTGACTAGAAGAGGAACACTCATGACTGGTACCAAAGAGTAGGGCACAGAACGGTTTGCTGAGGAGCTACAGAGTGCTTGGCCATTCACAGAGCTCATTAATGGGCAGACTCATGCCTTCACTGATGCTATCCCAGGTAAGGAAGAGCTCTGGTTAGTACAGAAGGACTCTACAGTTAGAATCTGGGGAGAAAATAGCTCAGATATGCATGGACAAAAGCCTGAGAGCATACACTTTATCCCAAGATATGTTCTAGTTCGCTAAGTAAGTTGTTTGCTCAAAGAAAATCTTCATGGATTTAGCAACAAGAACACACTTCAGAATAGATCAGTGAGAACGTGTGTAGATTTTAGATATATGTACATGGGCTTACTCTTTTTCTTTTATTGTGTTGCCTTTTTTGAATACAACTATAGTGACACATTTTCAGTCTAACTGGTCTTAGATGAAAGCCAGCAAGTCCTGCAAATGTCTGGTGAATAACTGACCCACGGCAGTGCTGGAGGCACATTTGGTTAATCATTTCCTCTCAGCAAGTCACACACTTACAGACTATTATTTTTTATGGAACTACAGAGGATGGGATGGAGAAGCAGTAGCAAAGAGGCTTGGCAGAAAAAAAGACACAGGGTGTGTTCTTTCTCAGAAGTGTGCGTTACTTATCCTGGGTTTACTTATCCTGTTGTCACTTGATTTTTTTTTGTTTTAATTTAAGTTTTCTGTTTCCATGTTACTTCCATGGTGCCTTTCAATCCCTTCCAAAAATTACTGTTCAGGAAACCTCACCTTTGGATGCAAACTATAACACACAATTTCTCTATAATCTTTAAAAAGCTGGGAGAGGAATTTATTTCCAAGAGTGCACCCAGCAACATAAAGTCCAACTGTACTGCATGACAGCATCAGAAGCATCTACTAACCTCAACAAAATGCCTTTATCTAGTACTTAGCTCTACTGCAAATAATAACTTCCCAGGTTGTAAAGTGCTTTGCAAGGTTTTGCTTTAGTCTTCTCTTTCTTTTAGGAATTAACTAAAGAAGGAGAAAGGTTTCTCTGTCAGCTGATGTCCGCAGTCAAGGAACAAAGTGTGGATTTGCAAAGCTTCATGATCTGCTGCTGAACAAGCACCTGAAGGGCAGGCTAGTTTTATTTCCAGCTGATTGAGGATGCTTAATAAAAACATGAGTTAATGCTGCAGTTCTCCTACGAAACTTTGCAAGGGAAAGGCCATATATTCTTTGAAAGTGCTTAGGATCCTGCTGGGACAAAAATGGTATTTCTGAGTTTTGGCTACAGAGAGATGCTGCTGATAGGATAATCCTGTGCTGAGGCACAAAAGGCAGAGATCTGACTACAGATAACCTCACAGCTTAATCTTCAGCATCCCCCCAGTGAATCCACCTGTTGGGGTGGAGGCTTTCCAGTGCCAAGTATCTGTCAAAGTGTTTCACCTCCTCTCAAAAAGCTGTAAGAGGCTGTAAACTCCCTGCTCATTTTTTTGTAAGTCCATTTTTTCAACTTACTGTGACTAATCATGTGTATCCTACCACATGTTCAAACAACAGTCTTAACAGAAGTTTGTTTTGCAGGTCTTTATCATGAGATAATGCCTGTTAATTAGATTTGAAATGGGCAATTTAATGCTTTCAGTTTCTCCTATGTAGGGCATGTTCAGGTTCTTGTGCAATCTGTAGATTTGTGACATTTGTTCCAGGATTGTCTTGAGTAAAAAAAAAAAATCACAGGGAAGGAAAAAGAAGCAGGATAGATACTAAAGTAAAACACCTCCCTGATCTTACTGCTTTTACAAGAAGGCAGATTGTGATGTGACAGCACTCCCCACTTCTGTTTCAGCTCCCTGTCAACCTAGATGAACCTTTGAGGGCCTTAGTGACAAGTGACTTCAGCTGGAGCAGCAGGCAGGTGACAGAGCTCCTGAACCTCCAGGTAGCACAGGGCACACATACAGAGAGGTAGCTTGAGGGAGAGGAGATTGGGAGGTGGGGTAAAGCTAACAGAAGACACTCAGGAATTTAGGACTCGTGCTATTTTTATCAGGACATTCAGAGGAATTGTCTGAACGCTTGACTTGTCTCCATGTTTAGTATCACTAACCTCTGCTCCTTTATTCACTTCATCTCCTAGTTCTTGACATCATGATGGTCCTGGTCTTACAGCTTGCTCTGTGTAGGGTACAGGAGATCCTGAAGGATTAAGGCTAATTTCAAGAGAGCTTCTGCTTTTTGCCAGCTGCCACTATTTGGACTGTGCAAGGCCCTGCACATACCTCAAAAAGGATCCCAATTGAATAATGGCTTATACACCAAACACGCTTGTGTTTCCAATCCATACTTCACTGCTTCATTAGATTGCATAGTATTAGATCTGAGTTTAGTCCTGGTGGCCTCATGCATCACCATACTATGGAATGGTCATGTCTTCTCTCTCCCTCCCTCCCAAGGGGATAATACACCTTTGTGTTTTGGGGAACACAGGGAGTCTAACGTAAAGCGCACACAACTTTTAAGAGCACGCAGAAACTTTCCCTTCTAAAAAACTTTATACCTGACAAAACCCAACGTATTTCAGAGAAGAGAACAAGTTATTTGAGGCACAGTCGTATCATAGAATTCTAGAATCCTAGAATGGTTTGGGTTGGAAGGGACCTCTGGAGCTTGTCTAGTCCAACCCCCCTGCAGTGGGCAGGGACATCCCCAACTAGAGCAGCTTGCCCAGAGCCCTGGCAAGCCTCACCTTGATTGCCTCCAGGGATGGAAACTCAACCACCTCCCTGGGCAACCTGGTCCAGTGTTCCACCACCCTTGTGGTGACGAACTTCTTCCTAATGCCCAGTTTAAATCTACTCCTCTCCAATTTAAAACCAAGGGTGTTTGGGTTTGATTTTTTTTTTTTAACTTCAGCTCCACTCATGTAAGTTGAACCAATTTATACCCCCTAGGTCTTTTGATCCTATAAATCATGAACTAACAACAGTTTAAGATAAAACAAACAGCCTGTCTTCCTCTTGGAGATCTGCCAAAAGAAGAACATTTGCCACAAGCCCTGCTCCTTCCCTACAATTTCAATCATTTGGATTAAAGTTCTGAGAGGAATAAAACAAACAATCCTCACTACTGATAGCCAAGGCAAACTATGCATTACTATAGCTACTTTCATCCTGGGAATATGCTGCTGAAGGGAAATCACCTATTGTGCCTCCCTGTGGAATCTGTATAGAAAGTCATGATGGAATATTAATGCTTTTCCCCTAAACTCTGTGCAGTGGGCTTTACAAGCATTTGTAGGCTTGAGAGAGATATAAAGATATAAAGGTGCATCACACTGTTCTGCAACTCAACCCTTTCATAAAGGCTTTGACATTTTCCAAAATAACCTCTATATATTAGGGAAAATTGCCTCCTTCTTTCTAAGGAAGGAGGCATGGCAGGGATACTTCTTGCTGTGAACAGAGCAGTTTCCCCCAGCTGATCTGAAGGTCCCAAATATTGATCTGTGTCAGTTGTTGCTCTTAGCTTTTGTAATTTTCCAATTTGCATTGTATTTATAATGGAAAACAAAAGGCAAATCTGAATCCTCACAAAACCAGAGCTTTAAAGGGAAATTTTTGGTTACAAGGTCTAATTAATCTGCTGAATTTACACTTTGTCTGGAGAAAGAATTGTGCCTCTCTGAGGGGAAATGAACCGTGGACAGTTTGACTGTATAAAATGAACTGTAAATCTAGCACTGAGCAATGACTCATAGAATTAGGAAAATAATCTTATGTCAATTGGGTATTCAACTGAAGATACACAAATTACTAAGTGCTTTTTAAAAATACATTTAAACACCATAATAAAATTTATGTATATGGTAATGACAAAATCCAAGGACAGGCAGTACTAGAGTGGGGGGAGCAGAAAGAGCTCAGAGCATAAAAAAGGTAGTCCAAGTCTGAGAGATTCAAATTCTGGCTAAATCAAGCTTCATGCACTATTCCTGGAGTGGCAGAGATTTTGTTTGAGATTAATAAGAAGCCTTATCCAGGCAGAAGTCAAACCAGCTCAGAGTGCACAACTGCTGCTCGAGACCTTTGTCAAATGCTGGACTTGGTCCAGATGATCTGTGTGATGAAGCCAAAATCACTTCTAGGGAAACACAGGCAATCCTACCACAACTGTAACCAGAAGATGCTTTCAGATGCCCCCTGGTAAAAGCAGTAGTCCTCATGTAAACTTGCAGACAAAAGTGAGAATAAAAGGCCAGAGCAGGCAGTCTGAGCTGTACCTTGCCGACGGCGACTGTTGAGTTTCCTAAAGCAGGTGCCCTCCACAAGGCGATTGAGACGTTGCTGCTTGATCAGTTCTAAGATCTCAGGCTGAATCTTCTCTTTCAGTTCCCTTGGGAAGAGAGAAAGTAAGAACTTGTCAAATTCAATCAAAGACCATGGTCTTTCTTCTGAGACAAGAAGAGTCTCACAGCATGTTTCTGTAAGGAGTTCGAAAGGGACAATACACACTGGCAGGCCCAGGTCAGAACCTAGTCTGCTCCAGAAAAAAACCCTTTCTTATAACAAAGAATGGGAGTCAGGATATCTGTGCTGCAGACATCTCCATGCTGTGACATCCCTCTATGACTCAGGCAAGTCACTTATTTGTTTCTTACTTTACTCATCTAAAAATAACACTTGCTATAATGCATCAATAAGGTTTTTCTGTGGCAAGTAAGTCTCTTACATGGACTTAGGCACAAGTAAGTAAATATGGAGCTTATTTGAGGGTCTGTCACCTTTTGTTGCATGATCCTCTGCTGGTGTATTTTACTAGCAGTATTATTCAGGACTACACAAGAAGGCTAAACCACATTTTGAAACAATGATAAAAAACAGCAAACAATGCTAATGAGCTAAAACAACAACCAGCACTGTATGCTTGTTCCTAATTCCATGCCATTCAATTAGATCATTATTATCACAATTTTGTGGAAGACTAACCCATGAATAGGGACTACTCAAGGATCAAACTCTACCTTTGCCCAGGATTTTCTTTAGAAAATCAATTTTCTACATCCTACTTTGATAAGAGTTCAACATGTCAAGAACTAGACAGAAAATGTATGCATATAATATTTAAAGTATGATTTCATACATCATCACAGGGATTCACAGATGTCTGAATTCATCAGATAGATCCTCACTTAGACCCATTAAGAATACCAAAAAGACAAGTTTAAAGATTAAGTCCACAACCAGCCTAGCAAGAACAAAAAACAACTGGACGTGCAAAGGATTTATAAAACACCAAGTATGTCCAAACCATAATTTTGCATTGCTGTGTAAATTAGGTAAGACCAAAAATCATGCTGTCTGGCAGTATGTTGCAGCAAACATCATCAGAAAGAAGTAAATCTGTGGTATCCCATAGAGACAACAAAAAAGTCTCTCTTCTGGAAAACTTAGGGAGCCCAGTCTCTGCTGATTTCCACCTCCATTTGGATCCTATCCCTGTGATCTGCTGGAACCGCACCGAAAGCACTGGAAGTACTCTGCTAGAAAGATCAGGCCTTTAAATAAAAATGCCATCTTTCCCCCAGGTATTAACACAGTGGTTGGGAGTTCTTGATGCATAACCCATTGCATATTTAAAAGCTGTGAAAATCTAGCTGGTCAAAAAGCAAAGAAGCATTGTAACTATATAAACAGGCCACCTTTTGGAAATGTATTATTAGTCCTTCAGGATCATTTTCAAGCACTGCTGTCTTCTCATTGGAAACCGAGATAGGAATATGCTGAATGGTTAAATACTGTGTTTAAAAGGGTTTTGTGCTTCAATAAATGCCTTGCCTTTACTGAGCTGATGAGATTCCCCATTCCTCAGGTAAAAGCTGGGAGCAGGAGCTGAGAAGAACACTGCATCCACGCTGCAGATTACATCTCCAGCCAGACTGATTTCAAACGTTCAAGACAGGTATAAACATCAGTGTGATATTTAGGTAGTTTAATTCAGAAACTGGATGGTTATCATTAAACAGTTGTTAAAGATACCATAGTATCATAGGTGTAAGACACTACTGAAAAAATAAAAATGAATGAGTCACCCAGCACATTAACATCTGATTGTTAGTTCATAGCATTCCCTTTTGTGTCCTCTAAAGCCCCACCTGCCTTTCACAAACCAGAGGAAGAGAAAGATCTTTAACCAATGCAAAACCACAACAGGTACTTCACTGTCTAAGGCACACTGTCCATTAGGAGGAAGAGAGGTAGGAAAGAAGAGACACACAGAATCACACAGAATATTAGGGGTTGGAANCACTTACTGTCCTCAGCACCTCATGTCAACACATAAGGTTGCTCTGATGTGAGTAAGGTTTTCAGCTATTCTTCAGGTGCCATGAGTCCAGATACATTTTTTCAAGATGATCCTGCCACTTAGTGCTCCTCACTGTCACAGTTTCTGTTCCATCACTTTGAGGTGACAGAAATGAGGCTGAATAATCAAACCATAGCACAGTTAAACAAAAGATTTCCTTCTTTGAAAACCATATGAAGGTGAGAGAGCTCAGTTCCTTAGGGTCCATGTCTAAAGACAGGAGGGCTAGAAAAAAATACCTCTGTACAAGGAATAGGTCCTCCTGCCTAATTTTAAAATCAAACAGGAACAATGAGCTAAGGGAAGGTCATAGATACAAATACATTTTGTGACAATTTTGCTTATTGTCCTTTGGATGACATCAGCTTAACAGATTGTGCCTTGCAAAAAGAGAGAGAACAAACTCAGGAACTCTAAGGAGACAGCAGCTTTAGAAATTGCTTAGTTCCCTACTGTGTTTCTGTCACTTCAGAATGGTAAAAGTTATGGGCTGGTAAGACAAAAGGGTTGAGGGAACCACACACTAATATAGATGTCAGCTAGTTTTCTGGTCTCAGCACAGGAAATACTAACATCAGTTACTTGCTCTTAAAATAACAGACCTGAATTGCTGGTAAATCCTCCCGTTAGCTGTTTCCCTTCCAGGATGGGAATAATACACACATGCAAATCATTACAACACAACAGAAGAGTAATCCCAGAACTGCTTTCCTGTGTTTTGTCCTTTCATCTTTCTGGCTTGTAGCTATGCCCTCTCCTAATCACTTCACACATTCAGAGTAGCTATTAGTGACTCTTTCTAACATTGCAGAGAAATCTGTAAGATAAAAAGCCAAAGAGTATCCACATCCCAACCTCTGTTTCCCTGTATGCTGCCAGTTTCCACACTGATGTTACATAGCAATGGCTCCCTAGCTGACACTAACTCTTCTTCAGCCAGCAAATCTCCACTTGGATGTCAAATCTTTATCCAGTATTAACCCATCTCTGTTCCTCATTTAATGAGTCAAGGAGATCTTTGGCCCTCTATAGGCCCACAGGATTCCTAGACCTGTTCTTCCATAGCCAAAATGAACCAGTGATACGTCATCATTTCTTTGTGGAATGGCAGTTTGCATGATCAATAATGATGCCAGAGCCTTGAATTGATTCTGTTCTGAAGGGACTTTTTATTTTCCCTAATCAAAAGTAGAAAATGAAACAGCTTTATCTTGTATGAAACAACAATGCTCATATAAAAGAAACAAGCAATCCTTGCAAAACAAGATGGTTGGAGTTATGGGGATCTAAGGCAACATTTTCCAGCCTACATTCAAATCCAACTTAACTGAAGCTTTTCTCATCCAGCAGGTTGAAAACTTAATACTGCTGTGCTTCACACAATGATCAGCAGAAGAAAGCCATCTGTCATGTTCAAGGCAGGAAAATCTGTCCTCTGATTGCCTATTCTCATGCAGAATGAAACGAGGACTTTACATTCACCACTGTGCACAACCTCTTTTAGCATATCTGCAAGGCTTTAAAATACACAGCACAGCTACCATCCCTCTCTGCACTCCCAGTCTCTTTCCCCACAGTGGGGCCATGATTCTGTACTTCTATCAATTGTGCCATCTCTGCAATTTGAGAGAGTTCACTACAGGGAAGCAAATCAAAGGGGAAAATGAAAGAACCATTTCTTTTCACAGTCAAGACGAAGTGATCATGGATGCAATCAAAATGCAAATGCATAGAGTTAAATCTCTGTAAATACAGTCCTGATTGCTTAAACACCTCATCGATTTACTTAGCTTTTATAGCCTTTAGGCTTAGCCTTTGTCCTGAATCTGAAATGAGTCTCTGGTAACACTTCAGTTGCTTTTAACTATTTGTGTTGGCAGTTTCACTCATTCTGTGATGGGGAAGGAGACTTTGCACTGTGGCAGCAACTAGCTGGAGTGATACTGGAAATAAAGAGCTTGCAGAGGCACTGGCAAGTTTCATGAGACTTGGTGATGGGGCAGAAGAATATAAAGAATATATAAAGAATATATCATACTTAAACAATTGCCTCATAGGAAAAGCTGGGGAAATGAGAAGCTTTGGTGACAAGCTTAGCAGGACTGAGAGGCTTTGAACCACTAAACATTGCAGGGGATTGGCAGGGGATTTCTGAGCAGTGTAGTGATGCAAAACTGACTGGGCCCATTTCTAGCTTTTTAATTGATGCACTGCTATGAGTGACTTCAGTTCTAATTGGACATTAGGTCCTATCTTCTAATACACTGAAAACATAAAAGAAGCATTCCCCATTTGATCCACATTGGTATGATTAAAATTTTAAGTGTGTAATTCTACTTTGCTTATGCTTTGCTGTTGTCCTGCTGCCCCTGCAGGAATGTATCCCCAGAGCTTGTATTTGGATAACTCTATGCTTTAGAAACAAATCAAAATGAACAACTTGCTGCTGAACCCTGAAACACTCTGGTCCCTACAGAATCATAGAATCACCACCTTCAAGATCATCAAGTCCAACTGATAGCCCTACACTACTGTTATCCCTAAACAAATCCTTCTCTATACCTTTGCCTTGGAAAGAACTGCAAAATCCTGAGCCATTCCACTTGAAATATAGTCAGGTTTTCATGACCTTTCAGCTGATGCTTCTGCAGTCCTCACTGTTTCTCTCCTTATGTCACAAGGTTCTTGCTATTCTCATTGCATCTTTTGTGTACCACAGAGTCTGCATCTGTCCTGAGCCATCAGTTCAGTCACAAGCCCAGGCTTGGTCCAGAGCCAAGTACAGCCTTCATTTTTCATATAACAGAACAAAGAACTATGGTGGTGATATTAGCATTTGATGCTTTGCAGTAAACCACAAGGAAATGAGAATCCCATCGGCTTGTTGCCAGAATACCATCATTTACAAATAAGTAACTGCTCGTCATTAACCCCAAATATAATGCCATAAACAATGACAGTCACACACAACACCACTCTTTGGTGGAGCCAGTGTGTATTGGCTCCTCTTCTTTGGGGCTTCTCCCTGTCTCTGTCAGAGAAGTAACACTTGGGATTTTTAAAGGGCCCTTAGACAGAAGACAATTGTGGTGTTGGTGGCTTATTAAGAAAAAAAGCCACTACCAGCACCAGACCCAGGCTCACAATCATGCAAAGCTAGGAAATACCAAATACTCTATTTCATACAAATAAGCCATGTGAGGCCCTGGAGGGTTTTGCTGATCTGGTTTAACTAAACTCCAAGAAAAAGTGATGAACCCCAGCAGAAGCAAACATAATGCCCTTCAAGCAGCTCTGCACTACTGCTTTTGAGCATGGCTTCCTGGACAGCTTTTGTCCTTGGGTTCTCCCAGAAGAGCTCACACGTCATTCCCATTTGTTAATCCTTGCATGCAAAACTGAGGAGAGAAAGAAGAGAGTACTTACAGGATTGGACGAGACTGGAAATCTTCCTGGTTCATTCTTTCAGACTGGCGTATTTTCAGTATTTCTGTGTAACTGAGATTCTGAAGTTTGCTCTTGAACTGGTCCAGAGAGCTAGGCTTGGTAGTGAGTGCTCTCATTATCTGTTCTTTCACTACCTGCATTACCTGTGGTTGACAAGGAAAAGGAAAAAAAAAAAACAACAACCCTGTGTTAACACTTTCTGAGTTGCCATTTCAAATCTTATTCTGGGTCACAGTAAAGTTTCTAGATATAGAAGAGGGTTAGTACTAGGTGGATCCAAGCTGATTTTCCATCACCAGAAAATCAGCCAACTTCTAACAGGGCAACACAGCTGACACCAAAAGCTCATCTGCTCTGTAGCAGGAAAATGATTTTCTTTAGGGGGTGGTGGGAAAGATGTTATTTATTGCTTGGCTGTCTCCCTAGACAGCTGAATTACAATTGGTGGTTACAGGATTTGAAGCCCTGCTCTCTCTGTGGTCTGTGTACCTGAGGCAGCAGTAGTGTGGCTCTTCTGCGTTCAGAGGCGAGCTGATGCTGCTGTCACATTGGGGACAGGCACAGATACAACAGCAGGCTTGGAACAGCAGAGTGAACCTGTGAAGTCCTAAGCTGCTGACTGACAGCACAGCTGCACATCCTGACTTCTGCCAGCTCAAGCCAGGCCAAGGGCACAAGTGACAGAGGCCAGTCTAACTGCCCACAGGAGAGACTGTGGAGAGCTTTTGAGCTCTTACAGCTCTCCTGCCGGGTCTTAGAATAGAATCCTAGAACAGTTCCAGCTGAAAGAGACCTTGAAGATCATCAGTGCAGCCTTTGTCCTAGCCCTAGCAACCTGCTAAAGGATGCCTCCCAATGCAACANAAGTAGCACGAATTGTAGCCTGTTGCTTCCCTTATTCCTTATGCCCAGAGGCAATGGGAACACACTGAAACACAGGAGGTTCCCTCTGAACATCAGGAAACGCTTTTTCACTGTGAGGGTGACCAAGCACTGGCACAGGTTGCCCAGGGAGGCTGTGGAGCCTTCATCCATGGAAGATACTCAAAAGCCACCTGGACATGGTCCCAGGCAACTGGGTCTAGGGGTCAGGAAGATTAGACCTGATGACCTTCAGAGGTCTCTTCCAACCTCAACCACTCCAGGATTCTGTGAGAATCTTATGCTGCAGGCACATTATGGCTGTAATACATACAGTGTAGGAAAGGGGACATGCCAAACCAGACCATCAGTCAGGGAGGAGAAAGAGATCAGTTTGCCAAGGATATTATGAGAGGATTGCTTTTGAAGCAATGCCATAAACAATGCAAACCAGAAAAATGAGGATGAAGGATGGCTGGGCAAAAGGCATCTATCTGCATATTAATTATTTTATCCCAAGAAAACTGCTGAGACACAGTTAACTAAGGGGAATTGCTTGGCTCCAGTTCAGATAAATACATATCACAGACTACTGTCTATCTCTCTGCAATCCCAGACTGATTCTTGGTGCTGGTGCAAATCACACACTTTGAAATATTTATCTGATGCTGTGCTTAAGTTGGCTGAAAAAAAACCAATTTGTCAGATGTGAAAAGGCCCATCCCACCCAAATTCCAACAGCTAAAAACCAGTAGGAAATGGTAACATCCCTTTGGTATCAAAGTGGGTGGGACAGAAATTAACAGAGGGCAAAAGCTTTTTCTGTACTGTTAATTTTCCTGCATTCTTTCATCTTCACCATGTACTGCAAAAAAGAAGCTCATCTCCTCAGACATTCCCTAATCATTCTGAACATTTCTCTTTTCACATGAATATTTCATCACTTCACATGTGTTGCCTCAGATTTCTAACTCATTGCCTGCATTATGTTTTCTGGTTCTGCTTCCTGAGATGCATTTTCTTTCTCAGATATGATCTAAGCACTCATTTTAGCTGTGTCAGCTAAGTCAAACTAACTAATTAAAGAACTGAAAATAATCATCTTCCTTACTACATGAACTTACATCTATCCAGGTGTCTGCTTCAAGAGGAGCAACATGCTTCTCCCAAAGATGTTGGCTCAGATGTGCAGGAGATGCCATTGCAACATTTCCACTCCAGGGTCAGGCAGCACTTGGATGGGGACTGGCTTTGAAAACATCCTTGCAGTTAAGATCCTGCCCTTGGTAGATCTTCCAAACCTGGCCAAGTGAAGCTGAGCTCTGCTCCATCTACTCCTAAAAACCTAATAGGTACACTGCTATGTATTTGAAGAAGTCTTCTAAAACTTAGTTTGATGGTAAAAACCAATCTTGAATTTTGTACTTTACACCTGCATACTCTTCATTCCTCACACAGAACTGTTCGGTTTTAGATGGTGCCCATGTGCAGCTAAATTCCTCTGAAGAATCACAGAATCCTAGAACAGTTCCAGCTGGAAGAGACCTTGAAGACCATCAGTGCAGCCTTTGTCCTAGCCCTAGCAACCTGCTAAAGGATGCCTCCCAATGTAACATCTACCTGTCTCTTAAACNCCACCTGGGCACACTGCTGGCTCCTGTTCAGCTGTCAATCAGCACCCCTAGGTCCCTCTGTGCCTGGCAGCTCTCCAGCCACTCCTCCCCAAGCCTAGAGCACTGCTGGGGGTTGTTATGGCCAAGGTGCAGCACCTGGCATTTGATCTTAGTGAACTTCATGGCATTGGCCTTGGCCCAGAGATCCAGCCTATCCAGATCCCTCTGCAGATCCTCCCTTCCCTCAAGCAGATCCACACTGCTACCCAGCTTGGTGTCATCTGCAAACTTGCTAAGGGTGCACTCCATGCCCTGGTCCAAATCATTGCTGAAGATGTTAAACAGGAGTGGCCCCAGTACTGAGCCTTGTGGGACCCCACTCGTGACTGGCTGTCAGCTGGAGTTACTGAGAGTAACTGGAGTTACTAAGAGTTACTGAGCTGGTCTGCCAGTAGGAATCATAGAATCATTTAGGTTGGAAAACTCCTGGCTTGCATCTGACTGCTTAGTAGGATTAACATCTCCTTGACCACATTCAGTGTATGCTCCCTAGATCACAGCAGCCTAAGCAAGGAACATGCTGTCATACCTTAGGAACAACAAACCAGATTGCCAACCAACCATAACACCTGAACTTTAATGGATTGTGCCCAACAATGTGAGCAGCATACTGAGACTTGGTTTAGCATCTCAAAGGGCTTAGGAAAGGCAACAAAGGAAACATCCTCAGAGGAATAGTGGGAAAAAAATGAAGCAGACAATCTCAGCAACAAGTTGGATGTTTAAAAATATATTCTGTCTTCTTCTTTCTGCATTCTTGACAATGACTACTTAATTGCTGATAATTCATTTTAATATATATTTTATATGTCTCTATGTTATTAAATAGGACTACTTAATAATTATTACCTATCAGGAATGGGGAAGAGGGGAGAGATTGGAAACTAACCTTGCCCAATTAAAAAGGTATTCAGCTCTTGGTACCTCCTAACACAACTGTTCAGGTTCCCAGTGAACAGGGCTCTTCACCCTCATGGAAAACGTGACACTGAGCTGCTGTCTTCACTTCTGCTTTCTCAGCCCTGCTGAGAAGTTGTGCCAGACTACTTTGTTACATAGAATCACAGAATCACGAAGACTGGAAAAGACCCCCAGGATCATCAAGTCCAGCCTATGACCCTATACACCCAACATCTAAACCATGCCACTCAGTGCCACATCCAATCTTTTCTTAAACACCTCCAGGGACGGTGACTCCACCACCTCCCTGGGCAGCCTATTCCAGAGCCCAATCACCCTCTGCGTGAGGAAGTGCTTCCTAATGTCCAGTCTAACCCTCCCCTGCTGCAGCTTCAAGCCATGGCCTCTTGTCCTGTCACTAGCTGCCATGGAGAAGAGCCCAACCCCTACCTGACTACAACTTCCCTTCAGGTAGTTGTAGAGGGCAATAAGGTCACCTCTGAGTCTCCTCTTCTTCAGGCTGAACAGTCCCAGTTGCCTCAGCCTTTCCTCATATGGTTTCCCCTCCAGCCCCTTCACCAGTCTTGTTGCTCTCCTCTGGACCCTCTCCAGCACCTCAACATCCTTCTTGAAGTGAGGGGCCCAGAACTGGACACAGTACTCAAGGTGAGGCCTCACCAGTGCAGAGTACAGGGGGAGGATCACATCCCTAGTCCTGCTGGTCACACTATTCTTGATACAGGCCAAGATGCCATTGGCCTTCCGTGCTGCCTGAGCACACTGCTGGCTCATGTTCAGCCGGCTATCAACCAGTACTCCCAGGTCCCTCTCCGCTGAGCCACTCTCCAGCCACTCATCTCCCAGCCTGGAGCGCTGCATGGGGTTGTTGTGGCCAAAGTGTAAGACTCTGCACTTGGCCTGGTTGAATTTCATACCGTTGGTCATTGCCCATTCGCCTAGCCTGTCCAGGTCCCTCTGCAGAGCCTTCCTTTCTTCCAAGAGATGGACACTGCCTCCCAGCTTGGTGTCATCCGCAAATTTACTGATGGTAGACTCGATCCCCTCATCCAGATCATCAATAAAGATGTTGAACAGGACTGGGCCCAGGACTGAACCCTGGGGGACACCACTGGTCACTGGACACCAGCTGGAAGTGGCACCATTCACAACCACTCTCTGTGCTCCATCATCATACATGTGGCCTGCTGTCATCATTTCTGCAGTACCATCCAAAAGAAGGACACAAAATCAAGGAGCTGAATTCAAACATGTAAGCCCTATCACTGCTCATGGGATCTAATTCCCTGGCCATGAGAAAGCAACAAATTACTGCAATTTCAAACAGACAGGCATAGTACAACTGCTGAACTAACCATACTGCAGTGCTCTATTAACTGTCACTACCATATCACCATGATATTTCAGCACTAAACCAGATCTACAAGCAAATATAGTTCTGCGATCACTTATGCAGGCATTGCAGTTCCAGTTTCACACATTCATTCAAATATCTGAAGAGATTTGGGGTTTTTTTGTTGCTTAGTTTCCTAAAATAATGCACTCACACTGGGGAAATTGCCTCTATAAGTGTTTTTTTTTCTCATAAAATAAATGGACAAACAAAGAAATATATACTGTATTTTAGGGATCTTCTTTTCAGTCTGATGTCAGAACCATTGCTGGGAAGCAATGCTCATTCTTGGCTAAACGATGCAAAGGAGGTTCAAGTTCAGTAGACTTTGGGAGATATCATTTATGCTTAGTTGCAAAATCCTGTATAAACCTTTGTGTCCCTTCTCTGCTAGTCACTGTTGTGATTAACATGCAAATCATGCAAATTCCCCTTCTTTGCTATGATCTAGACAGTTATTCATGTGGTATCACATTGCTGCTTGCTCCTGAGACAGAAGGCTGGAAGTGTATGCTCCAGGCCCAGCACATAAAGGGGTGATCACTTGCTTGTAATGCTTATAGCCAACCCTCTTTAACTAGCTGGCCCAAATGTCAAAGCTGCTGATTGCATTGAGTCTCCTGAGCATTAGGGAATCACTGCTGAGAACAACTCTGAAGCTGAGTTGCCAGCCCTTGATTACTGCTGTCTGAGACACAGCATCAACGCTTCCTTTTTCCCTTTGGGTCTGACCACACACTGAAATGAAAGGTATTCTCTGCTCCATGTGGTTGTACCTAAACACTGCAGACAGCTGTTTTCATTACCTTGTGCTCTGCTGCTCTTAACTAAGAAATGAGTGTTTCTGAGGGCACATTTGCTTTAAATCATGTCCTTTTTATCTGAAGACCTCTCATACGGTAAGAGAATCTTGAGTTCTGCATTATAACTAAGACAAATAAATTCACTGAGGAGAGGAAGAGAAAGACAGCAGGAAATCAAATACTATTTTTTCTCAGTTAATCACATAATCTCATAGGACCATATTTCCTGTATTTTGTATCCATCTAACATGTCTTATATTTCTATGGTCAGTATCACCATAACATCAAATGATGTCTTTTTCATTAAGCTGTATTAGTCTAGCTTTAGCTTTGCCTTATTTGACCTCATCTCTGTCAGATCACATTCTGACTACTTTGCCCTTCCAACATTCAGCTCCTCTTTTTCTTTTCCTTCTCTCTCCTGCCATGACAACTTTTCCCTATATAAATAAACTCTCTTTCTTTCAGAATGGAGTAGAGATCTCAACACTTGGGCTCTACAGCAAGGAGACAAAATAAAAAGAGAGAAGTTGTCACTGTGCAAAAGAGTTCATCAGGGCCAAACTCTACAGCAGCCTTCCCACTGACCGCATTCCAGTGGCTTGTTTGTGACTGTGCAAAGCACAAACCTCTCTACTCTACTTACCCCATACCAACACAAACCTTGTCCTTGGCACTGACTGGAGAAGACAAGCTGCCTTCTCAGACATGTACCACTGGCTGCAAGCTTCTGGAAATTTCAATCTGAGCCTTCCACACAGCAGACACACTTTTCTATGGACTCCCAGCATTGATCTTCTCAGAAACTTCTCCCAGAACAGCCTGAAGGGCTGGACATTGACAACAACCCAGCAGTGGAGCACGAGTCAGGAGAGAAACCCTTCTCATAATTTCCCCACAATATCACTGTTTCTCTTTAACAACCATGCCCTTTCACCTGTGATGACTCCCTCACAGCTTCAAGAACACATGCCATTGGAACAGGCTGCCCAGGGAGGTGCTTGAGTCCCCATCCCTGGAGGTGTTTAAGAGACAGGTAGATATTGCATTGGGAGGCATCATTTAGCAGGTTGCTAGGGCTAGGACAAAGGCTGCACTGATGATCTTCAAGGTCTCTTCCAGCTGGAACTGTTCTAGGATTCTATGCAGAGACTATCATAGAAGGTACTAAGTATCATGGGGCACACATCACACTGCTGCTTAGCGACTAATTTAGGGTGTTACGTGTGTCAGCACAAGTTATGCTGACTGATTGCCACTATGCTTGACAGTGAATCACACTTCTGCACAGACAAGACTTAGGTATAAATCCTCTGCACATGTTACAATAGAATCATAGAAAGGTTTGGGTTGGAAGACAACCTTCAAAGGTAATCTAGCCCAACCTCTCTGCAATGAACAGTGACATCTGCAACTAGATCAAGTTGCTCAGAACCTTATCCAACCTGACCTGGAATGTTTCCAGGGATGGGGCTTCTACCACATCTCCGGGCAACCTGAGCCAGTGTTTCATCACCCTCAACACAAAATATTTCTTCCTTCTATCTGGTCTATGTCTCTCCTCTTTTAGTTTGAAACCATCACCCCATGTCCTGTCACAACAGGTCCTGCTAAAATAATTGTCCCCATATTACTTAAAGTTCCCTTTTAAGTACTGAAAGGCTGCAATAAAGTCTTCCTGGAGCCTTCTCTTCTCCAGGCTGAACAACCCTACCTCTCTCAGCCTCTTCTCATAGGAGAGGTGTTCCAGTGCTCTGATCATTTTTGGGGTTTCTTCTGGACTCTCTCCAGTCAATGAACTGCTTAGTTCAGTGCTTTCCTAAATTGGCTCAAAATCAGCAGGTACTGCAAGGTATGATTCCCCTGCCTTGTCGCAGCATATGACAGAAGAGCAGCACTACATCCAGACACTCTCTCTACAACCAGACTTGAAGCATTGGAGATGCAAGAAGTTTTAATGCTTCATTTGCTACGTGAATTCATTCATGTGACCATTCAAAAACCAACAACCCAACAAAGAGAAAACTGGAGGAATGACATCACTTTGGAAATTGGTTGTCAAGAATTCATATCTAGCTTCTTTCTTTCCTGTCTAAATGTTCCTGAACAGAAGCAGCTTGGTTTATACAGGATTAAAAAAAAAAAAATGAAGAAGCAAGCATCATTTAGAGATGGAGATCCAGCTTGATCATTTGAGTCACCAAGGGATTTCCTTAAGTTAAATCCACAGAGCAAGCAAGAATAAGGTTTTAGAATGATATGGCCAAATCATTCTTAACGAACAATGCTTACTGACAAAGGAGGCAATAAAGGAAATTCAATCCTGAAGGGAAAGGAAACGACTTCAGTTTACAAGCAACCTGTCATCTCCTTTAATGAAAACTTAACGTGTGCACCAGGTAACTCAAGACAATTTTTTAGACTGTTCCAAAGGATAAATGGTCTCAAACAGATCAATGGTTATATTTTCAGAGTACTCAGAAGAGTCATCCTGAAAGACCTGAAGGTGCTTGGAACACAATGTAATGTTGTTTTTTCCCTCTGCTATCTGCAGGTATATGCAGTCTGTGAATTCACTACACTAGTCTCTTGGTCACAGCCTGTACCAATCTTACACTCTGTATTACTTTAGAGTATTAATCCAAACACATCATCCTACACACAAGCCAATTTAAACTCAGTGCTGGCACAACCTAAGCATTGACAAGAGACTCCAAAAATTCCAGACCATTTCTTCTGTTACAGTCTGTGCACTCTGGAATTACAAAAAATCCCCAGTTTTCAATCTTCTTAACTATTCCAGCACACAAGGACAGTTACTGTTGCCAGTGAAAAAGAGGCAGCTCTAAGCTGTCTGGATGCACATAGCCACAGGAATAATTAAGTTGATTCATTTTCAGGCAGCAGGATGAGAAAGCAGCTGTCAGAGGATTTAGCAGGTATAAGCTCTGATACACTTTATCTCTTCATTTTCTGCAGAATTTAAAAGCCATTGTGAAAAAAAGTTTCTGTTGCAGGGGTTTTGGCTTTCTCCTTTCTTTCTTTCCCTCTTTAAAAAAACCCCAAACCTCTTTTGTTTGTGATTCTATTTTTCTAGTATGAACCAAGATATTTTTCAGTCTGCAGAGACTTGAAACAATGCAATGGTTTTTTGATCAAGCTAAGCCATCAGTTTCCACGGGGTATCAGTATCATGATCCAGTTCAGCAGTGATGATCATTTTGCAGGACTCGTGGAGGACTCATTGCCCTCTACAACTACCTGAAAGGAGCTTGTAGAGAGGTGGGGGTTGGCCTCTTCTCCTTAGTAACTAATGACAGAACCAAAGGGAATGGTTTTAAGTTGAGACAGGGTGGGGTTAGATTGGATATTAGGAAGAAATTCTTTCCAGAAAGAGTGGTGAGGCACTGGAACAGCCTTCCCAAGGAGGTGGTTGAGTCTCCATCCCTGGAGGTGTTTAAGAAACATGTAGATGTGGTGCTCCAGGACATGCTCTAGTGAGGGCAGGGCTTGGGTGGTTTGTGGGGATTTGTTTGTTTTTTGTTTTGTGTTTTTTTGTTTGTTTTGGTTTGGTTTGGTTGGACTAGGTGATCTGAGAGGTCATTTCCAGCCATGAATGTTCTGTGATTCTGTGAATTGTTTTGGTTGGAAAAGACCTTCAAGATCACCGAGTCCAATCATTAACCAACCACAACCAGGTCACCACTAAACCATGACATTAAGCACCACAGCTGCACCTCTTTTAAATACCTAGGTAGCATGAACAAAAGAGCACACCTAACAGATGTGACCATCAAGCGAAGAGGTAGGAGATGTGAGAGGAATTCCACACAAGGTGTTTAAAAGAAAAAGGAAAACAGGAAAATCCATGCAGGAAAAAACCCAGAGACTCTGATAGATGCTGTATTTCAATGGTAAATGAAGGCTGAAGGAAAATCAGAATCATAGAATGGCCCAGGTTGGAAGGGACCCTAGAGATCATCTAGTTCCAAACCCCCTGCCATGCAGAGATGTCACACACTAGCCCAGGTTGCCCAGGGCCACATCCAGCCTGGCCTTGAACACTGCCAGGGATGGGGCAGCCACAACCTCTTTGGGCAACCTGTGCCAGTGCCTAACCACCCTCTGGGTAAAGAACTTCCTTCTAATCTCCAGCCTAAATCTCCCCTCCTTCAGCTTGTATCCATTCCCCCTTGAAATACTGCAATCAGACCAGCTGAAAAGTCTCTCCCCTTCTATCTTGTAATCCCCCTTTAGATACTGAAAGGCTGCTATAAGCCTTCTGTTTTTTTGCAGGGCTAAACCCAGATGCTGCCCTCAAATCCAAGAGTTCCATTCAGAGCAATGCTAATCCAAACACACAAGTCAAATACCACTTATTTGAGTTGTACTGGGCTGCAAGAGGAATGACTGATGGACAGGAAAGCTCTTCCCCACATTGAATATTAGCAGAATACCATTTGCATCAGCAATAAGGAATACATTTCTTTCCTGTTTGTGCTTTGTGCCTTGAGGTAAGCAAAGCAAGAACAAAGTGCTGTGTGACAAAGTGTTTCTGCCCCATTAAAATGATATGCAAAGTTAATATGACAGTTTTTGTAAACTTCCTTGTTAGTTCATTGAAGTCTTAGGTCAGCCAATATTACATTATTTCCCCCCAAAGTCTGACAACCTCCTTTGGCAAAAGAAAACATGCAGGAAAAATCATTTGTGGGTGGCATTTAATCCAGGGCTTTTCACAGGGAAACTGTACTGATCTTCTCAAACAAAATGTTAAGAGAGAGGAGGGGGAAAATGAGGAGAAATTTGTATCCTTAGTCATATATCAATGTAATAATTAACATGTCAAGTAACACGCTTCTGAATTCTAAAGGAAAAAGAGATTTACCCATGATTAGGAACATGCATTTGGGTGAGGCTTCCCTTAAAATACAGAATTACCTTCAATGCACTATATACTAAATGAAAATTAACTGTAACATACTGGCAAACAGCTGCTTCTACAGAAGGAAAGCAAGGACAAGATTCTAATAGGAAGTTTGTCCCATAAGAAAGTGTAAAAATCAAACTCAAGTTCTTGGTATTAATGACGAACAAAAACCCCTCTTTGAATGGCAGAAAACCAGGAAAAGTAGGGGAGTGAATTTTTAAGAAAAGGGCCACAAAAGGGACTGGGAATGAGAAACACATAAAAGCTATAAGAATAACACTTTGCTTTCCAGCTTCACATCTTCCTATCTCCTTTAGCTGAGAGAAAAACAAACCAAAGGTGTAACCAGTTGCATTTCTGAGAAGACCTCCAGGCTCTTTCACCAATGCAAGCACTGTGTCAGGGTCTATCCTGACTCAGGTATGAATAGCCACAGGAAACTGCATGTGCTCAGGCACAGTCTGAAAATCCCTTGGGATCTCCTGTGGCCCCGGTGCGATAACTGTGCCGACAGCAGAGGGAGCATTAAACTCATTGCCCACGGGAAAGTGTGGGGATTGATACTCATGTTCCTATAATCCTTGTATGGGTAGGATGAGCTCATTAGCCTTCTGGCAGTCATCCTAGGAGAGGGACAACTCTGATTCCAAACCCGGGCAGATGGAGCTCGTTTAGCCCTGGAAGGCCTTCCATCTAAGAGGTTAAACTTCCATCCTAAGGACTTGGCTGCCAGCGTCCAAGCTTGCTAGGCCCTGGCAGATGAACCTTAGGACTAAAGGGTGGGTCCAGCTCTGCGCATGCTGTGTCTCACCTAAAAAAAAAATCCATAGCGCAGGCTTGAGGATGCTATCCGCTATACTCTTTTTATCAGCGCGCTTGGAAAAGGCGCTGAGGAGGAGCATGGATGGAGCCCTCCCTGGATCTTCATTCGCAAAGCCTAGCCACGACGACTGCATGTGCTCCAAGCCTGCTGCTGTCCCTGCTCACATTGTCTCTTGCCTTGTCTCCAGTCTGAACTCCAGGGACTCTCCAGCTCCACCTCTAAAGGGAAGCTGAGCCAATGTAGCAGATTCTTGTCTTTTTAATACCAGGAGACATGGCCAACCCTTCTCATGCAGTTGAATAACCAACACACCAGCTAGCACAAAGGGCCAGGCAATATGGGCACAGCTTCTCTACCTATCACCTTCATGCCTCTCCTCTTTGCTAACCTTCTCCCAAACTAAACAGACCTTGAAAGTCCATCTACTATGCCTATCTATGTGCTGGAGCATACCCAGAGCAGGGTCACGAGGATGATCAGAGGCTGAAGCACCTCTGCTATGAGGACAGGCTGAGAGAGTTGGGATTGTTCAGTCTGGAGAAGAGAAGGCTCCCAGGAAACCTTCTTGTGGCCTTCCACGATCTGCAGAGGCTACAAGAGGGCTGGGGAAGGACTGTTTAGGATGTGAGGCAGTGCTAGGACTAGGGGGAATGGACACAAGCTTGAGGAGGGGAGATTTAGGTTGGCTGTTAGGCAGAAGTTGTTCCCCAGGAGGGTGGTGAGCCACTGGCCCAGGTTGCCCAGAGGGGTAAAGAACTAGGTTTTCCTGATGAATGCATAAACCAAATATTCAGTATCCTGGTGTTGGACTATTCCATTTAATCCTGTTATTTGCTCATCCTTCTAGTTAAGGTAAATGATTGGGCTGAACATCTAGGAACTATACAAAAAGGCAGTTTGTACAGATGTGCTATGTTTCTGAATGAACTAATGTGTTATTATGCATCGTAATTTATTATATTTATTTTTAGGTAAACCCTTGTTTTCACATTCATGTCACTGAAGAAAGCAGTGAGCTGAAAAACATGTCTACAGAGCACCAATTTTTTAGCATATCTCATATTAATAACCATTTCAAGTGACAGTTGTATTGATATCAGAGTCCAGTCAGTGCCACAAGAAGAAAAATAGCTGCCTGAATTAACTGAATGATTCACAAAAACACAGGAAGCAATGAAAAGATTAAATCCCATCATGACTTGTTAGACACTAGCTATAAAAATTATTCTGTAAACCCACAGCTCACAAATTACTGACTTGACAGATCATAATAAGTGCTATCAGGACTGCTACAAACCAAGATCTGCTTGGAACTGACAAACATGCACAAAATATCTATGTCCAAGATAAAAAGGGGGAAAAAATGTTTTAATTAAGATTTCAACATGTTCTGAAATGACTGAGTAAAGCCTTTGGAAAACCCTGGATTTGTGCAGTGTAGTCCAACGAGATCTTTGTCTCAGGTAGTTATGTCATTACTGTGCTGATCATACAAAGAAGGGCAAGGCATATTATTGAGTTGTGGGACTTAGTCAAACATGTAAGGAGTTCAACTTGACTCTTCTTGAAGGAGAAAATGCACAGATGATAGGTTTTGTCATACCTTATTCTAAAAAGTGCAGAGGAGTGGTTTATGGCTTGAGAGACCTATATATTTGATTGCTGCAAAGGAGCAATCTTTTCTCCCCCACATCAAAGCAAAGCTTCTTTTTTTGGGATCTGAACACAGTACAAGAAAACAAACTACTCTCCAGGATAGGAAGCAGTGATTTATCTGGCACCTAATACTAACATCAACAATTCAAAAGCATTCAATCACCTGACTTTGATTACAAAGCTGGTCTGCTAGCTAAAGAAATTTGGAATGGAACAAACCAATTAGGTTAGCCAATCCTTTGCTTCAGGAATAGGATACACTTCCATAGACACAGGGCAAGCCACACACAGCTATATGAAATCTTAACTAAAGACATATTAAAGTCCGTCAGACTTGTGTAGACTGGTTCCATTGCTCCATCTCCTTCACTACATGTATAGGAAGCACCTCAAAAATCACACTTGCCCCCCCCCCAGTGAACATTACATCAGCACCACACCACATTTAGTTTTGTTTCTTTTTCCTCCCTGTTCCTCTTAGTCATATTAAAACAGAGCCAAAGGAGATTTTATCCCAGAGTAATTAAGACAAGATTGCAGTATTTGGCTTGAAGTTTACTTCTTACTATTGATTTCAAACTACTGATGACATACACACACATCTTCAGAAACACATTGATCCTGCCTAGGAGGGTAAATAATGCCTTAAAATAGTGTTATTTTCTGTAATCAACTAGGGAGTTATGGATGAAGGAAGGCTTACAATCTTCCCGTGATGAAAGACCCTTTCTCTAGTAACATGAAAGCTGTTGCTGCATTACTTTCCACACTGTCATAAATCACTACACTTCTTTCCATAGTGTCAGTAATCTACATTTCTAATCAGCCAGCAGACTCCTCCTTTCCTACAACTCCATGACTACTTAGTTTGTGTTTTGAGGCAGGAGATTAAATATTTAGAATTAAATACAAGCTATTTGTTTTCCTTTGAAAGGTTAGAGTCAATTCTGCACACTCCAGATTGCAGCAGTCTATTACCTTACTGCCTTATATGTGGTTACACAAAGGACTTGCTTAGGTAAATTTGCCCAGGTTTGGAAAGAAGCCAAATGGGAGATCATACAATCCTAGAATCCTAGAATGGTTTGGGTTGGAAGGGACCTCTGGAGGTCATCTAGTTCAACCCCCCTGCAGTGGGCAGGGACATCCCCAAATAGAGCAGCTTGCCCAGAGCCCTGGCAAGCCTCACCTTGAATGCCTCCAGGGATGGGAATTCAACCACCTCCCTGGGCAACCTGTTCCAGTGTTCCACCACCCTCATGGGGAGGAACTTCTTTCTAATATCCAGTTTAAATCTACTCTTCTCCAATTTAAATCCATTGCCCCTTGTCCTTTCACTACAGGCCTTTGCAAACAGGCTCTCTCCAGTCTTCTTGGAAGTTCCCTTTAGGTACTGGAAGGTCACTAGTAGGTCCCCTGAAGCCTTCTCTTCTCCAGGCTGAACAATCCCNTGTCATGCTGGAGTGAACATGGTCCAGGGGCAGAGACATCATGTGTCCAGCACCCACCCAGGAAAAAGCCATGAGGATGCTCTTCCCCTTTTTGAATCATAGAATCACAGAATTGTCAGGGATGGAGGGGACCTTAAAGCTCATCTAGCTCCAACCCCCCTGCCATGGGCAGGGACACCAGGCACTAGAGCAGCTTGCCCCCAGCCCCAGCCAGCCTGGCCTGCAACACTGCCAGGGCTGGGACTGCCACCACCTCTCTGGCCAACCTGGCACAGTGGCTCAGCACCCTCCTGGGGAACAACTTCTGCCTAACAGCCAACCTAAATCTCCCCTCCTCAAGCTTGTGTCAATTCCCCCTAGTCCTAGCACTGCCTGACATCCTAAACAGTCCTTCCCCAGCCCTCTTGTAGTCCCTGCAGATCCTGGAAGGCCACAAGAAGTTCTCCTAGGAGCCTTCTCTTCTCCAGACTGAATAATCCCAACTCCCTCAACCTGGCCTCATAGGAGAGGTGTTCCAGTTCTGCTGTATTGTGTAATTAGAGTGTGGCAAGAGCACGTGAGTCAATGAAAGCAAAAGTTTCTGTAAAAACCTTCTACTATTTTATCCTCCTGGAAGTCAAGCAGACAGAGGGAGGAAATTCCTGCAAGGCAAAGATTTCTGGGAATGAGGCAACCTGTGTTTCTGTGTAGAAGTGCTCACAGACAATGTGGTAGAGTCAAGTGGAAAGCACTGGGTAAGGGCAAAGCACAGCAGGTGGGAGTGGGCAGGTGTTATTAGGCTGTGAAATCAAGGGAAGGTAATAAAGATTTGGGGAGGGAAAGGTGATGATGGCCTAGCTTGGAGATGACTGTAAAGTATATCTGGAATAAAATTCTGCCTGATTTTTAGGATAAAGGGTGTAAGCCTAGATGAACCTGGCACCAATACAGAGCAGGTATTTTCTGTAAAGTAAGATACACTCAATATTTACACAACAGACTTATTTAGCAACCCCCATCCCCTCTCTTGCATCAACACTGCGTCAAGCCCAAAGACTGCTGAAAACATTCAGCCACCTAGGGCATTTTCTCTAAACAGACTACACTTATCACTGGCTTTCTAGTCAAAAGTTGAGTCTCCTGAGCACTCCCAAGTGTGCCCAGCAGCAGGCAGATGATGCAGTGTCCCTGTCCCATGTCACCACACAGGTGGTTCTGCGAGAGCAATTCTCCCATACCAAACCACTTCTTGGTTTTATCTTGTTCTAACTTCTGTGACAGACTAGGATTTGCTTGACCTTCTTTTTTTATAGATCCCCCCACCACGTTCCTGCTTTTTCTTTCTAGACATCAGATGCACTCCCAGGAGTAGCCTACAAGAACCCAAACATCAGACATAAGCCATGCATGAACATGTAACCTTCTATTGCAGAGGAGAGACAGGATGGGGGAAGCCTCATAAAGATGCTATTATAGTACAGGAGTGAAAAATAGCAGCTCCCCGCCAGCAGCTGTGAACTGGGCAAAGTGCCCAGGGGCCCAGTGGCAAGGAGATGCCTGGTTTCCATGGAGGAGCAAACCAGGGAAGCAGGAGAGATGGCTCACATGAGGCACCACTGCTGGCCAACAGCACAAGGAGGAGAAATACCTCCCTGTTCAGAGGAGGGAAACAAAAATGATCCAAAGGCTGCATCACCTCTCCTATGAGAAAGGCTGAGACAGTTGGGATTGTTCAGCCTGGAGAAGACAAGGCTCCAGGGAGACCTCACTGCAGCCTTTCAGTACTTAAAGAGGCCTATAAGAAAGATGGGAGCAATCTTTACAGTAAGGGTGCCAGAGCACTGGACCAGGCTGCCCAGGAGGCTGTGGAGTTTCCTTCTCTGGAGACATTCCAGAGCTGCCTGGACACATTGCTGTGTGACCTGGTCTAGGTGATCCTGCTCTGGCAGGGGGGTTGGACTAGATGATCTTTCTAGGGCCCTTCCAACCCCTGACATACTGTTATACTGTGATTTTATTAGGACAAGGGGTCATGTGTTTAAACTAAAAGAGTAGATGGAAGAAATTTTTTAAGCTGAGGGTGGTAGAAGCCCCATCCCTGGAAACATTCCAGGTCAGGTTGGACAGGACTCTGAGCAACATGATCTAGTTGAAGATGTCCCTGCTTGCTGCACAGAGGTTGGACTAGAGAAACTTTAAAGGTTCCTTCCAATCCAAACCATTCTATGATTCTTATATCACCTACCATCAGCAGCCACATGCTCAGTTCAAATTTGCTTATAGCTTCTGCTTCCTTGGTCCTATCTCCTCTGGCTGGGGATCACGACTCAGAGTACATTGTGTGATGCCTTGTTTGGGGAGTTTCAGTGATTTCCAGGAAAACAAAACACTAGAACTGAGCTTTAAACAAGTAAATAAAAAATCCAGCAAAGCAACATGAGCCCAAAGCTGACTGACCTGTGGCTTTTGCCACCCTCAGTTCTGCACGGAGGCCCTGTAAACCTCTTTGTCACATCATTGATCTTGCCAAACTAAACATGACCTTAGCAGAGTTGGTGTTGCAGCTCATAGTCATTACTGACCAAGCAGACAAAAGTGGTGGTTACTGGTGAGACAGTCTGTGGAGAGCAGGGCTCAGCTAATGACCTAATATCATTTTTTGCACAGGTTAAAATAAGAAGCTGCTATCCTGGATCCAGTACTGCTCAACATCACTGCAGCTGAGCCTTGCATCAAGATTTAAGTGAGGCACATATTTGCTATGCATTAGAATATTACTGAATTAAAGTGAAATTCATTTGGATACCCCACAAGGCTCCCTTGCACCGTATAAATGATTTGCTCCTTGGAAAACAGTGCACACTTGCCTCATATGTGACATTGTCTCTGCTGTAGAATGGGCAGAGAAATATCTATTGTATTTAGCTTATGGTAAGACTACAAGATCCTTCCAACATTTGTGAGTTCACTAGATGAAAGGACTTACCAAGGTGCAAAGTACTATTATTAGCTTTGTTCCCACATTTGAAAGCTGTCAGAAGGACAGAGCTCCTTGGGAAGGCAGTAAAAGATTCCAATAGGAATATTGCTCCATCCCTAGACACATTCCATGTTAGGTGGGACAGGGCTCTCAGCAGCCTGATCTAGTTGAAGATGTCCCTGCTCACTGCAGAAAAGTTGGACTACATGACCTTTAAAGGTTCCTTCCAGCCCAAACCATTCTAGGATTCTATAAAATCAAGGCTAAGTAGCATCTTTTTTAAAAGAAAAGAGATTTGAAGTGAAAGTACAAAGGTCTTCAGACCAGCAAATGGCTTGTTGCTAGCTATCTAAACCCAAGTCTGTAGAACTACTGTTTGACAGACACCTCCACAATTAGCAGGACAGAAGCCAAAGAAAGGCAAATATTTGTTATAAAACAGATCCAAGTACTGTAAAGGAGTGTTTAGGTCTAGATAGAAACATCTGAAGAGTCCCACTGAACACCAGACTCTACTTAAGAGCCTGGTAACTGCTCTCTGTTCAAAAGCCAAGATATTCCAAGAGACAGTAGGCAGTGGCTGAAAAACCAACAGCAGGGGCTACTGTGTGCAAGCCTTTCTACAGGTAGGCATAGGTCTAGAGCACAAGATGCTCCAATCTGGATTGTTATTGCAATAGATAGATTCTTCAAGTCATTTGGATCACTCTTTTCATGATCTCAAACCCTTGTTCACAAAAACAGTCTGGTAAAATCCTCTTTTGAGGTGATATTGCTAGCATGGGCTAGATTTTAGGGCATTTCATCTAAAGAAGTTGGATATCTCACTGAAAAAAAAACAACCAACCAACCAACAACAAATCAGATAAAAAATTATCATCCACCTCCTCCTCAAAGCACTTTAAAACAAGCCTTATTTATTACTGGATTTTTGGAAGACTGCAGCCCACATATTATTTGTCATTTTAATCTTTTTTCTTTTCCTGATTATGCCTCCAGACTCACTTCTTAAAATAAATGAAGCTACAAAGAAGGAATCATCAGTAAAAGAAGGCACCAGGAATATTTCCTCATCTGTAAACCAGAGCTACTTAGACAATCAGTAACCAATTAGCAATAGAATATCAGATATAGGATGGCCTGGAAAAAAATTAATAATCCAAATAATCAGTTTCTAATGGGTTTTATAATCTAGTTGGCAGAGAACTGCCAATGACAACTCTTTCATGCATAACCTATTTATTATTAATTACTGCAAGTAGTGAAAAGAGCTTAAAATGAATAGAAAAACCTGCATAAGGGTAAGAGACTTCCTGTGGTAGGAAATGTCTCCAGAGGGGTGGCTGATACCCACCAAACATATTCACAATATACAAACCTGGGAAGACACAATGTCCTCAGCTCCCAGTAGACTTCAGGGAGTAGAGAGCTCTCAGGTGTCATAGAATCATAGAATCCTAAACAGTTCCAGCTGGAAGAGACCTTGAAGATCATCAAGTCCAGCCTTTGTCCTAGCCCTAGCAACCTGCTAAATGATGCCTCTCAATGCAACATCTACCTGTCTCTTAAACACCTCCAGGGATGGGGACTCAACCACCTCCCTGGGCAGCCTGTTCCAATGGCTCACAACGCTTGCAGCAAACAAATTCCTCCTAATGTCTAGCCTGAACCTCCCCTGGTGCAATTTCCATCCATTTCCCCTTGTCCTATCACTCTCCACTAGGGAGAACAGACCAGTCCCTGCCTCTCTACAACCTCCCTTCAGGTAGTTCTAGAGAGCCAGGAGGTCTCCCCTCAATCTCCTCTTTTCCAGGCTAAACAGGCCCAGATCCCTCAGTCTTTCCTCCTCAGGCTTATGTTCTAAGCCCTTTAGCAGCTTGGGAGCCTCTGTTCCCTCTCCAGCACCTCCATGACCCTCTCGTACTGAGGGCCCGTGTCAGTTCAGACTAGATGAGTATGAGACGACTACCAAAGCACAATCTGACAGGACACTGGATGTGGCTCCTGGGACTGGAGACAGAGGCCACTGATTATACCAAACTTAGCCCACCAAGAAGCTCCTTCTGCTTTCAGCTTCTCTCTGCATTTAGGCATCATCTGCTGCCCCAAACTGGGAGCCGAGTGCCAAGGAGGGAGCACAAATCAATAACCAAACGATGCAGCTAAGCACGAGGGGAGTGGGGAATCCCAACCAACAGCTTAAAAGCAACCCTGTGTGCCCAGCAACCAGAGCAGCCTGTGCATGGAAGCAGCACCAGGAGCTGAAACTCTGGCGAGGAGACTCGTGTGGGAGTTGTGCTCGCGCTCGCTGAAGGGCTGTGGGCAGGTGGGAGGAACCTCGCTCTGCTCAGGGAAGGGAAGGAGACGAGAGGGAACAGGAGCTCTTTTGTGATCTGCCTAGGGTGGGGAATAGAGAGGATGTAAATTAACATACTTTTGCCTCTATGTTCCTCTTGTCTGATTTAAGAAGTCTACAGATGAAGGGTATTACTGGGTCAAACTAGTCTTGGGCTCCGAGTACATAAAACAAGCACATTTTTATTGCCAAGGAATATTAACATTAGGTGTCTTTTCAGGAAGCAAGTCCACAAGGTTGGAGGTGCCACAGCTGTAGCATTCCCCCATCACAGTATCGCAGTATCACAGTATGTCAGGGGTTGGAAGGGCCCTAGAAAGATCATCTAGTCCAAGCCCCCTACCAGAGCAGCATCACCTAGATGAGGTCACACAGGAATGTGTCCAGGCAGCTCTGGAATGTCTCCAGAGAAGGAGACACCACAGCCTCCTAGGCAGCCTATTACAGTGCTCTGTCACCCTTCCTGGAAAGAAGTTCCTCCTCGTGTTAATACTAAACCTCCTTGATCCAACTTGCTCCCATTCCCTCTTGTCCTAACATTAGACGACATTGAGAAGAGCCTGGCTCTCTCCTCCCGACCTCCATCAGTCCATGGATCATTTACATCCAGATGGGGCAAGCAGCAGCAAAGCTGGTGGGTGAAAGCCCTTCATATGTGTCTTCCTAGTGTCCTTAAGGGGACATCTGACAACCACTCCCCCTTAGCTGGAGATAAAATCTAGGTTCAAACATCCTCCAGCCATGACTCTCAGCCTGCCTGATCAAGCTGCCCCTCCTACAGTCCTAAGGCCTTCCTCTCACTCCAAGGATTGAAGATACTACAGTATGCTCCAGCACCTCTGTCACAAAATCACAGAATGGTAGGAGTTGGAAGGGACCTCAGGAGATCACCTAGTCCAACCCCCCCCCTCAATCAGGTTTGCCTAGAGCAGGGAACATAGGCTTGCTTCCAGGTAGGTTTTGAAAACCTCCAGAGAGGGAGACTCCACAACCTCTCAGGGCAGCCTATTCCAGTGCTCTGGCACCCTCACAGGAAAGAATTTTTATCCTCATGTTCAAATGGAACTTCCTGTGCTCCAGTTTGTGCCCATTGCCCTTTGCCCGGTCACTAAGCACCACTGAAAAGAGTCTGGCTCCATCCTCTTGACACTTGTCCTTTAGATATTGATAAGCATTGATAAGATCCCCTCTCAGTCTTGTCTTCTCCAGGCTAAACAGCCCCAAGTCTCTCAGCTTTTCCTCATAAGACAGATGCTCCAGTGCCCATATCATCTTCATAGCCCTCCATGGAAATCTTTCCACAAGTTCCTTGTCTCTGCCAACCTCACTTTTCCCAGACTACTGATTTTATTACAACTGCCTAATAAACACTCCATTTCCTCAACACTGTCCCCTACTTAGGAAAAGAGGCAGAAGGACTTTCTGTAAACCCACAGCTCACAAATTACTGACTTGCCAGATCACAAGGACACTGAAAGCTTAAGGGGTGAAAAGGATGGATGTCAGCTGGAGCAAAGGGATTGTTGCATGTTCCCCATTGGAGCAAAGGCTCTGGCTCAAAGGATGGAAAAACACCTCACACAGAGCAAGCACTTCTTGCAGAGCAGCAGAGTATGGTGGCACTGAGAGTCACCTGCCAATGGGTCAAGCCAGAGCCTCTTAACTCTGGGCTGCCACAAGCAACCCTCCCTGAGGCAGACCAGCCTAACATTACATGTTATCTAAAGCTAGCTGTGTTTGTTGAGTCCTTTTACTTTCCCTGTCCTCCTCTGTCACTGTGCTTTTCCAGAGATACTTTGCTTATCCTCAAGCAAGAGCTACACTTGAACTGTGGCACACATCTACAATGGTGCCTTCATAATTCTCCTCCCTGTTGTTCTTTTCTCCTTTAATATCAGAAAAGGCAAGCTGCTCTTCTGAATGACTGTAGCACAAGTAGGTGTGACAATGATGTGTAATGTTACCCTCTTAAACCATCAGGAAGCCCATTTTCAAGTGCAAACCCCAAGCCTTGGTGCACACATCGGTGGTACAGAACAAAGGCACTAACATCTCTGATGCACACGTGGATGTCCTGCTGGAGATCCCCTCTCTGAAAAGGAGGTTCTCATCAGTATACAGAGAACAATTCATTCCCAAGGACTGCAAAATGTCTTATCCTATCAAATGAGCTCAGCTGTAGATTCTTCCCTTTCATTTTACATTTCCTTGGTGGAGTAAAACCCATTTTAGAATCCACTGGACAGAAAACAGAATGCTAGCCAGGACAGACAGCTTTCCATTTCAAAGAGCTGACAAACTTGCACATCTGAAGACATCTCTTTCAGACTTGCTAAATTCACCCACTGGAAGAAGCAGATGTTAAGTTTCCAGTTTCCATCTCATCAAAAGCCAGATGGGGGGAGAGGGGGAAAGCTTTTCCACTCCTGTGATGCTCAAAGATTTGGCCAGCTGAGACCAATTCTTACTTTAGACTTCTGAGTACAATGCAAATGTGTCTAAGAAGGGCTGAGAGGGAAATCTGTTCTGTGCAAGCACATTTCTCTCCATATTTGTAGCTGTGCCCTACAAAAGTCAAGATGGTAGCTATGTGAGAGGCACAAGAAGAATCGAGGCTGATGATATCACTTGTCCCCTGTTCATAAATCTCTGACTTTATCCATGCATCCCAATTCCACAGATACTGCAGCAAGCAACTCTTTCATTTTCCACAGACAGCTGATTAACAATAAGCAATAATATTTTCAGTCATTTCCTCTAGAAATGGGTGAAATGTCCAAACAAACAAAATTGGACAATAAGCCCAAGTCCATCCTGAGAGGCAAAGACTCAGTCTTGGGTTGTAACAGGTTCCCCAGACAACAGAATAGCAGAGCTTTAAGGTCTGCTCTTATCTCATAGATCCACAGGCCTGCAAACAAGGAGGTCAAGGGCATTGCAAGAGTGAGATTCCTACCTTTTAAGGGCTGACAGTGCTTACTTCAAGTCACACAGAGTCAAAAGGTGTTAAAATGACAACAGTTTCACCATGAGGAATGTCAAGTCATTCTTGTAGATGTTTTACATCAGTTAGAATTAATCTCTCTTTTCCCATGAGCCCTGGATGTTTGGACTGAAGACTAATCAGGCAGACAACCTTTTAGTTGCAGGAATGTAATTTTAAACTTCCTAAATCACTGCAGAAATAAGATTTTTACGACACTTGTGCCCTTCACTGAGTGCTAATAGAGATTTTTATAATCACTCCCATGAGTGGCCTGCATAATTAAATTATGCCTTCCTCCCTCCTGGGCAGTGGGGCCATTGCAAGCTCATACATACCACTTATTTGCTGTCTTGTCACTATCTTTTATACCACCACTAAACAAACAGTGAGATCATGTAGTACATGTAAGAAAAGAAGAGATGAAAGGACAAGGCTAAAGTGAGTCCAGCTCACTTAGGTGTTGATCTGCATGCTCACCTTTAGCTGCACCACTGCCATGGGGCCCATTCAGCCACTGTATATCATGAGAACAGAAGTCAATAAATATAGACACTTTTGTATCTTGCAGTACCAGTAATCATTGCATGTGACTCCATGTGCTTAGCAAGTTCAAAAAAATTCCTCATGAAGAGGAGCTTCCATCCTCATCTGTGCTGGAGCTTCCCTCAGTGGCTGGGGCAATCTGCATTCTGCTGTGTTCTGACTGAGGCCCTTGTAGTTGCACAAGGGTAAACTGAAAAGGTCACTAAAGGGGATAATACAGTTTAAAGGTGATTAAAAGTAAACTTGAGCTAAGCCTCAACTAGGCAAACAGGTAAAACACAGGCAACCTTGTCTGCACACAGGACTGGTATGTTTGCGTTGTGTGTTACTCAGCTGCCACCTTACAGAATCATAGAATCCGAGAATCCTAGAATGGTTTGGGTTGGAAGGGACCTCTGGAGCTCACCTAGTCCAACCCCCTGCAGTGCCCAGCGACATCCCCAACTAGATCAGGTTGCCCAGAGCCCTGGCAAGCCTCACCTGGAATGCCTCCAGGGANTGTGGCTGTCATCTACCCCACCTGAGCCCATCAACAGCAAATCCCTACCCTTAGGAAAGCTGCTGGCAATCTCTCAGACACAGGAACTTTGGGAAACATGGCTGCTCCCGGGATACTCAAACAAAAACTCTCCATCAAGACTGTGCTGTCAAGCCACACTGCTCACTGAAGCAGACAAATTACCTCCTGATTAATTCTGTCCCAAGCAATGTCTGCAAGGGCTGCCAGGCAGCAGCAACATTTGTTTAATCAGAGCCTGTGGAAAATTAAACACTTTGGGAGCCTGCAATAGATATCACCTTCCTCCCCCTCTCTTGCTCTGTTCCCCAACCAGGACGGCAGAGCTGCTCTCCTCCTCTGCAGCACAGTGAAGAATGGAATACAGATGAACAATTCAGAGCCGATAAATCAATCTTGGCTTACTTATTCTTGCTTCCTCCTCAGCTTTCCTCCCACTGCTGTCCCCTGCCACACAAATACCCATAGGGTATAGAAGTATTGCCATAGCTAGGTCAGCATGATTTTTTTCTCCTTTTGTCCCACAGTACATAACAAATTAACCTCATCAATATCAGGACTCCCACCATGCCTTCTGCACTCCAACTGCTACTACATCATCTTGGTTCATACTGGCCCAGAGTGAACTAAACTCCCACTTGGAAGCAAAGGACAGATAATGAATTTTGTGGTACACTCTTACCCCTTTCTAAATAGATTTTTCTTTCTAAAATATTATGTTTAGATATGACTAATCATGGACAACCTACCAGGGAAGAGCTAATAAAAGGATTTTCCCCATAATCTTTGGCTCCCCATATTGAGAGATCCTGGGGAGCATGGCAACAGGCTAATTTGGTTGTGGAATATTCCCTGCAAGCTGCTGGTGCACAAAACTATCACAGTGAGACTGGTTATGATTTGTGCTTGAGATCTTATTTGCTGTTAAAAAGAGAGATTGCCTTTTGCTCTTCACTGGGTTTTGGGAAGGTAATAGCAAAGAGAAATATCCTTCTCAATATCAGTATCTCAATATCCTCCCAATAACAGAAAGAACCTGGGTCTGGACAGAGAGGAACACAGTACACACACAGCTCAGAAAGGAAAAGTTTTTGCTGCTTTTTTGCTCTTTGAAATGAGGAAGATGAGATTGATCAGTATTCACAACTTGCCACATAGATGCTCACAGTCAATGATGGGAATAGAGATGCTTATTTCTGTCAATAGAGGACTCATCCTGTGGGCTTTTACAACATTCATCTGCCAGGTTGCTGTGCCTCTGTCTTGTTTTTTTGGTTGTTTAACTATTAAATTGCTATTATCTTTCACATAGCTATCATTTAAAAAGGAGGATTTTTTCAGACATGCCCAGCACACTCTTATTGAAAAAGAATTTTACAGCCACTTTTATGGGAGAAAGCTGTTAAGAGTTGCTCAGGAAGGAAAGTAATGCACAGATCACTTCTTCCTGTGCAACCTCAAATGTGTCAGAGTAGTTAAATAAATTCTACTATTTCAGGCATCTCATGTTGTATTATTTTCGGCAGTTCCCAGCAGTTTGGTGAAACAGGAAATGCAAACCACCAGCAGGAAAGGTTCTGTTACACCAGCAGCACACATGGAGTTTTGCCCAGTGATGATGGTATTTATCATCTCAGGTGTTTGGTAGACATGCTTATTTTATTGCAGTCACCAGAAATACCTGCAATAGCAAACCAGTTCCATTCAAATAAGAGCTAATCTGGAACTAGGGAACGTGGATTTGTTAATGTGACAGCTCAGAAATCTGTATGTTTATCATCTAAAAGGTCACATTAACAAATGTATCAGTGGGCAGTGCTAGGGGCACTTAGCTCTGGTTGATTCCCTTGCTTTCATGCTCTGAAACCTCCCCTGAGCAGAGCAGACTTGCTACTGACTCCAAAGCCTGATGCTTGCTAGCAATTAATCACATAATATACAAACCAGAATGGTGCAATCTTCTCACCCATAAACACAGAAGCAGGAGCAAAAAGTAAAGAAGAAACACATTAGTAAACAAGCACCCACAGCACAGACATTCAGTAGGTGAGATAGTGCTGTCTTAAAGTATATTTTAGAGTAGGACTGCCTTAATTGCTTATGTTTTCTGCTGCAACTGCTGTAATACATCTGGCAAAATTCTCTTTTGGGGTAAACAAGCTTAGCTTCATGGAGTACAATTAATGACATTCATTTATTCCAACAAAGTTTTGGCCAGCTTGTATCTGCATGAGTTCAACGTTCTAAGTGTCTGCTTTGCAGGGCTTTGTTACATTATGAGAAACCATGCTGAGGGAAAACTCTAAGGAACTGGCCTCAGAACTATGTTTTGTCTTTATGCTTTTAAAAGGCATGCCACATCAAGTACAGCTTGTCACAAGGGCTCTTTTTTCTTGTCCTTGTCTGAACTGAGATTGTATCTGACAGATGAATGAGGTGAGCATCTCCTTTTGCAGCTACTATTGCTGCCCAGATATGGCTAATATTGCAGAGTGCTGTGGCCAAAGGATAATTGTCCATCTCTATTATAGGACAGTGTCCAAATTTTGCTCTCTAGCTTGAGAAAAACAGAGGGCAATGCCTACTCAACCTTTTCGCTTAATTGAATTCTTTTTAAATGCATTATAAGAGCTGCAATAACTTCATTTCGCTTTCTTTGGTCTTGATCATTTGACATGCAAGATTCAGAGTCCTTCAGTACAGATGGGACCACTAGATCAACTAGCCTGAACCACTCCCCAGCAAAGGTCACTCTATTCTGCAGAGTTACACGTGCACTGATCTCATTAAGTTACAAATATCTAAACCATCTCAGACTAGCATCTGGCTAAGATTGGCAGACACTGAGAGATAGGGAATCCATCTCTCCGGATGACTAATTTATCAGTTTTTATATCACTATTCATTTGATTTTAGAAATAACCCCCAACAACCTATAATGGGTCTCCAGCAACTGCATTCAACAGAAGCAAGCTGGCAAAAATGCATGAAAATTGGGGAAATGATAACAAAATAGAACAAACTTTGCATTCTCACTAATGGACTGGGGAAGAGGTCTAAAGCTCCTAATCCAAATTCCCTCTTTCTCTGTTTAAGATCCATCTGTTATCCATATACATCTGCATATGGATTCATATATCTTCCACGAGACAAGGCCAAAACAACAGCTATTGTATCTTACAGCTGGCTCTACATCTGATGTTGTACATGGCAATTCCCTCCTCCCTAGCCATTCACTGCCTGCCAGAAGAACAGACTTCATCTTCTATGAGAAAATGAACCTCATTTTGTGGCTACATATCTGCAATATTTATAATAACACTGAATCATTTTGGTTGGAAAAGACCTCTGAAGCATTAAGCAGGCACTGCTTGGTCACTACTAAGCCATGTTCCTCAGCAAAACATCTAGACATCTTTTCCATCCCTCTAGGAATGGTGACTCCACCACTGCCCTGGGCAGCCTGTTGTAGTGCCAGACAACCTTTTTGGTGAAGAAATTTTTCCTAATGTCCAACTTAAACCTCTCCTGGAGCAACTTGAGGCAGTTTTCTCTTGTCCTGTTGCTTGTTACTTGGGAGAAGAGATTGACTCTCACCTCGCTACAATCTCCTTTCAGGTTGTAAGGAGTAAGAAGGTGTTCTGTATCACTTTCCTTACCATATGTGCTATAGAACAACTAACCTGAAATCATCTTAAAAGTGATTATTGGACAGAGATTTTTTTTTTTTTTTAAAGAAGACAATTAATACCAGGATGTATTGCTGGCTAATGAAACTCATTAATTTTTATTCTGAATGTAGAAAATATGTCCAGATAAAGATATTTGCCTATAAAACAAATTACAGACGTGATCATCAGAAAGGAATTAATCATAGAATCATAGAATCATAGAATGGTTAGGGAAGGGACCTCTGGAGGTCATCTAGTCCAACCCCCCTGCACTGGGCAGGGACATCCCCAACTAGAGCAGCTTGCCCAGAGCCCTGGCAAGCCTCGCCTTGAATGCCTCCAGGGATGGGGCCTCAACCACCTCCCTGGGCAACCTGTTCCAGTGTTCCACCACTCTTGTGGTGAGGAACTTCTTCCTAATGTCCAATTTAAATCTCCTTCTCTCCAGTTCAAAACCATTGCCCCTTGTCCTTTCATTCCAGGCCTTTGCAAATAGGCCCTCTCCAGCCTTCTTGGAAGTTCCCTTTAAGTACTGGAAAGTCACTAGTAGGTCCCCCCAAAGTCTTCTCTTCTCCAGGCTGAACAATCCCAGCTCTTTCAGCCTGTCCTCATAGCAGAGCTGTTCCAGCCCCCTGATCATTTTTGTGGCCCTCCTCTGGACCTGCTCCATCAGATCCATGTGCTTTCTGTATTGAGGGCTCCAGAACTGGACACAGTATTCCAGATGAGGTCTCACCAGAGCAGAGTAAAGT
>VWZO01006651.1:68612-94434 GCA_013396975.1 Bucco capensis
GCATCTCATCAGGTCCCATAGACTTATGCATGTTCAGGTTCCTCAGGAGGTCATGAAACTGACTTTCACATACAGCAGGAGGGACTTCATTACCCTGGTCCACATCTTGTGGTTTTTTAACTTGGGAGGTGTTGGGAGAGAGGTTGCCAGTGAAGACGGAAGAAAAAAAGTCATTGAGAACCTCAGCCTTCTCCTCATCTGTTGTTATTAGTTCTCCATTCTTGCTCTTCAGGGGGGGAATGTTTTCTTTGACCTTCCTTTTTTCATTGATGTACCTGTAGAATCCCTTTTTGTTATTCTTTGCATTCTTTGCTAAGTTGAGTTCTAGCTGTGCTTTAGCCTTCCTGACTTCTTCTCTACAGCATCGGGCAACATCCCTATACTCCTCCCAAGATCCTTGTCCCTGCTTCCACTGCCTGTGTAGCTCTAATGCATACCTAGACATATAAAAGACCCAATTTAGATGCTTTTAAGTCTTAGATACAGGTGGGAGTGCATTCACAGTGAAAACGTGGCATTACTGTGGGAATGCATTTAAGATACAGTTGCTGCCTTAGGCAGCCTTTCTTCCCATGCAAATCCTTCTTTGCCAACACTTGGATCAATCTGCATGGATGGAAGGTTCTGGAAAAGTAATGCAGGCTCACACATGCTTCTTATATTTGCTCCAAGCCTGCCCTGCAACATTCTTATCCTTAGTCTTTGCCACAAAAATGGCAAGCTATGTTTTGCCAGGGTAGCTTGTTGCTGGGTTTTGGAGGATTGTAAAATGAAGTTCCTAATACAAAATTGAGCTAGCTGCAATTTTTCTCTGCAAATGCATTAAGTAGTGGTGTGAGCCAAGCCAGAGAACATTAATAACATGACTGGCAGAGGACTTTTGAAATTGCATATGGAAAGAGAGGTCCTGAGCTTGATGGCATAATGATGTGCTTGAACACATCAGAGCTTGAATGAATGCACACTTCATTCCCTGACAACTCAGACAACAACAAAACAATGAAGGCTCTTGCCAATTCCCAGTCATGATTTGTCAAATGCTTAAAATGCCAGAGGTAAAAAAGGTGCTGTCCTGGTTTGAGCTAGAACAGAACTAATGCCAATCTGTGCTTTGACTTTTCAGCTAAGCCTTTTCTGAGTGACTGCACTTTCTGAAGTTAACATATTTTTGCAGAGAGTGTCTGCTGCTAGCAGTGACAACACCTGATGTTTAGAGTTAGTACCAGGGACTGGTGTGCAGACTAAGGTCACTACTCAATCTTTTGTACCATGTTGGAGGTGCAGAAAGTAAAAGGCCACACCTGTGGGGAGAAGTGGATAGGACAGGTGACCCTAAACTCACCAAGAAGGGAGCCCATTCCATGGATGTCATATTCAGTACAAAGCTGAGGGATCATGAGGGTAAAGCCTCTTCCTAAATGGCTACTGTCTAAGGAAGACTGTCCTTTCTTGTGTCTTCAATCCTGACTCAGGTATTCCTGAATCCAGGTCCTGAATTGGGTTCCTTTCTGCCACTGAGTCCAGTCTGGGACTTCCCCAGTGCTTGCCACAGCATCAGTGGTGATGGTGATGGAATTGCCATTGGGGGGGCTGGGTTCAGTATTGGGTTTGTATATATTTTTACATATTTCCTTTTATTGCTATTATTTTCTCTAAAGCTGTTTTAGCTTTCCCTTTCCAATCCTTAAGTCTCCCTCCCTTATTCCCTTTCTGTTCCATTTTGGGAAGGCAGAGGGGTTCACTGAGAGTGTATGTCACTCATTTAGTGGCCAGCCCAGCCCTGACTCTTGACAGGTGCATATGTATTTGTATTCTTCAGTGTAGGTATGATGTCCAATCTGCCACATCAAAATATGTTACCAAACTTACTATCTGTAATCTCACTCTTTCTTTCTCCTTTGAGCTTGCCAAGACTGTTTCTAGAGTTGATGGAATTCAAAACAGAATGCTGCTCTGCCAAGTAACTCACTCCTTGACATTTTTACCCATGTATTGCATCTAACAGCTCAAAATCTATTCCACAAGTATCCCAGCAAGATGGGTGCACAAGCTCTCTTCCCATTCCATCACTCCACAGTCCTGTTTTTGTCATTTAGCTTGAACACATTAGAGAATCCTCTCAGCCATTTTCTTGTTCTTTATGCAGTGGTATGTTGCCACAAGAGCTGACCTGATCACCACATAAGCAAGCAAGATACTTTAATGCTGCAAAGACTTGTAATTTAGATAGGGCCAACAATAAAGTTGGACATGCTTGTGAGGAAACAGAACTCACAAGGCTGTGCAGCAGCTCCATGCAAGTTGAACTGCATTTACTCTAAGGCACAGTCCTTGGTTCTGACCTCCTAACTATTTGTTCCTTCTCCTTCTAGATGTGGGATGTTATAGAAGCTGTTGTTTCTCACAGTGTAAATGGAATCAGCAAATGTTTGACCACACAGAAGACAGGTCTGTGGAGTCCTGCTAGATCTGACCATGGGGTAGAGTGTACCCTCAGCAAGTTTGCAGATGATCCCAAGCTTGGAGGAGTGGCTGGCACACCAGGAGCTGTGCTGCCATCCAGAGTGACCTGGACAGGCTAGAGACATGGGCAGGGAGAAACTTAATGACATTTAACAAGGGGAAGTGTAAAGTACTGCATCTGGGAAAGAACAACCCCATGGATCAGTACAGGCTAGGAACTGATCTGTTGGAGAACAGCCCTGGGGAAAAAGCTCTAGGAGTGCTGGTGGCTAGGAGGATGCCCATGAGGCAGCAATGTGNCGTGATTCTGTGATTACTTTCAGTTTCACTAGGGAAGGTCTCTACTGTTGCATTCCAGAAACCAACCAAACAGTACTATGTTTCTTGTTCCTCTTGACAAGATTTTGTGGACTGACCTTACAACTGACACGGATGGCATATGATGGCTTTCTCTTGTACTCCCACTTCTAGGATCCCTGAGAAGAGTTGTTGGACTCGTCTCCAGGCAGCATGAATGGAAAGCACATGCTGATCTTGTAGTTGATCCTTGTATCTCTTTCTCAGTGACTAGGGTCAAAGTGACTTGCAAACTTTTACCTGTCTTCATAATGAATCCCTTATTCAAAGCCTGAGATTGTAGCCTGATAGCCAATCCAGTGCTCCATGCTGCTCATCTCTTTTGGCATATCAAACAGATTAGCAAATTTTCCTTACTTGCCAATCTGAGTTCTGCCCTGCAGCTCTCTGGTCTCTAAAGCACACTTACTGTAGCTCCTCATAACTGCACGGCCTGCACTCAAAAACATGAACACATTTGTAAGCTGTTAGCTTACAAAACCAGACCAACAGAACTTTGAAGGAACTCAACACCTTTGTCCCTAAAAGCATCATCATTACAATGCACCCTTTTACTGCATGAAGTATAAGCAAGATTGGTCTGCTGGGAAATGGAGTATTTTTCACATTCAGGCTGCACTAGATGTTGATCTACTTCAAACCTCACTGAACACAGACTTAATACATCACGCTGGAGAGCAGCCTTCACATTGAGAAAAGGCCTTCTGCTTCCTTTTTCTTCTCCCAGTGAACACTGCCAGTACCTGAACTGAGAGAGGAGGACAATGCTCCTCCTGGATCCAGCTGGCATAAAGACCTGTCATAGAATGGAGGGAATGGATAACCTGGAATAAGCAACTAAAGTCCATAATGAACAAAAGAGCAAATTTTGCAGTCAAATTCACCTAACTGTTCTGGCTTTAGTGAGACTACCCAGATAATTAAAGCAGTTTATCTGAATGGATTGGTGACCAAATGCTTTTGGCATGTAAGCAGTCTGTGAAGAGAATAATTGGGAAGACATAAATGAAAACAGGAGAAAGCAAACACTTCAGCTAAATATTCCAAACATAATTTCAGGCTGTGGAATCACCTTCCAGTGGAAAGGGAAGAAATAACCTAGGCTATTTAAAAATTAGCTGGACAAATCACACACTAAGTTCCATGCTCACTGAGGATTGGACATGACCCAAGAAGTCTTTTGTCATCCACAGTGCACATAATTCTATCCTGATTACAGATGTAGAACATATTAAGCTTAAGTAAAAATGTAATTCATTATATTCCACTTTGAGTGCATTGCTTATTTAATGGGATATCTCCAAGGAAAGGAATTTAGCACTGCAGCCAATAACATTGTCTGCTGTTTAACTGGGACAGAATTAGCATAAATTCAACTTAATAAGGACACATTTAACTAAGACCAAGTAATTGTGCTACATCACAGAAAAATTCTACAATCCTGAGGTTTTATAACCAATGAGACTACAGGAAGAGTGCATATATGAAATACCTGACTGACAGAATGGGTGGTTTCAAGGGCAGTGCTGCATTTTGCACTGGTATCATAGCCTGTTGCTACTTGAGGTTCTTCTTAAATCTTGTTTTTAATGGCCTTTTCACTTTGTTGGTATGGCTACTCATCAGCACATGCAAATTTCCAAGTACATGTAAAGTACTTTTCCACTACCATATAGAAACCTATGCCTTGGTTTCACCTTGGACTGGAAAAGAGATTATGGATGGCTGGTGCACTTCTGAGAGAACTGCATCCAGTAATCCTCACTACACTACTGAAAATGACCCTATCACATTTTCCAGATGTTCCTGCTCCTCAGCAAAATGAAAGAGCCATCAAAAAACTGACCTGTCAGCCTGCAGACATGGACAAATGCTATTGTTTTCTGTAGGTTAAAAGGTGAGGTCCAGGCTTTGTTAAAGGATAGGAGCAATCAGTTAAGAGTAGAGGATCTAGAATCCACAGGAGCATGATACTGAGAGGATGACTCAGGTAGTAATCATCACAACATACTTATAAATAGCAAGGAAAGCATTCATTCCAAATTACTTCTTACCTCACAAAGTCACCATACAGAGCAAACTACATGCCAGGGAGTCTGTGTAGTCTGTTACCTGTCTCCTATGGCAATCCTTGATGGAAAAGTTCATCATGCCCTAAGCAATTATTGGAAAGTTTTCTTCTAACCATAGATGGGGACAGCTAATTCTCTGCAACCTGTCAGTGATATTCCCTACAGTTAACTTTTAGCTGTCAAAATATAGGTTATTAACATAATTTTTGTGCCTCTTCCTCTTCAAGAATATGACAGCCAGCAGGTCACTAAGAATGACAACAATCTCTCTTGAGTTTGCTATTTAATAGACCTGTATTTGTTTTCCAGGGTAATCAATGGAGCAGCACTAATAGTGCTCTAGAGATGATCTTGTTGATGATAAAGCCAGGTGAGTCTGAAGACTAGGTGTCTAGCTTGGAGGAGTGGCTGGCACACCAGGAGCTGTGCTGCCATCCAGAGTGACCTGGACAGGCTAGAGACATGGGCAGGGAGAAACTTAATGACATTTAACAAGGGGAAGTGTAAAGTACTGCATCTGGGAAAGAACAACCCCATGGATCAGTACAGGCTAGGAACTGATCTGTTGGAGAACAGCCCTGGGGAAAAAGCTCTAGGAGTGCTGGTGGCTAGGAGGATGCCCATGAGGCAGCAATGTGCCCTTGTGGCCAAGAGGGCCAATGGCATCCTAGGATGCATTAAGAGGAGCNAGGGCCCTTCCAACTCCTGATATTCTGTGATACTGTGATCAGTCCTTTGAAAACCCAGAATTAAGGCAGGGGGTGGCAGCACAGTACAGTACTACAAATATTCTTAGGTTATAACAGTGTAATACAGAAACTTTCACTTGAAAGCAACCCTTAAAAATCCCATCCTCATGGAGATCCTGCAAAAATACACAAACATCTTCAAAACAACCTTGGGATCATATCCCAGGAGTCATCTTATTCTGGAATTTCTTATACCCTAGCTATTTCAAGCATCCCATTGCTCTAGTTGATTGAACTTTCATTGTCTACCTTGTATTGGCTCCTATGCTGCTTAAGAAGAAGAGGTATAGTGAGTAGGTTAAAAATACAGATATAAAGAGGATCTGTAGTGGTAACTGAATACCCTCCCCCACAGGACAAGAATTTGTAGTATCAGCATCTACCACTTAAAAGTCCAGAGCAGGAACTGGAATGATGTAACTGAATTAGTAGACAATCACAGCAACTAAATAATTCCTTTGGCAAAAGTGTGTAGAGGTTGCATCTCAGCCCAGTTTTCACTGCTTGTAATGAACTTTTGTTACATACTGAACTCTGTGCTCACCTCTTTCTTTCCATCCATTACAATGATGATAACTCACAGCATACAGAAATAGATGTCAAGTGCTAAGACCCTGCTTCTTAGTCCAGTTTAGGAATACGTATTAAAAGTATGACTCAGTTTACCAGGGACACAGAAGAGCTAACTGGACACCTTTAGGTCACTTTAGTTGCATCAAATCATCTTAATTCAAATGCCTGAGTTCATCATTAAAAACCTACCTTTTGTTTGTAGAAATGTAGGAAACAAATCTTGCTTTAGTGTTACAAACTACCCTCCAAGTCTACATTTTTACCACTTAGCTTCTGACAGATTTCCATCTGCTGAGTTTCTATTATCACTTTAGCATTTCATTTTTCATAATTATTGTCCAAAGCAAGGTGATCAATCTTTAATAGTGTGTTTGGATAACCAGTCAATCATCTCATGATACTTGAGGATATGCAATTTAGGACAGAGTTTCTGTTAAGTCTTTAATTCTTTCAGATCTTATTAACTTTTAATTAAGGACTACTGCTGAAAAATTTTACCCAGATGTGATTTGAAACATCCTGAAAACAACTGCCTTTGAATTTGGAATAATGAAAAGCTTTTACAATTGCTTTCTCCCTCCTTACAAAGTAAAGTATGCACGTGCACATCTGTATGTGTGGTCAGGAAAGTGTGAAATGAAGGAGATGCCAGGAGAACTCTGAACACACTGTTTACTCATACCTCCAAAAAACAAAAATCACATATCACAAATACAAAGCTAATCACTCCAGAGAGGAACATGAGGAAGCGTGCTGTGAGGTGCATTTAAAATAAAACCAAATGTTCCCATTACAGTCCTATCAGTATCATAGGCAAAGGTAATTGAAATGGGTGAAGCAGAACTGGAAACAGTACTTGGAATTAGGATTTGAAATCAAATTATTTAACCTGCCTGCTAGCTTTATCAATGACTCTGTTATTTAAACTCTGAATAAAACCACAATTCTGTATTTTGTTCAAAACTGTTGAACTGAGGCCAGAGAACACTGATGCAGTCATCCCTCCAGAGAGGTTACTGAACACAGCATGGGTTTCAGGCTGTCCTAAAAATTCATGTATTAGCACGAAAAACACCTTGACAAAGGCTGTCCTAGAAACAAAGAAATGCTGAAAGAGATGTCTGATCACCTGTTAACCTGGAAAGCACAGGAAAGAAGTCTTTCTGACTATAGGTATTGTTATATAATTTACAGTTCAAGGAGTTTTGGAAACATAGAATGGAAAGAAAAAACATTCAGCTCCATATTTTCCTGTGAACAGTGGGACAAACGTTTTCTGACACCTGCATGGTAACTTACATTGGTGTCCAGTTATGCTAAAAATTCCTCTTAGCTGCCTCTCACCTGAAATTTTAAGTAAATAACCTTTCATATTGCTGCCCAAATATGTTATTTCCCACTGGCTTTCTTAATGTTTTCAGCCTTTAACTGAAGATCTTCAAGGCATTTTCCTCTTGCAGAGTAAAAGGCTCCCTGAAAGCCTTCAAATACCATACAAATGACCCAAGATTGTCATAAAATCACAGAATGGTTTGGATTGGAAGAGATCTTTCAGTTCATCAAGTCCAACCATTAACCCAGCACTGCCAGGTCACCACTAAGCCATATCCCTTGGCACCACTTCTACATGCCTTTCAAACACCTCCAGGGATGGCAACTCCAACACTGCCCTGGGAAGCCTCTTCCAGCATTTTACAACCCTTTTGGGGAAGACATTTTCCCTAATATTCAACCTAAACCTTCCCTAGAGCAACCTGAGGCCATATCCTCTTGTCCTATTTCTTGTTCCTTGGGAGAAGAGACTGACGCCCACCTTGCTACAACTCCTGTCAGGTAGCTGTAGAGAATGGGAAGGTCTCCCCTGAGCCTCCTTTGCTCCAGGCTAAACAACCCCAGTTTCTTCAGCCATTCCTCATAAAACTTGTGCTCTAGACCCTTCACCAGCTTCCTTGCCCTTCTTTGGACATGGTCCAGCATCTCAAAACTAAGTAGAGTTGCTGATCATACCTATCAAATCCACAACATGTAAATTCAAACAAGCCTAGACCAAAGCAGATGAATGAATGCACGCTACTCTGTAGGAAACACACACTGAATAGCTCAGATGGTGCCTTCACACTACACAATATTGCCCTCTGGACTTCCCCCTGAAAAAGAAATGCTATTAGAAATTCAAAGGAACACTAGGTTTGATTTTGCCAGCTTATGAATTTGTTGGAAATGTAACCTTTTAGCTCAGTTTCCCAGAAATGTGAACATTTTTTTGCATACTGTTGATACAGATGTGCCAATTTAGAGGAAGTTATCCACAACAGGTGTTCCTAGAAATATTAAAACCCCAGAGCTTGGGCTTGTACAGCTATTGGAAAACAGATTGCTGAAGGACAAAGGGACACTGCTATTTCCTCCTTTAGAAAGGCTCTCTCTTTACATTTGATCTTTTAAGGGTTTATCATAGACTTTCAAAGTATCACATTGGTTTTCATATTAAATACCTGCAATAACTTTTTTCTTCCATATTGTGCTTTGACCTGCTGTGTAAAAAAACTAAAAAAAAAAAAAAAAACAGAAGGAATTTATTGTAGCTATTTTTTCTCAAAAATCTGTTTACCTAGGTAGTAATTTTCAATGGGGAAAATGTGTGGTTTTAACAGTAATATCAGTGAGGCAAATTATGCCACTGATTCCTATAGGCTTATATTCTCCTATTGAACCATAAAGACCATTAGGTATTACTAGAGGCTCCATATATATACTTCCCTCAGTACATCAATACAGCAGCACTATCAGAGAAAGAAAGACCATCACCAAGGGCTGCAGTGCCTATGTTTCCATATGCTCTTCTTGGAGCTCAGAGCCTTCAGAATACTGAAGACTCATGCATAGAGACTTTAGCTCGACTTCTGGAGCATCCAGAGAAAGTCAGCTTCTGAAGATGATTTGTTAAGGCAGCTCAAATTTGATAAAACCACCTTCTGAAACAGATACAGACTGCAGGATGCAACTTCCAGTTGCATAATCTTGTCCATGAACATCTATTACCTAAAAATCCTCAAAGACTTAAAAGCAGACTCCAGATTTGCGCTTTATGTACTTCCCAAATAACTTTGTGTATCAGGCACTGTGCCTAATTTATTTAAGTGTTTTTTTCTTTTGTATTTTATTAGGAATTTTATAACTGATTATTTGTATCTCACTATTTCCCTAATGTATAGAAAAAAAGACCAAAAATGATGTCAAAACCAGGTCAACCCACACCAACATTTGTCATTCATTATCCAGATATAGGGCAAGAGCACATTACACACCAGAAATGTAGGTCAAAGACTCAGCACCACATATGCTAACAAAAGAAACCATAATGATGTTCCATTTACATAGTTTAATCTTCCTTCTTTCCAAAAAGCAAAGAAGGGACAAGAGTCAGTCTGGGATTTAAATCTGCACAACTAAATACCTTATTATGCAGCATTCTGGAAGCATAGTGTACTTTAGGGAAGGAATTAAATGTTAAAGAATGGAACTTGGTAAGACCAAAAATGGGTAGTGTTCACCTTGGAGTGAAGAAAGAGATGTGATTACTCCTTGCTGATCTTAATGTAGGAGAGACTGCACTTTGTAGAACAATCTGGTGAAGGAATGCAAAGCCCAACCAAAAAAAAAAAAAAAAGAGCTTTGTCCAAACACTACAAGGAATGAACATACAGTAAATATTATCTGCATATGGAAGAGTACATATAAAAAAAATATTTCTATAATTAAATGTTAAAGACATGGTGGAACATGCTTCTTTATCCTCTTCTTATTTGTGATTGAGCAAGTGGGGCATGAAAGTAAAACCAGACTATTTTTCATCTCCAACCAGGCGAAAGCTCATCTCAGTTCTGCCATTACAGTGCCCATGGCAACATATTTACCAATACACAGGCAGATTAGTGATTAACCTAGGAAAACATTAGCTTCCTGTAATGCATGGCATGTTTTGACAGAGAGAGATGAAAACTCATTGTCCCAAGGAAATACTACAGAGGATGTACAGGTCTGTTGCTAATGCATCTACACGTCAACTACTGCACATACATGCAGGCTCAGTACATGCTGCAACTCCAATGTTCATTAATGCAATATGCCTGCTTGTATTATCAATGAATAACATTTGCAGAGGTTTTAATTGGCATTTTAGACATTCCCTTTAATTGTGAGAGTTTGACTTCAAATCAATCACAATGAAAATGATCCACTTTTTTGTCTTTCAGCCATTCCGATCTCACAATCCTAAACTAGGAGCAACTTCAGGGACTTAAAAAAGGAACATAATGCTGAAAGAAACAGTGACATTAAGTACAAATCTAGGAACTGCTCTGGACTAGTGTAGGCACATATATTGTGGACAGGCTTTTAAGATTCTTTAGGTAACTATGTCCAGTGCAGCAGATCACTTTCTACCTTTTAATGTTATTTAATGCTCTTGCCCAACATTGCTGAGGCTCCTATCAACCTTACTGGTGTAATTGCAAATAACTATTATGATAACACTATTATGATGCTGACCAGCATCTACTAGAAAATACAAACACATCTCTTAAAAAATAATAAATAAAAAGACAGACAACTCTTCAATTATCCATGAATATCCTGAGACAGGCAAGTGGCTGGCCCAGTTCACATCACCAACAACAGAGTTATCAGAATTAATATCAGCTGAAGCTTTGATTAGCTGCTGGGAATACTTTGATGTTGCTTTCTTTGAACACATAAGTCTCCCTTCTTTTTCCCTAGGTCAGGTTTAAGAAAAAGCACTGCAGTAACAGTACAATGAAAATGTCATGAACTGTCCCTTCAGATGAGGGAGCAAGAAAATGGTAGCTCACAGGTCATTGAAGTACAAGCTCACTAGTACAAGGCAGTGACAACTGAAATCACATTGTATTACACTCTTACAGGATGCCCTTTCCCCCCCTCCTCTTTCTCTTGAGCAGATACAAATTGGTATTTTATTCCTGTGTTGAATTTGCGACATGAGAAATGAGATTTCCAAACAGAGAGTGGACTCTGATTTCATGAACAGCTTGAGATTAAGTATTTATCTTAAACCAACATATTTATATAACATGAGAGAGCCAACTCTAACAAAAGGCTTGAAATGTACTCAGCATTGAAACCTTTAGCACATTCTATTCAGATCACTTTGTAGTTCGCATACCTCATCACATGCACCTAGCTGTGAAAGATGAAGAATGCAGCATCTACACTCACAAAGCTCTGGAGAAGCTGATGGTGATGGCAGTAGGACACTGGCACCTTGAAGTGTGTGGGGCTCAGTTACAACCAAAACAGGCAACAGCACACACACACACACAAAAAGCAAGCTTGTTGGCCTGTCAAGTGTATTTGTGAATTTATTGACCTACAACTCAGAAGCCAAGATTCCTTCTGCCTCTCATTTCAGCAAATCAAGGCAGAATTTTAGTATGGGGGGGGNCCCCTGAGCCTCCTTTGCTCCAGGCTAAACAACTCCAGTTTCTTCAGCCACTTCTCAGAAGATGCTGTTGGCTTTCTTGACTATCTGGGCATACTGCTGGCTCATGTTGAGTCACCTGTCAACCAACATTCCCTTGTCCTTTTCCACCATGCAGTTTTCCAGCCACTCTTCCTCAAGCCTACAGTGTTGCATGGGTGGGTGCTATGTAGTGTTGTTTGTTACTTCTTCTACAAGATACACATGAGACTCAATACTTAAGGATGCTTTACAAAGATGAGACCAATAGGCATGCAGCCTTTCCAGAAATGGCTAGGATCTAGCTCCTTCAGCCCATTAACATTCTGTAACTCAGAAGTTGCCCCTTGACAACTTCTTATGCCCTGCTACTTATGAATTATCTAGTTTGTACACTAATTACGTTGCATAAGTTAAATAAATGCCATTTATGTAAACAAATTCTAAGGTATCTGCATGACTCTTTTCATGGCCCTGTTCTCTCATGTTCTTCTCTTTCTATCTTGGAAAAAGATCCTCTCTCATTTGGCAACTCTTATCATTTTTCAAAACTGAGATGGAATCGCGTCAAGTTTGAATTTCATGTAAGCACAGAACTCTGGATTTATAATTCTGATTGTAATCATTTCAAACTCAGGCAGAAATAGGACAAATGAACCCCTCTAGGCCTCCATCCAGGAAGGCACTTAGAGGTGCTTTTAACTGGAAGCATCAGGAGGAATGCTGCTGAAAACCACTGTACAGCTCTCTGACAGGGTTCACAGCAAGTTCAGGAGGAGAACTGAAATCAAGCTCCCATCACCCAAACTTAAAGTCTACCACATGAACAAATAATCAACCCCCCCCCCAAAAAAAAACCCAACAACACAAGCATCTGTTTCAAGTGGTCCAGATATCTACTTTTTTTTTTTCAATTTTAGTTATGAAAACTCAACATTAAAAAAAAAAACCAAACCAAAACCAAAAAGATCCCCAAAATAAAAAAGAAACCAAACCAAAATTAAGAAAATCAAATGAAAAAGCCCAAACCCACCACACATAAGACAAAATGACAACCAAAAGCTGGGCAAAATACTGGGCAAGATCCCTGATGCAGATGTAGCTATAACAACAGAGGAACTTTCATTGTCTGTGTTGCTTCTGTAGCTACACAGAAATCACACAGAAAACCAGCAGAAAAATGCCTTCAAGTGGCACTCACTGTGCCTGCCCCAGGAGATATGCAATTCTGCTGCTGATGAGCCTGTGGAGCAAACCTGCACCAGAGACAAACATTTTTACAGAATTGAGATTATTAAGTCTAGCTAAAAATGTTCCTTTAAAAAGCAATTCCAGATATTATGCCTGTAAATCAACGTTTTTGTTAACGAGGCAGTGGTTGCACTGGCTGAAAATCGTAATCCTGAGATTTAGACTGCCCTCAAATGGGTCATACAACCCAAAAAAAACTCATCATGCCCATTTTAAGTGTTTCCCTATTTGGCTGGCATTTATTTAGAAGTCATCACCAGCTGCTAGGGATTTTTGGCAGAACGTCCATTTCCATCTAAGGCTTCCCAAAAGACAGCACCAGGTTCTACCCCTCAACTCTAACTTCCGCCTGTTACTCCCTGTGATGGGTACACTCTTTATTGTTTCCTCATAAGCTTTCCTTGCCCTTCAAGCTCCCCATGGTCTCCTGGACCTCTACAACCCACTCCTGTGAGCTGTACTGAATTACCTGGTACAGACCAAGCAAAAGACAGCTTATCTCTGGCTTTTAGTGTGTGGAATACATATATACAGCCTTCTCTACAGCTACTTCCCGCACTTTTTCATTCATTCTCCATTGCTTTTGGCAGGTTCTTTTCTTTCAAATTATTTCTTTGGGGCTCTTAATCTTCATCTCTACTTGCCAAAGAGAAATGGTGAACACGGCACGCAGCTCTCAGCAGGAGCACAGAAGGAGAAGAAGAGCAAAGCTGACAGCTGTGCTTTTCTGCACTGAGCCCAGTGGGTAAATCAATACCCCGGCAGCCCTGCTGCCATCTGCGGAGTTTCGGGAGCAGACAGGTTATTTATAGAAACTTGTTTGCACAAAGCCAATATTTACCTGTCGGCGCTGTCAAAATTTGCAATCCATTTCTGCTGTTGCCCTGCTGGTTTTTCATGTCAATAGTGGAATTTTCCAAACAGAAAATATTGCCCTGTTCTCCCCCCACCCCATGCTAAATGCTCCCTTTCTGCAAGAGGCACTTACGTTAAGCAGTGCAGCAGGAATGCATCTGGTTTCAATGGGGCCTTGGGGATCCTCCAGAATGCTGGAAAGCTAAAGGGATGTCAAAGATCCCATTTCTCTGTCTTGTTCCAGCAGCAGCAGCAGCATGGCATTTCCCTGCCAAGGCCAAGCTGAGATTTAATGTTACAAAATCCCGATCATTCCCACACCCAAAACAACAAAAAGGCTTCCTTCCTGAAAAGTTGGCTGCTGCTGTTACTGCTGGAACCATAATCACTATCATGTCCCTGCTCACTGCAGAGGGGTTGGACTAGATGGCTTTTGAAGGCCTCTTCCAACCCAAACCATTCAATGATTTCATGATTTTCAAGTAAGGGAGAAGTTTTACCATGAAATTTCGGTCTATTTGCCTTCAAAAGTGAACTAAATTCTACAGCTAAGCCCCAGGAATGAAATGCATGGGTGTTCTCCAGCCTGGCTCCTTGCAGGCTGACATTTATATTACCGAACTACAGGCATGTCCAAAAGACACAAGGAGGAGGAACTAACCTCTAGTTTGTGTTCCAGTTTTTTTCAGGTCAGAGGCTAGATTGCACTGCTAGGACAGTGTGAGGTAGTGGGACTGGCAGAAGCCAGACCCCTTGGGTGACTACTCAAAGGTTGTCACTTGCTAGGGTTATTCTCACTGAGCATTTGATGATTAGTTTTCTGAAAGTGAGGGCTCTTCCATAATCATAAATCATAAATCTGTATCACTTTCTATTTCAACTAATGCAAGAGTGTAACTGCTGCTGTAAATCAACAAGAGACTCAGGGTTAAAAGCAGCTCCTGAGAGCGCCTCGGGTCCAACTCCACACTAGCTTTCAGCTCCCAGTAGGTCAGCTCTCTGCCACATCACTAGCCAGCAACCTGCATACCCTGCAAGCTCTCAGGACAGGGCTGGAGAAAGCAGGGCAGTGCTTAAAGCAGAAACAGTAGAAGCCATTTTCCAGTAAGTACTTTAAAGAACAAGGATTAAATTATTCTATCAGGTGAAGAAAATAGTCTATGATCTGTACAGCAAATACCAATGGAAATGGGACATCACTGAAACACATCCCAGTCTCAGAGACATCTGAATGATGAAGGGAACAGGTGAATAAGGATGCTGAAGGGCAGCAGAAAGTCTTTTAAATTTGCTTTTGTTCGTGTTAATATTAATTACTGAGCCCATGGACTTAAACAGCTTCCTAGCCAAAGGCTAGGAAACAGAGCAAAGCCAGAAAATGGAAGAGGGAAATTTCTCACTCTTGCTTTCTCCACTGAGACTCACAAAAATGATCCCCTTTATGTAATATGGTTTCAGATAGTTTTTGCATATTGTTTAAAGAGCATGTCAAAGCCACAACAAAGTAATTCCTCCTCTTAGATAAGGTCTACAAACTGCCCCCAGGGTAAGTATTAGAGGGTCTGTAGGAAAACTGCTTGTTAGACAAATGGAGTCACAGATGTGCCTTTCATCTGGTGTGCAAAGCAGGGATGCTACACACAAGGCAGAAATACCCAATTATGAGAAGTAACATTCTTAATAAAGGCATTCCTCCAAAAGAAAAGGCTCCTAGGTTGGGTTTTTTTGGTGAGTTTTGGGGTTTTCTTTGTTTGTTTTTCCTTTGGGAGATGTGGGGCAGAAATTTTCTGGTTTAGTAACCTGCACTAGGAGTCCATCTTCATTTTTTACAACTGACAAGACAAATGTTTAGAGCTGGCAACACTCAGGATCTCCTCACAGGATCAACCTACTGGTGACAAAGGCTCTTGTCATATGTGCACTATATCCACAACTGCATAATTCTTGTCCTTAACACATAAGGGACCTCTAGAGCTCAAAGTTCTTCTGCACTCGGATCAGTCTATAGCCAGAACAATGGTACTTCTCATTCCACTGCATTATTAACCAAGTTTTATATTTGCAATATCAGTGCTTCTAGCATGCTTTTCCAGATCTGGTCTAGTTGCCACTGTGCTATTGCTCCGTGTTGATGAGATAAATGTTTGTCCTATCCTACCAGAAAGCAAACAGTGCCCCTATTCTCAAGTCTTTGCTGCTGAAGCCATGTTTTATATGTTAAGCTCTGACAGAGGTCACAGCAACAAGAATACTCCTTAAAAAGAAGAGAAACCTCATGGACATAGTAACAAGAAAATCCAGGCTGAGTTTAAATACTGCGCTGGAGTTTGACACGTTCACAGACATGCAGGAATTCTGCTTAAGTAGCCGTTTGCACTACTTGGATAAAGGGGAGTTAAAAATTGGGCAAGGCCCATAATATGGATACTACCTGAAGGTGTTTCACAGTATCCCAGTGTGTCAGGGGTTGGAAGGCACCTAGAAAGATCATCTAGTGCAAGCCCCTGCCACAGCAGGATCACCTAGACCAGCTCACACAGCAATGTGTCCAGGCAGCTCTGCAATGTCTCCACACAAGGAGACTCCACAGCCTCCTGGGCAGCCTGGTCCAGTGCTCTGGCACCCTCACTCCAAACAAGTTCCTCCTCATGTTAATACTAAACCTCCTGTGGTCCATCTTGCTCCCATTCCCTCTTGTCCTAACATTGGATGCCATTGAGAAGAGCCTGGCTCTCTCCTCCTGACACTCACCCTTAACATATTTCTAACCATTCCTGAGGTCTCCTCTCAGTCTCCTCTTCTCCAGACTGAAGAGACCCAGCTCTCTCAGCCTGTCCTCCTAGGGCACATGCTCCACTCCTTTCAGGATCTTGGTGGCCCTGTGCTGGACTCTCTCCAGCAGCTTCCTATCCTTCTGGAGCTGAGGGGCCCAGAACTGGACACAGGATTCCAGGTGAGGCCTCCCCAGGGCAGAGGAGAGGGGAGAAGAACCTCTCTGGATCTGCTGGCCACGCTCCTCTTAATGCATCCTAGGATGCCCTTGGCCCTCTTGGCCACAACGGCACTTAAAATACCAAAAAGCAACTGAAAGAAGGCCATCCCTTTAATTTGTGCTCTGTGTTAATACTTAAGTTGCATCGATCTGATTTCTAACCGCTATGGGTGCCTTTGTATAACCTTAGACCTATGATTTAATCCTTCTATGCATTCATTCTTTTGTCTTACTCCCCAGCACTGAACACTGGCAACTATAACCTCTAAAAGAGTGGACAGAAGAAGCTAATGCTACAGGTGGTATTAGTATCTCTGATGTGCTCACTCATGGGCCTTGGTCACACACTCAGGGTTTAAATTAATGTCACTTCAGTCTAGGAGAACAAAAGCCAGTAGGGCAACTGAAAATGTTGGGTGCTTCTGCTTTCCTCTGCATGACCTAGGAACTTAGAATCTAAGAGATGTGCTTTTCCAATGAGATTATTTCATTTCACAAATAAAATCCTGAGATAAACAGTCCCTTTGATCTATACTGTGGCACATTACACAGGCCACTTAGTTCTCCATGTAGATCTAAATAGCTTAAAGGGCGTTGGGGAATGTTGTGTCCTGAAGCATGCAAGGATAGAATAGAAGTTTAATGGTCTCCTCTGCTCTGATGTCTATTACTGAGTTCCAGGGATGGGACCTGGATGACCCAAGTGATCCCTTTCACTTCAGTGTTCATTAGTCTTTTCCTTTCTTCTGCCTAATTGAAAAGAAAAAAAGCAAAAAAGCTGATTGCAGCCTTCAGCATACTTATGTGATTAGGGTAATGAGGAAGAGGCCGTCTCATAAAACAGTTCACAGATTCTTTCTTTCAAATTTCAGATTGCAGCTGGTTTCAACCTCCCAGCTGGCAAAGAGAGGACTCTTCACCATAAGTACTCTGCTTAAGCTGTGGACTTCTCAAGCCAACACAGCTGAAGTGTGGCATGATTATAGGCCTCGGTCACTTGTCGCAATACAAGATGATTTATACTAATCAGCATTCTCTAGAATCACTGCAAAACCAATTCTACACAACTACAGACCTTGACATAAATCTTTTTTAGTCCACCACTATTTCCTTTCTCAGAAAATAACCTCTTGACAGATGGTAGCCAAGTAATCAAATATTTACAGCAGCAAAGGACCAGCACACAAACCATCAGAAACATCACTGGTATGTGTTAAGCACCTCCTGTAATTTCTCTTTTGGTGTCCACAGATTGGTTTTGACCATAATGAAAACCTTACCTTTCTCAAATTTCAGTGCAATGGGGCTCTCAATACTTCTGGAGAGTTCTACCTTGTCAGAAGCCATCCATTTTTGTCCATGACAAATAGCCCCTGTCTGCTGTTACTGAACACAGAAATGAAATGCTTATGCTAAGACAGATGTGCCAAGTTTCCTGATTTGTGAAGGAAAAAACTAACATACACAAGCTCTTTTAAATCCAGCTTAACCTCCAATCCACAGACAATTTAGAGGGTTAAAGAAGAAAAAGAGGATGGGAAGGATGGATTTGGTTGGCTTCACCTAATTTTCATGGCACTGAGATAAAAGAGCCAAATGCTTTCTTGCTCTGCTCTTGTGAGGGAAAATCCTCTCTCTCTCAATGCTACTTTGCTTTTGATGCCTTGCAGCAAAGCACCAGCCTCTGCTTGGCCACTGTGTGGTACCTGCACACTGATATTGTGGGAATAAAAGATAAGCAAGATAGAAAAGAATGGCAAAGGAAGAAAAGAAAGAGGAAAGTTATTGCAGTCAAAAAATCTCAGAGCAACAAGGTAACTTTGAACGAGATTCCCATCCGTCTCTCACACTGGATAAAACCAGGTTTTGGATCCCAAACTGGTACTATTTGTGGACAGTGATATATTTCAACATTAAGAGAAACGCACCTATTTTGAAACCTTTAAAAAAGTCTAACACACAGGAATTGGAACAGGCATTTCAGCCTATCCACCTAAGATCAAATTCTAGATGAGCACATCGTTGAACACCTTGCTTTCACCTCCAGCAAACAAGACTCTGCCTTACTGGCCAAATGGCTCCAGAAACACAAGCAACAGCCTGGAGGAATCCAAACTGTCCCTCACATCCCAAATGTTGCCCACATCATATCAGAACATGAGCCATTTTGCTCACAAACATGATCAGGGTCATGAAGTTCTCTGCATCAGCAGCATTTTCCACCACATCTCTGCATAGGCACAGATAGACTGAGACAGGCCAGGCACTGAAATCTCCTTTATTCTGCTCAGGAGAGCAGATAAGCCTTGAGAATGGAGAGGGTGGTTTTAATTAATCCAACATAAACAAAACTGCCTGAAAACATAGTGAAGAACAGAAGCCCAGCCTTCTGTAGGTCAAACCCAAGGGCTGCTTTCATACCCTGGGGCAACTTCATTATCCTCAGCTGAGCTGCACAAGGGATTAATTTAACCCCCAGAGGGAGGCACAGAAAAATTCATTAATAAGAGCTGTAAGGATACATGTACATAGGGTTTAGTTCATATCTTCCTACCAATTGCTGTTTTTAGTGCAAGTGTTCCATATAGTAACACCACCATTTCTATTCTGCTCCTTCTGCTGTTGTCAGAGCCCTTCCCTCTATTCTATATTTCAAATTACTTTTAATTTAAATCTCAAATTCATAAGATCTGCTTAAGTACTCTGAGGCTTGTTCACCTGTCTACTACAATTTTTATTTTTGCTTTCTTTTAACAAATTCGTAAAATATATCTGCAAGCTGGAGACTTGGTTTTTTTGTTTGTTTAAATGAAGCTGCTTTCTGGTTTCCAGCTAATTGTTTCAGTTGTGGGCTGCAAGCAGTGTTCCTATTCCACAAAAAGAACACTGTCACATTCTAAATGTGATTGTGTACTTTAGGTGTACAATTGCGTAGTAGTTCATTATTCTATTAACTGCCATTATTAAGCTAGAAAAAGCAAAAAAGGGGGTGGAGAGGCAAAGCATTAACAGCAGAAACATCCAAAGACTCAGAATTTTTTTTATACACAAGAGGCACATCTTTGGTAGCTTTTTCTCCTATTTCCAGTCTTCCCTTCCTTGAAGATGGTCATTATTTGGCCAACGCGGTGAAGACAGAATCATAGAATCCTAGAACAGTTACAGCTGCAAGAGACCTTGAAGATCATCAGTGCAGCCTTTGTCCTAGCCCTGTCAACCTGCTAAATGATGCCTCCCAATGCAACATCTACCTGTCTCTTAAACACCTCCAGGGATGGGGACTCAAGCACCTCCCTGGGCAGCCTGTTCCAATGGCTCACAACCCTTGCAGCAAACAAATTCCTCCTAATGTCTAGCCTGAACCTGCCCTGGTGCAATTTCCATCCATTTCCCCATGTCCTATCACTCTCCACTAGGGAGAACAGACCAAGATGCTCCATTCTCATTTGTTTTGAGGAACTAAAACATCCCAGCGCAACTGGAGACATTGGGAAATGGAAATGATACCAAAATGACTAAATTTTTCCAATACTAGCCCTTGCTGAAATGGTAGAAAAGACCTCTGTATGAGATACCTAATTGAAAGTAACCTACCTACTGTTTCCAAACAATTAGGGACCTAGGGGTGCTGATTGACAGCTGAACAGGAGCCAGCAGTGTGCCCAGGGGGACAAGAAGGCCAAGGGCATCCTGGCCTGGAGCAGGAACAGTGTTGGCAGCAGGANTATGGTCTGTTCTCTCTCTCTTCTCCCCACTCTTCTTTTCTCATTCCTCCCTCCCCAAGAAGGCAACCTGCAAACCTTCCCATGACACAGCAGGCCTACATCTTGTTCTGAGAAGGGAGACATGCACAGGAGGAGGACACATTGGCTCTGGTCATGGTGAGGGGCCATACCATCATATAACAGGGAAGCAGTCCAACACCTTGAACTTTTACCTGACCCAACATTGCTCAATCAACAACCAAACTGGTTTCACTGGTCTAGTCTGAGCCTTAACAGTGCCCAGCTATGGCCTATCACATATCTTCACACACGTTAGAAAGTATACTTATTCACATTTTAGCTCTTCCAGACCCAAATTTGGATCTAACAATGACAAATTGGAGTTTTGAAGAAAGATAGCCCTCATTTGGACCTAGTGAGCCAGAAATAAGTTTAACTGAACCTCAGGAACAATTTCAGGGTTAGCACATAGCACTAGTTATTCTTGCTTCTCTACAAACCCACTTTTTTATGCAATGAAATGTCACATCAAACTTAAGCACTTTAACTACAAAAGCATCCTTGGCTAAATAAAATGGGGTTACATCCCTAAACCTTATTGCAGACCCTTTAGAAGGAAATCTTAACCCTACAGGCTCGTGTCTATTTTTGCTTGCTCTGAACCACAGCACTGACTCTTCAGTGTATTTTATACCTGAAACTTCCCATTAAGTCAGGAGAGCATCACTGCTTACATGTGGCAGAAGGCAGGAAGCCAGGGAGCAAGAGTCAAGTTCTCTTGCTTGGTTCAAGGTGCACAACAAAGCTGTGGTGGATAGAGGAACTGAAGCAGACTGTGTCAGTCTGGCTTAGTCACTAACCATGCCATGAGACAGTGCTTTCTCCTTTGCTGCTTCTCAGAGAGTGTATGCCTGCCAAATGCAAAGAATACCTTATTGTTCAAGCTTGATCTTGGCATTTCCATTCTGGATATGGCATGAATATTCTCTCTTCCCTTCATAGCACAGGATGCCAGCTACAATAAACCTGGGAACAGGTTGCCCAGAGAGGTGGTAGATGTCCCATCCCTGGAAACATTTCGGGTCATGTTGCACAAGGCTCTAGGTGACCTGATCTAGTTGAAGATGTCCCTCCTCACCACAGAAGGGCTCAACTAGATGACCTTTAAAGGTCCCTTCCAACCAAAACCATTCTGTGATTCTATGAAATCTTGTCCACCAGTTCTGCTTTTCTTAGTGTTCACCTTTCCTTGCCCTCAAAAGCTGCAAGGTCTTGCACCCTGCTTTCCTCTCTTGCTTTTTGCAACATGCTTTCTGGCCATCATTCTGCTCTAGCAACACTCAGAAAAACTTTGATTCACCCTTCCAGGGCTTTAGAGACAAGTCCTTTACTAATTTTCCTGTTTTTAAGTAAGTATACTGAAGATCTCCAGAAGAGATGACCTTCTTACCACTCTAGGTGGTAGAAGAGAGCAGCAGTTACATATGTGAAGTTAGCATGTATGTAACAGGCATCTAGTGTCCTGTGTGTCTCTGCAGCTTGTTCCTATGCTATGCTTGGAGGACAGCTTCTGAGTGAAGATCAGATTAGCTATTATAGAATTTAGGGTGACTCTAATGCTAACGTGGAGCAAAACTGAGGGTCCATTGGTGCCAGTCAAAAAATACTGGATAGCATCTATAAACACCAACAGCCTAATTCCTGACATTCACACTGTTAAAAACAGGACCACTGGTTTTTATAGCATTGTCCTGGTATTTTTGCTTCTACACTCCTTTATCTTAGGAATTCATTTCTAAAATAAAACTGAGAGGAAACTAAGGTGATATGATTTAGTATTTAAAAAGAGATCCACCTAGTCCATTTACAGCATCTGGGGGTGGAAGGGACTGCATAGCAATATGCTTAAGAACTGGGTCCCCTTCTGCTTCTTCCTAACAGCAATCTAGAACATGTAGGACAGGATATCTGCACTGAAGGTGTGGTAGCCAGCTTATGCTAGTATTTCCATGACATAGCCCTCAATATAGAAAGGACATGAAGCTGATGGAGCAGGTCCAGAGGAGGCCATGAGAATGATCAGGGGCTGGAACACCTCTGCTATGAGGACAGGCTGAGAGAGGTGGGATTGTTCAGCCTGGAGAAGAGAAGGCTTCAGGGGGACCTACTAGTGACCTTCCAGTACCTAAAGGGAACTTCCAAGAAGGCTGGAGAGGGCATGTTTGCAAAGGCCTGGAGTGAAAGGACAAGGGGCAATGGTTTTAAATTGGAGAAGAGTAGGTTTAACTTGGACATTAGAAAGAAGTTCCTCCCCACAAGGGTGGTAGAACACTGGCACAGGTTGCCCAGGGAGGTGGTTGAGTTCCCATCCCTGGAGGCATTCCAGGTGAGGCTTGCCAGGGCTCTGGGCAAGCTGATCTAGTTGGGGTTATCCCTGCCCAGTGCAGGGGGGTTGGACTAGATGACCTCCAGAGGTCCCTTCCAACCCAACCCATTCTAGGATTCTAGGATTCTATGATTACTGTGATGGTTACTGCCACAGCCAGGCAAGCCTTATGCAAGCAAAGCACTCAGGGTAACGGTGGACTGCCAGATGGGAGAGCAAAACAAACAGCCTGGACAGGAAAGATCTTTTTCATTAGTCTAACTGAAGTTTTGCCAGAGGTGGGACTCCTAAGGAGGGATGACTTTTACCACTACTGCAGTAAGGCCATCTTCAAAAGACCCAAAGAAAAGGATGGCATCTAAGCATTACACTGAAATCAACTACGAGACCGGTCAAACTCATTCAAAAGAAAATCCAACACTTAACTGGTTGCTAGGTTAAGCCACTTCCAGTTTAAAGACCAGAGAGTCCAGTGTGGCTCTTGATGAGACCAATACAATTGACTGCAGGGGTTTGGATTATCATCATTATTTCGGAGGCTCAGGGGAGACCTTATCTCTCTCTACAACTCCCTGAAAGGAGGTTGGAGTGAGATGGAGTAGGTTTCTTCTCCAGGGTTACCAGTGAGAGGACAAGAGGAGATGGCTTCAGGTTGCACTAGGAAAGGTTTAGATTGGCTATTAGGAAAAATTTCTTCACTGAAAGGATTGTTAGGTATTGGAATAGTCTGCCTAGGGAAGTGATTGGGTCACCACCCCTGGAGATATTTAAAAGATGTATAGATGTGGTACTTAGGAAGATGGTTTAGTGGCACGGTGGTAGATGGTTGGACTTGATATCTTAGAGGTCTCTTCTGACCTTAATGATTCTGCTTCTGTGATTCTGTCATCATGTTTAGAAATGGGTGGTTAGGGATCACAAATTACCAGAGGATTAAGAACAGAGCCGACAGAATCTCACTCAAATGATCAAATCTTGCTGTCAAACAGACACTGTTTAATCTTCCTTTTTGGCAAATCTGAAAATATGCATAAAATAGTAGAAATCTGCTGTTTTTCTTCCTGTTCAAACTCGTAACTTTTAACAGGTAAAATATTTGCAGAACTCAACTCCTCCTCAGGACTGATACCAGCAGGAAAATAACTTGAATGGTAGGTAGTATTTTTAAGCTGTTGTACAGGCTTGTTCCACTTACATATTTCTTAGTATGGTATATACATTAACTTAGCTACTTTTTTTTTTTTAAGATACTTTTTAAGTCTGCCTAGAATCACAGGAAAAATAACCTAGCAATACAGAGATATGCATGTTCTGCAGAAATTTACATTTGCAAGTATATTTACAAGTGACAAGCCTGTGAATCATATTAGTAAGAAGTCTTCTAGGACTTATAGGGCAAACCAAAAGGTGAAGTTATTCCTAGATTATTTATTACATTTATACACACAGAGCAAACCATTTTTGTTCTTTCATCAGCAATGCCAAGCACTGTGGTTACTTCTTCCTACCACATAACCCTGGATTTTCCCATAATTGCTATTTGGATGCATGTGTCAATAAAAAAATCCTCCTGTTCTCCTGACTGAAGGACTCACCTTTCCTAGGAAATCTCATACACTTTTCAAAGTAGCTCAAATAATGTTTGGGCCAGGGCAATCTTTGGTATCAATATAGACTGAGAGATGAAAAGGACTTGGGGTGCTGGTGGATGAGAAGCTGGCCATGAGCAAACAGTGCACGCTGGCAGCCCAGAAGGCCAATGGCATCCTGGGCTGCAGCANTCACCACAGAAGGGCTCAACTAGATGAGCTCCAGAGGTTCCTTCCAACCCAAACCATTCTAGGATTCTATGATGAGAATTAGGAGCAGTCAGTGGAGAAGGACTTGGGGGTAATGGTGAGTAAAAAGCTGGGCTGCCAATGTGCCCTCACAGCCCAGAAAGCCAACTGTACCCTGGGTTGCATCCCCAGCAGCATGGCCAGAAGAGTGAGGGAGGGGATTCTGCCCCTCTGCTCTGCTCTGGGGAGACCTCACCTGCAGTGCTGGGTCCAGCTCTGTAGTCCTCAGCACAGGAAATCATGGACCTGGTGGAGTGGGTCCAGAGGTCACAAAAACGAGCCAAGGACTGGAACACCTCTGCTATGAGGACAGGCTGAGAGAGTTGGGGTTGTTGAGGCTGGAGAAGAGAAGGCTCCAAGAAGACTTTATAGCAGCCTTTCAGTACTTAAAGGTTGCTTATAGGAAAGGGGGGAACAGTCTTTTTAGCAAGAAAAGTTTTTTATGATGAGAGTGGTGAAACCCTGGCCCAGGTTGCCCAGAGAGGTGGCAGAAGCCTCATCCCTGGATGAGGAAACACTGATGGTGAGGTTGGACAGGGCTCTGAGCAACCTGATCTAGATGACCTTTAAAGATCCTTTCCAACTCAAACCATTCTGTGAGTCTATGTTTGGATAGCACTTGTATACTGGAGTAAACAACATGACCGAGACTCAGTAGCCCTGGATGACAGATGGGTGAATGAGGAGCCTCCCGCTGTATTTGAAGAACAGGTTCGGGACTACCTATTGAACCTTGACCAGAATAAATCTATGGGCCCTGATGACATGCATCCTAGGGTCCTGAAGGAATTGGCTGAGGTTGTAGCGAGACCGCTCTCCATCATATTTGACAAGTCGTGGAGGTCAGGAGAAGTTCCGGGAGACTGGAGAAAGGCTAATATTACACCTATTTTTAAAAAGGGTAGGAAGGATGACCCGGGGAACTACAGGCCGGTGAGCCTCACCTCTGTGCCTGGGAAGATCATGGAGCGAATAGTCATGGATGTGATGCTCAGGCACATGCAAAATAAAGAGGTGATACTGAGTAGTCAGCATGGATTCACCAAGGGCAAATCGTGCCTGAC
>VWZO01006651.1:95013-106561 GCA_013396975.1 Bucco capensis
TGTTTTGGCATCCCTGCTTGTGGCGGGGGGGTTGGAACTAGATGATCTTTGAGGTCCCTTCCAACCTGGCCATTCTATGATTCTATGATTTCTATAAACCCACTGAAGTCCATGCAAAGGCTCCTGTGACTAGTTCTGCTTAGCACAACAAAGATCTACAGATTCAGTTATTAAGCAACCTGTTCCTGTTAAATGCACTTTGATTATCTCCTTTCTTTCTCACAGACACAATGAAAAACTGAAGAAACAGAAAACAGATTAAAAACTAAGATAAATAAAGCTTAGTTTTTACTTTTAATATATAGAATAATGTAGCAGCTTCCTTTCTGGCCACTACATCAAGACATGCACCAGCCCACTGCTTAGTTAAAAGACATGTAAAACATTACAAGCCAGAATTAGAGAGCTAAGCATTCACAGCAGGCCTTGATTATCAACCTGTCATGACCTAAAACACACACATCTACTTCTGCTGAGTCAATGTGCTTTTAAAAATAGCGGATTCTTTTCTTAAAAAAGATTCCCTACCTCTCTGAGGCTGTTAGGGTTAGCATGCTCTATTTATAGGCATCAATGAAGAGGAGGAAGCCTTACTGTGCTCTCCTAGCTTTCGCCACAGGGAAGAGGAGCTTGCAGGTTTTCAGCAAAATCTCTGCCATCTCTTGACAAAACTGCAATTATCACCAGGGGACAACTGCACAGCAGCAAGAGAAATCAGTGCTATTACAGCATGACTTGCAATGATGAAACAGTTTGATTGACTGTGCTGCTGGACTGCTGGACTAACTTGGCTACAAGTATTTCCTTTCTCTCCCTTTCTCCCTGCCTCCTGAGTGCAAAGCGAGTAATAAGTTGTTATCCCTGGTGGAAAAACCATACTTTTTCTTTTTTTTTTTTGTTATGTATCAGTAATCAAAATTGCTGCTTGTTTTGTGACTGACTCACACAGAGCTTTTAATTTATGTTTTCTTCAGGAGAAGGTGCCCTTTTGAACACTCCACAAGAAAGACTCCCTTGATTCTGGAGACCAGCGTGAAAGTCATGGGACTTTTAGCACTTTTTTTAAGCACAATTTTCAAAAGCTCCACATAGCCAAGGTTTCACCTTCTGCCCTGGGGTTTCTTTTGAGCAGCTCCTGAGTTTGTACCCTACGTGCAATTTTCATCTAAGCAATGAATACTGCTGAGGTGGCTGGAATTGCAAAGCAAGAGCACTGTGCTCTGCACTAACACCACCACCCCAACCTACTGCATCCACCTTTCATGGGTGCTCTGTGGCACTGACCACAGATAGATGCTCCAAATGGTCTGTGGCATCAGACATGCACAAGCCCCTCATAAGGTTACGTGGTTTGCCAGCACTAATGATGCAGAGGCAATAACGAAGATGTAAGGGCCTGTTTACAAAGGCCTGGAGTGAAAGGACAAGGAGCAATGGTTTAAAATTAGAGGTGAGTAGATTTAGACTTGATATTAGGAAAAAGTTCCTCCCCACGAGGGTGGTGGAACACTGGACCAGGTTGCCCAGGGAGGTGGTTGAGTTCCCATCCCTGGAGGCATTCAAGGGGAGGCTTGCCAGGGCTCTGGGCAAGCTGATGTAGTTGGGGATGTCCCTGCCCACTGCAGGGGGGTTGGACTAGATGACCTCCAGACGTCCCTTCCAACCCAAACCATTCTAGGATTCTAAGATCAAGGTCATGATCTGAAAGGACCCAGCTTCAGGCCCAGGTATCTACCTGCGCAGACCATGATGAAATGTGCACACCTCTTCACAACCACAAGAACTAAACACTGGGATTATTTTTTGGCAGCCCACCTTTGTAAAGTACAACAACCTCTGGGATTCTGGTGCAATAAAGCCTTTAAATGATAGCTCTGGCAAACTTCAGAATAAGCAGCAACTGAGCTCTGGTGTTTAAGTTTAAAATCCTGTAATTAGTTGTGGGGCTTTCACTTTTCATGTTACAAATCTCTCATGTACCTCTTTGGAAAAAAAACCAAAACAAAACCCAAACAAGTTTCATTAAATTACCAATAGCCAACAACAGTTAACAGAACTAGAAAGGTGACTATTTTCTTCTTGGTTGAAACCTGACAACAAGGTGATTTATAATCCAAAAAACCTGACACATATTCAGCAATTGCTTGCCTTACCAAATCAGTGATAAATGCTAATGCTCAGATCTGTATGCCTGAAACACTTTGTATTTACTCCACCAAAGTAATCCTTAGAAGTTTCTAGCTTATGATGTCTTACATATATATATATTTTTTATAAAATTTCAAAGCCTTGATATTCACTGGGCTAGAATCTTCAGCAGTAAGAACTGTTACTGGGATTGGTGTAAAGCTCATTCTGGAGTAAGAGGCCCATGACTTTCAAATGATGGAAATACTGCATGCAAAGCTGGGCTGATATATAATTTCATACATGAACAAGCAGAACTTACTTTGAGATTCACTCACACCTTTTTTGTACCATTAGAAATGAGCATAATTCCACTTGCAACTGAAAATGGGACTTCAGACAGTCTAAGCATAACCCCAAAACATTCTATTGCTGTTTGAGATAAGAGTGATAATTTGAACAGAGCATTTTAAAAGGCAAGTTGGAAAGTGAGGAATTTATTCATGAAACAACTGTGAACAGACTTCCCACTCTTCTATTAAATATTTAACTGGATTATAATAGCATTTAAAAGGCAGAAAAAATCAAGTCCAACTAATGTATAAATATAATAACTTCTTGCTGCAGTTACAAAGCATCAGAGGTATTTCTAACTCAAGCCCTTACCTATTTACTCTATGCATCAAAGCAGCTAGTAGTGTAAAAGTGAGAGGTTTCATGGACATCATGTACCTCTTTGCAGCTGTTGCTGTTTCAAAGCATAACCCCAAGGACTTGCACGATAAAGAGCCTCACATGAGGGAAGCTCCCCTTGCTGAAAGCTGAGCAGAGCTTCTGTCAGCCAAATGGCTTCATTCCACCCTACTAAAGTAAAGTATGGGGAGGGAGAGAGCAGAAGGTTCCTTGTGAAGGAACAGAGCCTCAAGAGAGAAGACTGGTTGACCTATGGTCCTACCATTCCTTGTGGCTAGTGCCTCAGGTACATTTTAACCCCTTGTGTTAAATACAGGGCCTATGAACTAGTTTTCTTGCAGAGCAAGGTTCTTCTGGCCACAATGTTCCTCAGCATCATGCTGTATTATCAGATACAGAGGTGATAACCTTGTGGCAGTGACAAAAACTGGGACATGCTTCCCTTGGAGGGTATTCAGGGCAGTAGCTCCAGCATACTCTGGCACATCCCAGCTAGCTGAAAGCCAAGGGCTCTGCTGTAGCTTGTGCTGAGGCAAGGGCTCAACGCAGCAAAATGCACACCTTGACTCCACTGTGCCACTCACAGTAGTCCTTCAGGGAAGTATTTGCTGCAGCTGGGACAAATCTAAAACACTTCACATCTTTGCCAGAGAGAATTGGAAACAGGGAAAGACACCACACCTCCAAAGGCAGAATAAAATAACACTGGCCTTTGCAGGGGCTTCTGCTTGAGCAGGTCCAGAGAAGGCTGAAGCATCTTCCTCCCCTATGAAGACAAGCTGAGAGCATTGGGTTTGTTCAGCCTGGAGAAAGGAAGGTTCTGGGGAGACCTTATTGCAGCCTTTCAGTACTTAGAGGGGCCTATAGGAAAGATGGGGAGGAACTCTTCATCAGGGAGTACAGTGATGAGGGGTAATGGTTTTAAACTGAAAGAGGCTAGGGTTCAGATTAGATATTAGGAAGAAATTCTTCAGTGTGAGGGTTGTGAGACACTGGAACAGGTTGCTCAGAGAAGTTGTGAATGCTCCATCCCTGGCAATGTTCAAAACCAGGCTGGATGAGGCCTTAAGCAAGCCTCATCACTCTCCAAGTGGAGAGTGTCCCTGCCCATGGCAGGTGGCTGGAACTAGACAATCTTTAAGGTCCCTTCCAACCCAAACCATTCTCTTATTCTGTTAGGCAGCAGGCAGAAAACCCAGTCTAAAGTTAGAACCTTATTCACTTCCACAGCAAAGTGCTTGTAGAGCTGTATTTGTAGGGATCTAGAAAATCTATTTTTGTTTATGTTTTCAAGTCTGTTTAATTACCTTGGTGAAGCTAACAAATAAAGAAACATTCTGCTGCTTCTGAACAGAAGAGCTGCAGCTAATCCTGAGTCTTCCCTTCATTTCCTAGATCCGTGGGTGCATGTCTTTTATAAATGTGAACTCATTCAAATCTTTTCATCATTTCCCCCACTCTTTTTTTTTATATCCATTTCATTCTCACACGTGTCAGAATACAGTGACAGCTTTGATCTTATTGGAGATAACCATATGTGGGTCGATTCTTTTCCTTGAAATGCAGACTGGGAGTGGACCCAGAGGTCAAGCCAGAAGGTTACATAGATCTGAAAACCTCATTTAAAAGAAAATCCCTTTGTGTGGCTTCTAATGTGCCTTTGGATGTGAATCTTGAAATACCTAGCTGTGAAAGCTGCTCTCTGTATCACGATGTTCCAAGCCTTAAGAAAACTGAAGTTCAAAGAGAAAGGGAGACTAAGAGAGTTGGATTTATAGCTATGGAACAAGCACTTTCTTTGCCACATCAGAAGTGCTGATAAAAGCAGTCTGACAATTCAGGATAAGAGCACATTATTTGATGTATTAATTTGAAGTGTGCTAGCATTAATACAAAGATCTCCTTTTCTACCCCATTACAAGATTGATTTTGTGCATTACAGAGGAGTTTAAAACACCCCAAACTACTGCTAATCAAAGTGCTAGTTTATATGAAGGTCATAAATGTCCTCTGAGGCCTGACTTTGTTTTTTTTTTGAAACCACTAAATTGTTAAGTAGTGAAACCTGCCAGAATTTGTGTGAATTCCACAAACAAAAAAAAAGGATCTATGCCCCACAGACTTTTCAAAATGCTGCAGATTTATTGCAGTACTATGGGTTCTGCAAGTTAATGATACCTAGGATACATTACAATTCATATTTTCATTTTCAGACAGAATGTCATGACCCTTACTATACTGGAACTTCACTTAATTTGGGTGAGGCATGTAGGCAGATGATGCTACACTGGAAAGAGTAAGTATGGAATACAAAACACTGTCTAGTTACATGGCCTTTGACTCTCAATAAAGAACTTAAAATTGAGTCTCTCTGATACAAGGCCAATAACAGAATCATAGAATGCTTGAGAGTTGGAAAGGACCTTCAAAGGTCATCTAGTCAAACCCCCTGCAGTGAGCAGGGACATCTCCAACTACATCAGGTTGCTCAGAGCCCTGTGCAACCTGACCTGCAATGTTTCCAGGGATGAGGCTTCCACCACCTCTCTGGGCAACCTGGGCCTGTGTTTCACCATCCTCAGTGTCAAAAAATTTCTTCCCTGTATCTAGTCTGAATCTCCTCTCTTTTAGTTTAAAATCATCTCCCCTTGTCCTATCGCAAAAAGTCCTGTCCTGCTAAAAAGACTGTTTCCACCTTTCCTATAGGCCCCTTTAAGTACTGAAAGGCTGCAATAAGGTCTCCCCAGAGTCTTTATTCCATGCTAAACAACTCCAACTCTCTCAACCTGTTCTCCCAGCAGAGGTTTTCCATCCCTCAGATCAATTTTGTGGCCTCATCTGGACCTACTCCAACACATTCATGTCCCTCTTGTGTTGAGGGCTCCAGAGCTTTCTTCCAATCTTTCTTCCCATCATGCTTCTCCTCACAGGGGCACGTCACTATGAAGGGATGTAGTTCCTTAAGATGAGAGGTGTGCACTTCTTAACTGGGGAAACAAAACATCTGGAGTGAAAGAACACAGGGCAGAGTAGAAGGAACTTTGTTCCCCTAGAGCAGGGGAGGCCCCAGATGCTCCAAGAGAAGTACCAGCTATACCATCTCAAGAGAAAGGGAGTTAAAAAATCCTGCTTGTGGCCATACCACTGCTGCTGCACTGAGCTAAACTCCAATGGCAAATGTCATCCAATGTTAGGACAAGATGGAATGGGAGCAAGTTGGACCACAGGAGGTTTAGTATTAACACGAGGAGAAACTTGTTTGCAGTGAGGGTGCCAGAGCACTGGACCAGGCTGCCCAGGAGGCTGTGGAGTCTTCTTGTCTGGAGACATTGCAGAGCTGCCTGGACACATTGCTGTGTGAGCTGGTCTAGGTGATCCTGCTCTGGCAGGGGGGTTGGACTAGATGACCTTTCTAGAGCCCTTCCAACCCCTGACATACTGTGATACTGTGAACACAAGTGAGGCAGAGACATGCAATTCCCCTTTATAAGACCACTCCTGAGCTCCTGCCTAAAATCCCTCTATACAGCACTCAGTGCTTCAAGACAATGGAGGAATAATGACAGGTCTGTAAAATCTGCTGGAATTGACAGTTCTTATTGTTCTGAAAACTTCTGGTGATGCACAGGAGTTTTCAGATTAGCACTGCACAATGTTGAACAAAACGGGTGTCAGGCAAATCAATGAGCTTTTCACGACTTGCTCAGCTTTGTTTTACTGCTGTTCCATTTTTATACTGTGCTCTGAGTTGCTTTGTTGCATGCACTTGCCATTTGAGAGGTGAATGTGTGTGTACTGAACAGAGAGCCAGAGCTTTCTGTGACTTGGCATGATCCTCTCTGTAAGCCATTCCCCCCCACCCAAGACACAAAAGTAAGAAACTGGCCTCATTTGAGCAGTTAGATATGACTGTTTGCAACTCATTTGGGTGTAAACACAATGAGAAGAGTATTTGGTTTGTGGTTTGGTAGAAGTTGTACCTACTCACTTGAATAATGGGGTGAAAATAAAAATACAGCTGAAGGAAAACTGAAGACTGGTGGCTTGAGCATCTGCTTAGCTAGGCTTGCCAGGGCTCTGGGCAAGCTGCTCTAGTTGGGGATGTCCCTGCCCACTGCAGGGGGGTTGGACTAGATGACCTCCAGAGGTCCCTTCCAACCCAAACCAGTCTAGGATTCTATGATTAAGAATATGAATGACCACAATAGTTTACTGAAACCAAAGGAGGGTTAAGATCCAGGGAAAGAATGAAATTTTATAAACTTGGTATCTCTGGATGCATATAAAGCCTGCCTTTTAGATTTCTGCTCTGCACTTCCAGTACAGACTAACATATGGGAATGAGGCTTGCAAGCAGGGAAAGGAACACTCATTAAGATTATAGTCCATAGTAAAAAAATATGGAAAAAACTGTTGAAAACTATGGAATGGCTATTCCACTCAAATTTTCAACATTAGTCTTGCTGAGACCAACAGAGAGGAAAAATAACCTGCTGCCTTTGTAAAAACCTTGCTCTTCCAAGAAAAAGATAAGCAGAGACTGAAGATCAGATCAATGCCTGGTGGCTTCTCATGGAAGTCAATGGAGATATGACAATTTGGTCTGGCACCATGCATTTTAGAAGACATATGAGCCCATCGAACACAAGTGTTTTCCAATGCAACCAATTAAAGCTAGCCCAAGATAGCATTTCTTAGCTTTTGCATCCTCCCAACTGCTGCCAGCAAGCCACAGCTCTCACTGAAGCCTACTCACTCCTCTGTTGCTGGAACTCTTACAGCCTGAGAATCTGAAACGCCTCTCCCACATAGATCATCCCCAAGCACTACTAACAAGAAACTGCTTCTTTGCACCATCAGGTCAAAAACCTAGTGCAAGTGTGGCTTTGACTGCAGCATAAGCTTTTCTGCCTCAGACCTGAGGGTTTGAAGCCCTCAGACAGACTGATCCAATGCACTATCCAAAGCTTAGCAGTTACCAGCTCTCTCTCACTCCCCATTCCCCCCCTTTTATCTGCTAATGCACAGGGATAGACAAGCAAACAAATCCCTTCAAACAAGGTTAGAGGAGATAGAGGAATTCTCCTAGTCACATGGTATTTGCCTAATGCTAGTGACTAAACTTGAGAGGTTTATGTTGTTTGAACTGTATCCCTAGAGTGTTAACAAGAACTAAAATATCATCTTAAGAGTTTCAGTGACCTTAAAAGACAATATTCTCCTAGGCTTTCACATTATCAAACAGAAAATACAGCAGGAAGCAGTAGGTATAGAATTAAAAACCCCAAAAGGTTCAATGGAGCTTCATTTTGATGCATCCCAAAGGAGCTTAAAATGACCAGCGTGGAGCCTGGAACAAACCATGCCCAAGTGTGCAAGAATCCAGGCACTTCCGCAGTTTTTTTATGGAATATCTCAACCTAGATCAAAGCATCCACCTCCAACATAGGGAGTGGGCACATCTCTTTGCCTAGACTGCCATACATGATCAGATTTTCAGCTACATCACTGCTAAGTAAATACAAACGAATGATAAAAGTCCCTGGGGAAGGTGACATAGCAGCTAAATATCTTTTTCATTTAGAAAATCTCATTCTTGGCACCTGCATCGCTGCTACGCAAAAATAAGTATTGCAATAAGAGCCAACAGTTCTCTTTTTGCATAGATTAGGAAAACCATGTTTTAAGCCTAGTGCCACAGGATGCCTGGGGTGATAATTTCAATAAAAGGCAACCCAAACATTCCTGGGAAACACAGAGAAAAGTGACTTACATCTATGTCTTCAGAAAAAGTAGTAATTCAAGCTTAATGAGATGTCCTCCTAGATTTGTGATACATCAGGTTGAACACTCCAAAGTACACAGAAGAGCTTATTATAGACTTCACTAACAGACACTCTCACTGTATTGATGCACTGAATTCTGTATTTTTCTCATTTATTTTCATCCAAGGGTTCTTGAAAACACTGACAATTCTTTCTGACATCAACTCCAAGGTGATGCTGATTCCTTTAACTGAAAGGCTAAGCTCCATGGACACACCTTCCTGCCACAACTTGCAAGACGTGATCTCAAAAGCAAAGCTGACCACTTCAGCCATCTAAAAATCACACCCTCAGCCTGAGATTCCCAGGAAGCAATGTGACTTCCCAGCAGCTCCAAATACTGGGAAAGGAGGTTGTTCATTTAGTTCTAAAATGAACACAAGACACTAAAAATGGATCCCTAAAAAGCAGCCAGCTTCATATGTTAGCACCTGGTTTTGGTTACTATAAAATTCCTGATACACATGACTAGCTCAGGCACAGAGTGCAAATACAGAAAGTTTTTTTCTATATCTTTTTTTTATGCTATTCCTGTCCTTTCTCCTCTGTATTTTCCCAAACCAGATAGGATGACTACAGCCTCTGAGAGGGTTAAGCAGAGAGTCATCCATGAGCTCCATGCAGCAAAGCTCTCAGTCTAACAGCAAATACCTGATAAAACACGAACAATGCTGAGCTGAATCCAGGGCTGGTGTAACCCAAGTAACCTCAGAGAGTTACAGAGGGACAGATTTCCACACACACACCCTCCCCCTCCTAAATATACTGTTTCTGCTTTACAGAATCAGAAGTAGAGTCCCAACAGGCAAAGGAATCAACTTCTAACTCATGCCCCGCAATGGTGAAAAACGAAACTCTTCACACTTTTCATTTACTCACCTGTTTCATCAGCAAATAGGAAAGCTTTTGAATTCAGTGTGGTTTCTACAAGCCTCCTCCAAAGAAGAAATTAATTAAAAAATTAAAAAAAAAAAAAAGAAAGAACACAAAGGGCAGGAAAAGCAATGATTCCCTGTGCTGACCACATAGATGAATGAAGAGCAACTCGTGTTTTCTTGGCTCAGGGTTCTGAACTAGCATCTGACAAACCATTGTAATAATGTGCCTTATTAAAGCAGCACCACAAATGCTGCTAACAACATATAGTCACCTCGGACTTTCATGCCTGCAGGATTCTGCTCCATGTGGCTTGCTTCCCTTTTCAAACACAGGAGTGTTCTGAAATGCCTCAGAGAATACAGCATCCTTCTCCACAGACTAATCTTAATTAGGCTAAACACCCACCAAGGCACTGCAAACAGCTCACTAGTTTGCCTGAAAGCATTAGGAAGAACACGTCTCACTCCACACCAAACAAAACCCAGCAATCCTTCACGCTATTTCTAGTTGTTACTAATTTGCTTTTGCCATTCCTCAACACCATTTATTCATCTGTGCCCAGGCTGAAAGAGCAGGATAAAGTACACAGATTTACTTACAGAGATCCCATAGCTCCATCGTTCCTGATGACAAATTTGCCTCCCACACGACAGCGAGTGAATGACTTAATGCTGCTTTTTGCGGAGCGCACAATGCGCGCGAGCAGCAGATGGGCTCTGATGAAGCTCTCTAAGGAGATCCCTCCTCGGTGGAGCCATGGGAGAGGAGCAGCCCCCCCTCCTTTGCACACCTTTGCCTGGTCTCTGGTCCCCGCACCGGGGCTAGCGTGTAGCTTTGCTTATGTCGTGGGTACCCAAGGGCCCATCAGGCTCCCATTGGCACGGCTGGGAGGCAGCAGCCAATCGCAGCCCGCTCCCATTCCGGGGAAACTCCTGCCCATTTATTTAGCATCTTGGGAAACGATATTTCCAAGGAAAAACACTGCTCCCCTAGCATCCTACCATCAGATAGGGGGGTGGGGGGAAGTACATAAATCAGAGCTCCCCATCTTTGGGTCTCTCACTTGCCAGTTTTTTCCCAGTGAGGTACCATCAGTGGGGACCCAGCACTGGTGTCCACCTTGGCGGGGGCCGCGGGGGAGCGTGCCGGAGCTCCACAATTACTCGCTCCATCGCCATGGAAACAGCCTGGATGCAGCGGGCTGGATTTGTGTAGCACATCTGCTGCCAGGCTCATAATCAACTGCAATCTCATCTTCTCCCCCCACATCCCCCCCCTCTCCTCTCGCTGCTTATTTGATTGTGAGTTTGCTTTCTCTTTTCATACACACTGGGAAAGTATACGCAGACAGAGCTGGGTGCAAACACACTGTGTTACGTGTGTGTATGCTTGTGAACATATGTACGTGAGGGATAGTCACTTGTATGCATTTACTAAAGAGGTACATTTCCTCTTTAATTCTTTCCCCTGTTCCCCAGGGCAGAGGAGACTGAGGGCTGAGAGAGCTGTGCAGGGCAATGAGGCTGGTGAGGGGTCTGGAGCACAAGTCTTATGAGGAGCAGCTAAGGGAACTGGTGTTATTTAGTCTAAGGAAGATAAAGTTCAGGGGAGACCTTATCTCTCTCTCCAACCACCTAGAATCATAGAATGGTTAGGGTTGGAAGGGACCTCTGGAGGTCATCTAGTCCAACCCCCCTGCACTGGGCAGGGACATCCCCAACTAGATCAGGTTGCCCAGAGCCCTGGCAAGCCTCGCCTTGAATGCCTCCAGGGATGGTGCCTCAACCACCTCCCTGGGCAACCTGTTCCAGTGTTCCACCACCCTTGTGGGGAGGAACTTCTTCCTAATGTCCAATTTAAATCTCCTCCTCTCCAGTTTAAAACCATTGCCCCTTGTCCTTTCACTGCAGGCCTTTGCAAACAGGCCCTCTGCAGCCTTCTTATAAGTTCCCTTTAAGTACTGGAAAGTCACTAGTAGGTCCCCCCGAAGTCTTCTCTTCTCCAGGCTGAACAATCCCAGCTCC
>VWZO01006651.1:107162-143689 GCA_013396975.1 Bucco capensis
GGTGTTGGGAGAGAGGTTGCCAGTGAAGACGGAAGAAAAAAAGTCATTGAGAACCTCAGCCTTCTCCTCATCTGTTGTTATTAGTTCTCCATTCTTGCTCTTCAGGGGGGGAATGTTTTCTTTGACCTTCCTTTTTTCATTGATGTACCTGTAGAATCCCTTTTTGTTATTCTTTGCATCCTTTGCTAAGTTGAGTTCTAGCTGTGCTTTAGCCTTCCTGACTTCTTCTCTACAGCATCGGGCAACATCCCTATACTCCTCCCAAGATGCTTGTCCCTGCTTCCACTGCCTGTGTAGATCCTTCTTGCTTTTTAATTTGACCACCACGTCTTGATGCACCCATGCAGGTCTCTTCCCTTTCTTACCAGATTTCTTACACCTGGGGATTGAGAGCTCTTGTGCTCTATGGAAAGTGTCCTTAAAGATCTGCCAGCTCTGCTCTGCTTTCTTATCCTTGAGGACCATTTCCCACGGTATTCTGTTTAGTAACTCTCTAAAGAGTTGGAATTTTGCTTTTTTGAATTCCACCTGAGAGGAGGTTGTAGAGTGAGATGGGGATGTGTAACTTCTCCTGGGTTACCAGTGAGAGGACAAGAGGACAAGAGGAAACGGCTTCAAGTTGCACTAGGGGAGGTTTAGACTGGCTATTAGGAAAAATTTCTTCACTGGAAGGATTGTTAGATATTGGAGCAGCCCGCCTAGGGAAGTGATTGGGTTACTGTTCCTGGAGGTGTTTAAAAGATGTATAGATGAGGTACTTAGGAAGATGGTTTAGTGGCATGGTGGTGATAGGTAGATTGTTGGACTTGATGATAATAGAGATGTCTTCCAACCTTCAATCATAGAATCCTAGACTGGTTTTGGGTTGGAAGGGACCTCTGGAGGTCATCTAGTCCAACCCCCCTGCAGTGGGCAGGGACATCCCCAACTAGAGCAGCTTGCCCAGAGCCCTGGCAAGCCTCACCTTGAATGCCTCCAGGGATGGGAACTCAACCACCTCCCTGGGCAACCTGTGCCAGTGTTCCACACTCTCACAGTGAGGAACTTTTTCCTAATATCCAATCTAAATCTACTCTTCTCTAATTTAAAACCATTGGCCCTTGTCCTTTCACTCCAGGCCTTTGCAAACAGGCCCTCTGCAGCCTTCTTGGAAGTTCCCATTAGGTATTGGTATTAATGATCTGTGCTTCTGTGTTTGGCTGCCAGCTGGGTTCAAACCACAACAGTACCCAAGTCATACACATCACTTGTATTTGAGTAATGGACCAGCACAAGACAAGATTGCTGTATGGGCTGTCAAAACACTACATTTCACTTCCCAGTTCCATAAATTGCATCTGTCCAAAATGAGGTCAACGTCTGACACAACTATTATGAAACTTCCTGAGCAATCTGCTGTTTTGCTAGCGGGCATGCAAAATTATATCTGGCACCCACAGATGGTGACCTGAGTCTTCAGGCAACTTATTCTGCACTGGATGTTCCCTATCCTGCCCAGGGCCTGATGAAACATGCCACCAGGAAAACTTCACACACAAAGAGGTTGTTATTCATAGATGGATATAAATCTCTGTCCCACCTTCTGACAATATAAGACAGGAGAGTTGAAGAGGAAGGGCAGAAAAGGAAAGGAAGCAGCATTTGAGAGAGAGAGAAAATATTCATAGGCCACTTGGGGTAATTTCTAGCTGCTCCTCAGACTTTCTCTATGACACCTGAAAAAAACATCTTTCATTCTCTCCATGTTTCTGTTACTGAAACTCCAAAATGAGGAGAACCCTTAAATGCATCCATTTATTTTACAATGATAAGCCCAAGTGGACTATGAGATACTGACATATTATTCTGATGGTGATAGAGAAGAATTTCAGATTAAAAAAAGAGGATACATTCCTTTTTCATTAACACTTACTCTCATTTAACTTAACAAAAAACAAAGGTCCTTCTGAAAAAAACCCATATTCCTGTATTACTCTAGTAACAGACATTTACTGCCTGAGCCATTTTTAATAACAGCATTTTATAATGCCCTATGACAGAGCCTTACAGGTGAATTCCCAGATCTCCTTGTATAATAAAGGCCACTCTTTGTTAAATGTCCTCTACTTGGACCTAAACCAGAGTCCAGGAAGGTCTTCAAAGACCATGGTCTCATGCTCAAGTGTAAGGCCAAGAACAGAGAGCTACATCAGGAGATCTGTTTTTTTTCAGGGCATCTGTTATCATTTTTGACAGAAAAATAAGCTTCTAAAAGAACTCTATTTTTTAATGGCTTGGGATGCCACAAGGATTCACTTCTTGCAATGCTCTAGTTCTTCTGGCTTTTCATTGTCCTTTAGAGCAGCACCATCACTATGATCTGAGCTCACTTGAAGGCTTTTGAGGTCATAGAATCATAGCATAGAATCCTAGAACAGTTACAGGTGGAAGAGACCTTGGAGATCATGGAGTCCAGCCTTTGTCCTAGCCCTAGCAACCTGCTAAATGATGCCTCCCAATGCAACATCTACCTGTCTCTTAAACACCTCCAGGGATGGGAACTCAAGCACCTCCCTGGGCAGCCTGTGCCAATGGCTCACAACCCTTGCAGCAAACAAATTCCTCCTAATGTCTAGCCTGAACCTCCCCTGGTGCAATTTCCATCCATTTCCCCTTGTCCTATCACTCTCCACTAGGGAGAACAGACCAGTCCCTGCCTCTCTACAACCTCCCTTCAGGTAGTTCTAGAGAGCCAGGAGGTCTCCCCTCAATCTCCTCTTTTCCAGGCTAAACAGGCCCAGATCCCTCAGTCTTTCCTCCTCAGGCTTATGTTCTAAGCCCTTTAGCAGCTTGGGAGCCTCTGTCCCCTCTCCAGCACCTCCATGTCCCTCTTGTAGTGAGGGGCCCAAAACTGGATGCAGTACTGGAGGTGAGGCCTCCCCAAAGNCCAGCCAAGCCAAGAGCACTTAATTTCTCTAGGAGAATGCTGTGGGCAATATCTTTCAGTTCTGAACCATTAAACTGTGGAATGATATTCAACATGCATTTTAGGGGAAAGAGGGGTTAATGAAAAAGCCTAGATTTGCTGACAAGACTTGCTGTGCAAAATGGCAATCCATCCAGTTCCATTCCTCTTCCACCTAAATCACACAGGAGAGGGTGGTCTGAGGGTATGGAGCATATCTCATCATTTGTGTGTGAAAGATGAAGCAGTTCAGTGGTTCCAGCATTCATTTTGCTAACTGTTATTATCCTGTCTTACGGACTGGAAATGCTGTCAATATGTAAATGTTCAAATAGCCATGCAAACCATAAAAAAGTATTTAAAATGCTACTGGGCAGCAAAGAACAACTGGCACACTCCTAGCAGGTCTCTACACTGAATTTTTGGTTTTAAGCCAATATTAAATTGTGCAGCTTCCTAATCCAATAAATTGTTCCTTTCTGTTGTATGATACACAGCATTCAAAACTCTTCATTAGGCTGGGCTTTGTTAAACAAAGCACTGCTGCAAGCAGATGTAATGATTATCAGTGCAGCTTTGTAGTATCTGAAGAAATCTTTCCTTGGCCCGGTTTCCCAAAATCCTGAGCTGCATTTCACCCACTGACAGGGAGCAGACTGCATCCTGGACTAGGGCAACCAGTCAAGAACTCAGAAGACCTGTTTTTAAGGTCTTTTTCTGGCATAGGAAAGGAACAGAAGTGACAGAGATCTCTGCTTATGACAGCAGTAAGCTCCCAGATATAACTTTAAGAAACCTCACCCCTTGTCACCTTCTTTTCTTAGTAATCTCCACTGCAAATTGCATTTCTTTCCCTTCCAAGGTTATGGTGTGAGAATAAACAGACCAAGAATCTCACTGCACTCTAAAGCAGGACAGGGCACAAATACCTGAAAGCTTTTAAGGGAGATCAAAAACTGAAGGCTAGAAAAATCCAGGCAATTGCAAAGCAAGATCAGAAATTAAATTCATGAAGAATCTTCTAAGACAGCAGGATAAAATGATGTTGTTCAACTAAAAGATATTTCCAGGAAGGCTTCACGCTGAAGCTGCTACTTGCCAATCTAACAGCCAGCATTCAGCAGTATGCTGTCATGGGCCAAGACCTGTTTGTGTGGGAGCTGGGGAGCAATCAACACTGATACAATGCTTACGCATCCCTCTAGGTTGTGGGTTTTACTTTTTTTAGCCTAGCTACCTACATGGGGAAGATGGTTAACCTCCTACCGCTTCCCAAGTCACAGGCTCACTGCTTGGCTCCCAGTGACTCCTCTTCCAGGGACATAAGTGACCTCCCAATTTTCTGTAAAACATGAGGGAGTGGCTGGCACACCAGGAGCTGTCCTGCCATCCAGAGTGACCTGGACAGGCTAGAGAGATGGGCAGGGAGAAACATAATGACATTTAACAAGGGGAAGTGTAAAGTACTGCATCTGGGAAAGAACAACCCCATGGATCAGTACAGACTGGGAACTGATCTGTTGGAAAACAGCCCTGGGGAAAAAGCTCTAGGAGTGCTGGTGGCTAGGAGGATGCCCATGAGGCAGCAATGTGCCCTTGTGGCCAAGAGGGCCAATGGCATCCTAGGATGCATTAAGAGGAGTGTGGCCAGCAGATCCAGAGATTTGCACCAGAAACAGTTAGTCCTATGCAATTATTCCAGGAATACCTACAGATTTTTCTTCCACATCTGTATTTCTGAAGTTGCAATTAGGACCTAGGCTGCAGATAATAAAACAAGTATGTCAGACACTTTCAAGGCCACATTTCACATTTAGCTTGATTTTATACCTCCTTTATCAGGAGCCCTCTACACTTTATTTCAAACAAGCAGGTTTGGGGATTTTTGTTTGTGTGTTTTTTCTAGTAGTACTGCATCTGAAAGAAGTTTCTGGATAACAACACATAAACACAAATTAAAATGCTGGGCCACAGCATAAAAAGATATCTATCCTTTCTGTCACTTAAGACAGTCTTACTACAAGCCACAAAGCTTATCTGACTAGGAACACCAAGTGATATATAAGCTGCTGAAAACACTGTCAGGAACACAGCTTTGCAAATCAGATTAGATATGACCTTCAGAGGTCATCTGCCACCATAGCACCCAGGAAGGTGTATGTGAATTACAAAACCTTCCATTAACCAACAAATGGATGGATTTGATTCCCACCAATGTGCATGTTCAATATTCACTACCTTCTCCTGTACTGAGTGCTCCAGTCTCTTCCTGACCACTGGATGAGTTGCCCTCCTTGAAGGATGCACGTGTACCTTAAAAGCCTTTGCAACACAGGGAGGTCCATGCTAGAAACAATCTCCACTTGTCTCATACAAATGAAATTAGAGCTTCATATAGAGTTTCATACAACAGTCTTAGAATCATAGAACAGTTCCAGCTGGAAGAGACCTTGAAGATCATCAGTGCAGCCTTTGTCCTAGCCCTAGAAAGCTGCTAAATGATGCCTCCCAATGCAACATCTCCCTGTCTCTTAAACACCTCCAGGGATGGGGACTCAAGCACCTCCCTGGGCAGCCTGTTCCAATGGCTCACAACCCTTGCAGCAAACAAATTCCTCCTAATGTCTAGCCTGAACCTCCCCTGGTGCAATTTCCATCCATTTCCCCTTGTCCTATCACTCTCCACTAGGGAGAACAGACCAGTCCCTGCCTCTCTACAACCTCCCTTCAGGTAGTTCTAGAGAGCCAGGAGGTCTCCCCTCAATCTCCTCTTTTCCAGGCTAAACAGGCCCAGATCCCTCAGTCTTTCCTCATCAGGCTTATGTTCCAAGCCCTTTAGCAGCTTGGTAGCCTCTGTCCCCTCTCCAGCACCTCAATGTCCCTCTTGTAGTGAGGAATATAGTCTTGGTCATAGACAACAGCAGTCTGGATGATGACTGTCTAGAGGTGTTGAATTTGCAATACTCCATCTTCTCTGACAAGTGAGGTTCTTCAGCTAAGCCAAAGACAGCCTACAAACAATCCTGAAATTGGCTACAGGAACTGACATGAATATTTCTCAGTTTTCCTATTGCTAAATGATTGCATGTAGTCTGAGTGGTGAAAGGAGACTTCCTTGTCTAGACAGCACGACTGTAGGCTCTATTTACACCTCCAGTGTTAACTCCAGGAAGATCTAAAATGCCTCATGTTTAACGCAAAACCAAAATATCCCAAGCTTCAAAAAAAAACCCCAAAAAACAAAGAAGAAAGCCACCACAACCACACAAAAGAAACTTGGTGTAAAAAAAAAGAGGAAGAAAGAAAAACTGGGTTGGTTGCTTAGAAGACTATTCACAGTGATTAGATGTGAAGTTGGATAGATTTTGATATACATGCCAAAAAAAAAAGAGAAAAGAAAAAGAAAATTCTTTCTAACCTTGACACTTGGAACAGTAGAGCCCTATCTGACAACCAAACTCAAGTGATATTGAGGTTTGGAGGCAGTGTCATATACAATCACAGTTAGTTTGTCTTTGTGTAGCTATCACATAAAAAAACCCACCAAACCTTAAAATATAGAAGCCCCCGCAGCTGTCTGCAACCTTTAAGCCTTGCCATTTCAAACATTCACAGCAGTCACATAGCATGAGAGGGCACTGAAGAATTACAAATCAATTATAATAAATCTAGACAGGAGACAGAAAAAGATTTCACAGTACACATCATCAACTTCAAGATTCCTTACATAGCACTGCAAAGGACACAACTGCAAGGGCCACAGGAATCACCTTGTGCATTGTACAAACACCAGTACCTTCAGTCTATGTGAGTGCTCTCTGCCACATCTATCACATATTCATCACCCACAGTTGGGGTTAGGATTCCCCTGCTCTCTCCCCCTTACCCACTTTGTCCAAATGAGAATCGGAATTTTGTATCAAACTTCCTCTGCAACATGCTGAGAGAGTTTTCTGTCAAGGCATCTGCATTTCAGTTGCCTCCTTCACTCATTTGGTTTGGAGCACAGGTGGCCAGGACAGAACCATTTCACATCACTGCAGTATTTTACCTGCAATATTCTTCTACCTATAGCTACTTCTCAGCTCATGCTTTGCCCAGGCTGCCAAACAAGCAATATAAACTGGATTTATCTGCAATCCAAACAGTCTGAGACTTCCCTTTAATGCACATTCTCCCATAGTCCAGGAACTGAGAAATAAGCATTCTACTGCCAACACTACTGAAAGAGATTATGCCATGTATGTATTTAGTCTTGCCTCTCTTACAGGCATAGAATCATAGAATCCTAGAATGGTTTGGGTTGGAAGGGACGTCTGGAGGTCATCTAGTCAAACCCCCCTGCAGTGGGCAGGGACATCCCCAACTAGAGCACCTTGCCCAGAGCCCTGGCAAGCCTCACCTTGAATGCCTCCAGAGATGGGAACTCAACCACCTCCCTGGACAACCTGGTCCAGTGTTCCACCACCCTCGTGGGGAGGAACTTCTTTCTAATGTCCAGTTTAAATCTACTCCTCTCCAATTTAAAACCATTGCCCCTTGTCCTTTCACTTCAGGCCTTTGCAAACAGGCCCTCTGCAGCCTTCTTGGAAGTTCCCTTTAGGTATGCATGCTCCCCTCCATCTTTTTCATTAGTGCTCTGCAGCTTTCTTCTTCTGGAATATGCAGATTAATTCTCTGTTTGATCAGATGAAATGGCAACTGAATGATTTATTTTAGTTTTTTGCTTTTAACAAGAAACGAAGAACAATAGGAGGGACAAAATAAAGGGAAAATTCATTTCTCTCAGGTATCTGAACTTACTCTGTCATGGTCCATGGCCACAGATGCTGTTATGGTTCATTATTTAAATAATGATGCCTGTTGGATTAGGCTTTTTTTTTTTTTAATATGATAATTACATAAATAGGTACTTAGGAACTAGTTCAAGAGGAGATTATTTACCCCATTGACTGTAGAAGCCCATGTGTCAGCACATCTGCTGCACAGGAAGATTAAATCTATTCACACAGAACTCCTGCTCTCTCTTGCTAACCAGGACAAGGTTAATAGTGTGAGACCTGAAGCACGGGCTCTGGGTTTCACCCAACAGGCCCCTAAGACTGGCACAATAGATGACATTAGCAAGCATCTCTGGATATCTAAAACCCCTGTAGGTACTTGCCTAGCAACTCTGGAAAAGGAAACAGGATTTTTATTCAGGAGAGTTTCCTACCTGTGTATTTTAATTTGAAGAGCTTCTGCTCTATGTTATTTAAGAGCAACAATCAGACACTCAGCAGCCTTTAGAGGAACTGCATTAGTGTGATTATGCACCTTTTAAGACAAGAACAATAGTGCTGGTTGATGATATCTAGAGAGAGACTGTCTTGAGAAGAGCTCAATTACAGAGCTATCTTTGCCTTGCTTCACCTTCCCAGCTGCTCTTGAAGGACCCCAAGAGCATTATTTTAAGAGCTGTTGATGAGGGCCTATCCACCATTTATCACATTCATTTCGGACTATTTTCACATCACAGGCTTGCAGGGAAGGATAAGTGCCAGAAGGTTCAGGAGGGGCAGAAAGGAATTGCCAAGCCTAAAGGTAGTAAGAACAGAAACCACAAGTCTAGCAGTTTCCAGGTCCAGCAAATGCACAACAAACTTTCTTGAGAAGAACAAGCTGTCTGCTTCCACCTCAAGCAAGCATGAAAGTCAAATTAACGCTCACACAAGCTGAATGGATAGTTTGGGCTGTTAAAAATGTAGTTATTTTTTGCAAGTCTACTCTAGTAGGAGCAATGTACCGAGTAGACACTTAGCTTTAGCTAGAAAGGGCAATACCCTCCATCCCCTCATCATAAGGCAACTCAGAGCACACAAAATTAGCTACTGATGTTCCTGTTCAGTCTCTGGCAGCACGTGTCTGTTCCCACGGGCTTCAGAGCCTCCCTAGGTTAAGCTGGACTTTGCAAACAACCGCTTCTCAAAGACATGAAGAGCCACTTCTTCAGTCCATGTACATGGAAATGTGCAGCCAAATATACATCCCCAAACACGTGTTGCATGCCCACACATGCCCATTCACAGCCAAATGGAGTATAAATAGCCTCCCTATATAAATAGGCCTGCTCCAATGAAGTCCCTGCTTAAATAAGGCTGACAGAAATACTCATTCTTTTATGTTGCCTGTTGCATCTCATGTTTAAGTCTGGAAAGTGACAATCATGTTGGAAGGGCTGGAGAAGCCCCATCAAACCATATTAACACCCTGCTCTGAAAGTCAACAGACAGAGGACAGTGTGCTCAGCATCCTGATGTACTATGTCACTAGTGCAGATTGTGTGAAAAGAACAAAAATGCAGGCCACCCTTTTGTGTGACTGTCTCTGGAATATCAAGAGAGATAAATATTAGTAAGACAGGCAGTAAGAAATTGCAAACAGAGTGCTAAAGCAGCAGCCCCCACAAAATTAATGTTCTAAAAATAAACCTGACATTCTCAGCTGAAAAAAAAGATTATTAGAAAAAGTAACTTTTCCCTCTTTTTCTGTACCTTTACAAGGACACCAGATGACTGTCCATGCTCCTCACTATGTTCATGTCTGTATTCATCAATATGGTTTTATTGACATTTTCTGTCTTACCCTCTTCAAAACACTTCAAGAAGCTGTGAAGACTCTTTTTTCTGAAGATGGGTAGGAAGGACCTGCTGTCAGAAAGGACTCTGAACCTCCCTCCAGTAACCCTGCTTCACATTCAGCCCACACACCAGGCCCAGCTCCATCAGTGTTCTGGCTCATTTTTGTCAGGGCTGTTGCATCTGCTCAGAACTTCTTTCCCACTAATGAGTGCCTCTCTAATTGATCTTCAGAGCACACATTTCTTCAGTCTCCATCACCCATGAGCTGAAGATGCTGTCAATACTGCAGCATGACCACGCTTGCCATCCCAGAGGCAAACCCTGCCTTGAACTCACTCTCTTTACAGTTGGATGATCTTGAAGGTCTTTTTCAACCTAAATGATTCTATGATTCTTCACTGAACTCTCTGCTCTTTGCACATGGTAGGCGGAATGATTACTTCATCTTCAAAGTGAACAGACAAATTTATAAAGGTCAAGCAATGCAGAGGCAGCCAACAGTGGGTACAAACTCCAAGTTTTCTTCTCCCTTCATCCCTCAGCCTCTGAAGCACAAGCATATGCATAATAGTGCTAAGCCAGTAGTATTTCTACCTGTTACATTACCACTTTACAGGGTTGGACCATTTTCAGTCCATTAATGCTTTCCTTTAAAAACACTTCAGTATTAGTTTTTTATAGAGGTTTAAAAAGATTTCAGTCTTCCTTTATCAAGCAGGGATGTATTTTCAAAGCAGTATGCCAGGAGTATTCCACGTGACTCCCATTCATGTTAAAATTAGAGTCACCAGAATAAACCCCATATGCTGCTTTGCTAAGGTACTGCAACATGTCCAAGGAAAATTTCTGCAGCTTAATGGTGCTTGTATAATTTCTCTGCCTGTTTTTCTTCCTTTCATTCCTGAACATATTTTTAACATTTTTTTTCTTAATAACACTTTGTACTATTTAGAACAATAGAAAGAAGTGATTTGCTTCTTATCTTAATTTTAAAATAAAGGAACTGCAGAGGAACTAGCAGTTTAATCAGAATAGCTTTGCTTTGTAGTATGCAAAGCTTCCAATGACATCACTCTTGTTTGATATGGTCACTGCAGACAACCTTTCTATTGGAGCCACAGCCTGCAGTGAGGTCTGGTTGCTTTTCACACCTGAGCTGTCATCCTACCTTGTGCTGCTCAATACTTCTGTGTTAGCCTGAAACTAATTTTCACGTGTGCACAGTGATGAACACTTTTCTGGAAAGGCTGAGGCATAATCTCTCCTTGGCAATAAGAGCACTGCTGCTTGTCCCGAAGCCAGGCAACCTGAACATACAGGTTCCTACCTCCCAGCTCCCATGTGGATCATCTGCCCAACACAGCATCTCTAACATCCATGGCAGCTGCAGAAGCCCACCCACCCAAGGCCAGATGCAGTGCTGGGCTTGCTGGGAACACGCTATGGACAGCAGCATTTGAGTGCACCATCAGCAAGTGTGCAGATGACACCAAGCTCTGGGGTGCTGCTGATAAGTTGGAGGTGCAAGATGTCATCCAGAAGGACCTGGACAAGCTGGAGAGGTGGGCCCAGGTGAACCTTATGAGCTTCAACAAGACCAAGTGCAGGGTCTGCACCTGGGTCAGAACAATCCCCACTATCAATCCAGGATGGGGGATGAGATGATGGAGAGCAGCCCTGCAGAAAAGGACTTGGGGTGCTGGTGGATGAGAAGCTGGCCATGAGCAAACAGTGCACGCTGGCAGCCCAGAAGGCCAATGGCATCCTGGGCTGCAGCAAGAGAAGCGTGGCCAGCAGAGCCAGAGAGGTGATTCTGCCACTTTGCTCTGCTCTGCTGACACCTCCTCTGGAATACTGGGTCCAGTTCTGGAGCCCTCAACACAGAAAGCACATGGAGCTGATGGAGCAGGTCCAGAGGAGGCCACGAGAATGCTCAGGGGCTGGAACACCTCTGCTCTGAGGACAGGCTGAGGGAGCTGGGATTGTTCAGCCTGGAGAAGAGAAGGTTTCAAGGGGACCTACTAGTGACCTTCCAGTACCTAAAGGGAACTTCCAAGAAGGCTGGAGAGGGCCTGTTTGCAAAGGCCTGCAGAGAAAGGACCTGGCAAGCCTCACCTGGAATGCCTCCAGGGATGGGAACTCAACCACCTCCCTGGGCAACCTGTGCCAGTGTTCCAGCACCCTCGTTGGGAGGAACTTCTTTCTCATGTCCAGTTTAAATCTCCTCTTCTCCAATTTAAAACCATTGCCCCATGTCCTTTCACTCCAGGCCTTTGCAAACAGGCCCTCTCCAGCCTTCTTGGAAGTTGTAAGTTCTTGTAATCTCTCTGTATAACCTATTCCAGTGCTGCACCAGTATCAATAGTTGGGAACATTTTATGTTTCCTTCACTCTTCTTTCATTGTTTACTTCTGAGAAGGTTATGTATCTTCTCTACAGCTTCTTGTTCACATAGTGGAAGAAGGTACAGGTGGACCCACCATCATCTCTCCAGCCTTTTCCAGAATGAAAAAATGTAGTTCCCTCCCATTCCTCTTGAACACCATGTGCTCTGTCCCCTTTAATCATCTTGGTGGCTCTTTGCTGGACTAGCTCCATCTAATCAATTTCTCCCCGTTACTGGGACACAAAACTGGACACAGTCTTCCAACTCCTGCTTCACAAGTGCCAAGCTGGAGGGAATACTTCCTTCCTCTGACCTGCTAGCTATGCTTCAGCTAATGCAATCCAGCATGCAGTTAGTCCACATCACACAAGGGTGCACTGCTGATTCATGGTACTTAGCAACCCAGAGACCATCCTACAAGCAAACAGCTCCAATTATATCTGTAAAACATGAAATTAGTATTTCCTAAGTGCTCAGTTTGCACTGGTGATCACCCATCCTCAGCTTGTAGTGGTGCAGAAATTCTATCAAAGCCCTGGCCATCTAAAAATCAATACCAGATACTGAAGTGTTACTCTAATTCCAAAATCAAGAAGCATAAAGAAGGAAATTAGAATCATCAAATCCTTTCAAATGATAATAACTAAAAGCAACCTGAGTAGCTATGAAACATCCTGTTCTCTGGAGCTTAAAAGCAACAAGGCAATAATAAAAACAACTAACACATGCAAAGCTCAACAAGTGTTATGGAGAGATTTGCTTTCTTTTCTCCCCAAATAGAACCACCAGTTTAATGATTTTGCTTTAGCTGGCACCTTAAAGGTTTTCCACAGCAAAAGGCCATTTAGGCCATGGGTATAATTGAAGCCATTTGCAAGCTACACACATACAATACCTTCTACCTGAAGTTTATCTCCCAGATTGGTGGAGATAGTTCCTTTCTCTGAGTAAACTAAACTTTGCAGCCCATTATAGGCAAAATTAGGGTAGATAAAAGAACATTCATCATTATTAAAAGTGGTGTATTTACACCAATACTTATGAGGGAAGAGGGTTTTTTTTGTCCATGTAGCTACGAAGAAGTCCTTTAAGAAGTAGTTCAGATGGAAGCATTGTATGAGCCAGGCTGTTGCTCCAAGGAAAGGGGAGAGGCTGAAGGAAAGACTGGGGAAATAAAACCTGTTGGAGGTCAGAGTACTGAACAGGGGAAGAGGCTAAAGGAAGCTTCATTTAGAACAGAGAGAGAAACCCAGTAAGATTTCTACATCCAGTCACTAGTTTCTATAAATGCTTTTTAAAAAGTCACACATAAGTCTTAAAATGCAGAATAAGTATCAGTTACATGACAATGGGATCAATTCAGATGTTAAAAGAAAGAATAATCAGGAAGAAAACAGCCCTTTAACAACTCCCAGTTCCTAGCTTACATAGAAAAGAGCTCTTGGAAGGAATCTGGGGAGCTTACAGCCTTCATGTCACACATCTGATTTTACAAAAATAAGGATGCTCCATTTTCCTACTTGGTGACTTTTGAGATACTATTTTCACTATGAAGGGCTGACCAATTGCTTCTGAAGACACTGACAGTGTACCAATGATACAGCAAGATCTGTAGTTCCCTTTGGACTCTTGGCTAAGTAAAACAAAAAGTTTTAGACAGCCTTTAGTACTCAAGCAAAATGGATACACGTGCAGTTTTAAACTTCTTGCTGCTAAGGTTCTCTTATGCACAACATAACAAAGATCAGCCAGTTTCCCTGACACAGAGAACTGATGCTTGAAATGTGAACATACATCTCCAGAGAGAAAAAAACAACATAATCTTCAAAACATATGTGGAAACTGTTTTCCAGGTGCTTCCACTCTTCTAGACAAGGACTTATCATTCTTGACACAAGGATGGTTCTTGAGTATTTCAGTTTCATGGTCATGGCATGAATACCTTCAACTGACATGGTAACTTCTTTAATCACTAATCACTAATGTCTTTTTCAACGACTCCAACACAGAATTTGCTATTTGTTTCTTCACCTGTCTCTGTTTTTGGGTTAATACACTTGCATGGTATCAAATCTCTCTCCATTCCTGCACTCAGTTTCTAAGGTGATATCCTCATCTTTCACATGTATTACTAGAGGCCTTGCTTCTCTGCTTGCCATCACCAACATAATAAAGGGAACTTGAGGAACTGGGATGGAGCCTATCAATAAATTAACTTTTGCTCATCAATAAATCCACAACATTCTTCATACAGCTATGCAAGTCAAGACTGTAGAGGTGAAAGGGCAAAGAGAAAAGTGCCTTACCATGTTCAGAGATGCACACACCACTTTCCACCATCCAGTAAGCTATTTTGCTCCCAGTGGAAAATCAGTAGAATCCAAGTTCACATGTCTCAGCTTCAATAGCATTCCCAAGTAACAACTTCCCCTGCTGTAGTCTCAAGCCCAAATATTCTGTGGGGCAAAACCTAACACTTCCTTCAGAAAGTACATGCTAAATCACAGAATCACAGAACATTCATGGCTGGAAATGACCTCTCAGATGACCAAGTCCAACCAAAAAAACCAACCAAAAAACCAAAAACAAACCACACAACCTCTGTCCTCACTAGAGCATGTCCTGGAGCACCATATCTACACGACTCCTAAACACCTCTAGGGATGGAGACTCAACCACCTCCCTGGGAAGGCTGTTCCAGTGCCTCACCTCTCTTTCTGGAAAGAATTTCTTCCTAATATCCAATCTAACCCCACCCTGTCTCAACTTCAGACCATTCCCTCTGCTTCTGTCATTAGTTACTAAAGAGAAGAGGCCAACCCCCACCTCTCTACAAGCTCCTTTCAGGTAGTTGTAGAGGGCAACGAGGTCCCCCCTCAGCCTCCTCTTCTCCAAACTAAACATGCCCAGCTCCCTCAGCCTCTCCTCATATGGCTTGTCCTATAAACCCCTCACAAGCTTGGTAGCTCTCCTCTGGACACGCTCCAGCATCTCCATGTCCTTCCTATCATGAGGGGCCCAGAACTGAACACAGTACTCCAGATGAGGCCTCACGAGTGCTGAGTACAAGGGCATCCCTTAGGTCCCATCCTCCTTCATTTTCCCCACTCATCCAGTCCCTGGGAACTTGAGGATTGTCCACGTTAGCACACCAGTTTAACCTGTGATCACTTAAGCAAGCTTTGAGCAGCCCATGTAGGACCGAGTCTGCCATAGCTGCCCTGCTGGTGGTGCCCAAAGGAACCTCCAGAAAGCCACCAGAGGCAGGTACCCCCAGGGGCCTCCTGTGCATGGGGCATACATTGGCTTGATGTGCCCAGGAGAGGAGAGGAGAGCCCGTCCACACCTCTCCACTGTCTCTTCCTCTCACTCTGGCTCCCAGCAGCCCTCCCCTTCCAGCTCAGCCAGTTTCAGTTTACACTGGTACATCAGGTCAGTCAGTCGTGGCAAGGCTTCGTGAACGAAGCTCCAGGGAGGGCTCCACCCACGCTCCTCATCAGCGCCTTTTCCAAGCGCGCTGATAAAAAGAGGAGAGCGGATAGCACCCTCGAGCCTGCACTATGGATTTTTTTTAGGTGAGACACAGCATGTGCAGAGCTGGACCCACCCTTTAGTCCTAAGGTTCATCTGCCAGGGCCTAGCAAGCTTGGACTCTGGCAGCGAGGTCCTTAGGATGGAGGTTTCACCTCTTAGATGGAAGGCCTTACAGGGCTAAACGAGCTCCATCTGCCCGGGTTTGGAATCAGAGCGGTCCCTCTCCTAGGATGACTGCCAGAAGGCTAATGAGCTCATCCTACCCATCCAAGGATTATCGGAACATGGGTATCACTCCCCACACTTTCCCGTGGGCAATGAGTTTAATGGTCCCTCTGCTGTCGGCACAGTTATCGCACCAGGGGCCACAGCAGACCCCAAGGGATTTTCAGACTGTGCCATGGTGCATCAGGTAGTAGGGCCCTTTTGTCAGATGCTGACCAGTTACCTCATGGCCTAAAAATAGAGACAAGGCAGCAGCAGTGACTGACTGGCAAAGGTCTTTTTAATGGTGACTGACGCACTCAATCAAGGCAATCCATGAGATGCAAAATAGCAAACAATGAAGGACATTGGTAGAAGGAGAGATGAGACACAAAAACAACAAAGCACCCTGGCTTTGCTTATGAGACACGTAGGAAAGATTTCTGCTGCTCTTTTCAACCCCAGTGCTATTTAGATGACAATTACTTAAAGCGAACCAACAATAACACGAGCTCTTCTGCTACTCTAAGAGAGGCTATAAAAATCTCATTGTCAGCTGCATCATTCATCACCATAACCTCATTTCAACTGAAGCAAAATCTCCAAGACATCACCTCCCCCACCCCTTCCTTCCCTTTTTTGTGTGCCTATAATAAGGTCTCTAGTCTGGGGAGCTCTCGGGCTGGATTCCCTGCATTGTGATTCACAAGATGAAAATCTGCTGTTCTGTGCCCACTGACGCTCACAGCAGCAGCAATTCATGCAGCAAAAAGCCATATGCCATGCACCTCTGATTTATCTGTACTACAAAAACACAGCCTAGAAAGAAGAAATAAACACACCGAGACAAGAGTGGTTCCTGGAACCTGATTATTATCCACATTTTAAGACAGGAATGACAGGGGCAATATCACAAAATATGCTGTTTTGGTGACAGTTTCTGTTAGGTTCTATCATTTCCCTTAGCAACTAACACACTCTGCATGCAAGTGAGGAATCCTTCCCCAGTGCACAAGGTACAAAAAAGTGGTTAGTACACTCAGTGTTTCTCCTCTGGTTATCAGGCTTTCCACTCAATCATCTTTTTGAAGGCTGAGATGGTTATTGGTTTGATCAGCACCCACAGAGATGAAAATGAAGAGCACTTTGAAAATACAAAGAACCAACAGGTTTAAAAATTGCCATCTCCAGGGTGTTAAGCAGACCTGTGTGTGTTCTGCTCTAACAGACAGACTTCATTAGAAAGCTGGGGGATAAAATTCACTTTGCCAATGATGGCAGGTTTCTCATCAGTGAGAGATCTCACTGTTGAAACCAACAGCGACTTTCATCACTGGGAAAAGGATAAGACAAACAAGTTTTTGACCAAGGAATGGATTATACTAAAATACTTTTTTTTTTTAAATACCAGATGATTTGGTGAGATACCCCTTCCTCTCCTTGCTTTTTGCTTGAAGAATCCATCTCTTCTTTAGTGTACACAACCTGGCATAGAACTGGGCAGAATTTCAGCTTTAAAATGCTTTTCCTTTTACGCTTCTGCCCTCCATGAAATCATTGCATATCTGATCAGTGCAGAAGGATAGTTCAGCTAGGATAATAACTAGATGTGACCCTACTACTAAAGACTTTCAAAGCCTTCTGGCAAGACAGAGAATAGCAAAGATACTACTTTTAAAAAAAAGAATCTTTGAACCAGAAAAATAGTTCAGAAGCTACAAAGGGCAGAGAAAGGGCAAATGTTGCCCCTTACTGCTTCATTATCCAGTCTAAGTGCTTCTATTTCACAATTAATTTTTAATGTATTTGCATTCTTGACAATGCTAGTGAAGACTGAAATTTTTTCAAAAGGAAGCAACCAACTAGATTTAAAAATCCAAAAGTCTTGTTCAGTTCCTTTCAGCTTGACAGTCCCAACCTTTGGGGTATGAGTATTTAAATTCAGATCTGACTTTTACAGACTGATGCCTCAGTAAGTGGAAGAGCACATCTTCAGCATCTGAAGCATCCCTTCTCAGGCTCCTGCAGCCAAGAGCAGCAGACAAGTGATGCACTGGCCTTGACACACAGAGTGGGACACATCTGGAGATGTGACAGGTAGAGATAAATGCACAGAGATGGAGAAGACTGAACAGAGCCATTCCTACATGAGCAGCTGATGAAGGAATAAACCTGCAATAGCCAGGCCCCAGAAAGCATATAAGGAACACTCACCAAATGCTAGGGAAAAGTCTTAAACAGGCTCTTCCTATTAAATTGGACTGCTTAAAATAGACTTCGTAAGGAAATGGCTGCTCACGGAACAGACCTGACGATCTTCCTGCATCCAAATGATGTTCTTGTAGGAGATCTCCATTGTTTTTAGAGGGTGGGGTTTTTTTTTTCCTTCCATTAAAAAGTCACATTGTACATGTAAGCTATGCAGCAGATTTGCAAAATGCTAATTGCTCCACAGTTTTGGAAATAAATTCATGCATTACACAATGATACAATATATTTATAGCTATTATCTGTTTCCAATAAAAGTTAATAAAGTGTTAATGGCCTCAGGTGTGAAAATGTGGAATTGGTGCTAATCTGCCTAGGCCAAGGGAATACTGAATTCACTCTATGTGAGAATAATTTATTTGCAGTATCCCTGACTGATATAAAGAAAGCATTGTCAAGGGAAGGTGCAATAAAGCTAACAGACAGGTTCAATCATTCCACTAGCCTGGCATTTCCCACAGGTAAAATGCAAACAGAGCAGCCTTCCAAAGCCTCTCTCAAAAGAAGTTAAATTCATCTGCTTCAGATTGGTCAAAAATACCCAGAAGAAAATAATAAATACTTTGGGGAGCATCTATGAAAAGCTATTTATCATCCCTTTCCCTCCTTATAGAAAGGAAAAGCAGGTGATTGACAGATTCACAGACTGACCAAAGGATTTTACTTTCAAGTTTGTCGGAATGATTTTTTTCCTCCCATTCGAGGTAATGCTGCTTTCATGCTCCCAGAGCTATCATTTGCCATCTACCTCCAAGCATCCCTGTGAGATTTAGGAAGGAGGGGCACAAACACAGAGGAAAGACCACCTTTGAGGCTGGAGCTGTTGCTGCAGCCTAGAGCTGTGATGGGATGATGGAGGAGGCTGGAACAAACAGCCAGAAGTCCTGGTTCAGCTTTTGGACCTGCTGCTGCCTCACTGCCAAGGCACTTGAGCTCTGGGTACCTTTGCCTCCTTCCTGCAGAATGGGGTTTATCAAGACTCAGCCAGCTCTGCAACAAGCACAAAAGCACAGAGGATTGTTGGTGACACTAGATGGAATCACTTGAGCATGCTAGGAGACCTGCTCCTCCTAGGAGCTCCTAGGAGCATATCCTCCTACGACCAGGTGGATGTGCTGGGAGGTGTCCAGAGAAGGGCCACGAGGATGCTCAGAGGCTGGAGAACCTCTTCTATGAGGACAGGCTGAGAAAGTTGGGATTATTCAGTCTGGAGAAGAGAAGGCTCCCAGGACACCTTCTTGTGGCCTTCCAGGATCTGCAGGGGCTACAAGAGGGCTGGGGAAGGACTGTTTAGGATGTCAGGCACTGATAGGACTAGGGGGAATGGATCCAAGCTTGAGGAGGGGAGATTTAGGTTGGCTGTTAGGCAGAAGTTGTTCACCAGGAGGGTGCTGAGCCACTGTGCCAGGTTGGCCAGAGAGGTAGTGGCAGCCCCATCCCTGGCAGTGTTGCAGGCCAGGCTGGCTGGGGCTGGGAGCAAGCTGCTCTAGTGGGAGGTGTCCCTGCCCATGGCAGGGGGGTTGAACCTAGATGATTTTTAAGGTGCCTTCCAACCCTGACAATTCTGTGATTCTAGGCCAGGCAGGCAGCTGCCATGGCAAGGACTAGCACAGAGATTAAAAAAGCTGCAGCCAGAGGGGCATTCTGGATAGGATCTACACACAGTCTGCTCCTGGAGTCTCCTCAGTTTGCAGAGGACCCAGCAAAGCCACTGCCACCTCCCTCCACCACACTGCTGCTCTGACCCTATCCAAATGACCCTCTAGATCTTTGCTTCCTGATGGGTAAAAACTTGTGCTGGTACCCAATACGTCTCCATGCCAAACAGCATTCACACAAGTATGCTCCTTAAAAAGCCCTTTAAGACTTAGTCATATTTTGAACCTAGCCTTAGCCAATTACTCATCCTACAGTTGCCAAAAGCGTAACACCCCCAGAGAACCAGAGGAACCTGTGGCATGGCATTTCCCAACCATCAGCGAGCAACAAAATGGTATTTTTCATTTTAATGTTATGCTTGGTTACCTTTTCTGTTATCTTGTCACAGAGCAAAGAAAAATGTTGACAGGGTGTGACCATGAGCAATAAACATCTTCTGTGGTTATCAAATGCCTCAGTGTGTGCTTCGGTATTTAATTACAGGACTCACGTAGGGCATTTATTGTTTGCATCTGCTGCCACTCCGAGCCATGTCTGCTCGACTGATTACCATACAGGACAGTTTGTTATGTGTATACCTGTCAGTGACACAAATCATCATCTTGCTGAGCTGATAACCTGATGGAGCAGGTCCAGAGGAGGCCACGAGAATGATCAGGGGCTGGAACATCTCTGCTATGAGGACAGGCTGAGGGAGCTGGGATTGTTCAGCCTGGAGAAGAGAAGGCTCTGGGGGAACTACTAGTGACCTTCCAGTACCTAAAGGGAACTTCCAAGAAGGCTGCAGAGGGCCTGTTTGCAAAGGCCTGTAGTGAAAGGACAAGGGGCAATGGTTGGAGAGGAGTAGATTTAAACTGGACATTAGAAAGAAGTTCCTCCCCACGAGGGTGGTGAAACACTGGAACAGGTTGCCCAGGGAGGTTGTTGAGGCCCCATCCCTGGAGGAATTCAAGGTGAGGCTTGCCAGGGCTCTGGGCAAGCTGATCTAGTTGGGGATGTCCCTGTCCCACTGCAGGGGGGTTGGACTAGATGACCTCCAGAGGTCCCTTCCAACCCAAACCATTCTAGGATTCTATGATTCTATAGTGATCCCAATGTAAACCTCCTTAGGGCAACACAGGTGCATTTACTTCAGCACAACCTTTGCTTTGCTACTGACCCCACGGAAGGAATTTTTACAGTGGGGCAGTTACCTTGAATTCCATGTACCATTGTGTTAAAAACAAACAAAGAAACTTCCAACCAACTTAAGTACATATTAGTCTGTGTGGCAGCAGAGTATAGGTGGTCTCTCCAGGAGGGAAATCTGGCTGCTAAGGAAGGTTTCTAGATGCTGGAGTGCAAGATAACTGAGTCCAGCTTTCTTGCAGCCATCACTGACTCCAAAAAATCAATACACCATGCTTGCTTCTGCTGCAATAAAGCATGTAGAATTATGTAAAGCTTGGAGACAAGATTAGATTTTCGAGGTCATAAAGCATGCTGCCTGCTCACAAATGCCTGTGGAGGACAGAGCCTGTAAATGTCCTTTGATCATCTGTAGGCTCAAAGAAAAACAAAGAGGTTTCAAATGGAATTGTTGCCACTTGCATGTCTGTCTATCCAACTGCATCTTAATTTCTCTACAAAACTCACCAGATATGAATTATGCATGTCTTACAATGTTATAAAGACATAATATAAGCTTAGCTGCCTGACTGAATTACTCTATTCAGACATCTACCAGGATATTGAGAAACTTTTAGGTCTGACAGTATCATCCTGTCACCATAGAGATCCAGGGAGTTTTTCTAATGCAAGAATTGACAAAAGGTGTCTGTTTTAATGAATGACAATCAGAGACACAAAGCATGAGAACATAAATGTTTCACTAAAACACCATAAAATTCTTCCAATTATGAGTAAAGTGTCATTTTAATTATCTTTGTGAGCTTTAAAAACCAATAAACCTATACAAAATCTCCACAACATGGACTGGAGAACCATGATGGCACAATATGCCATTTTGTCAGCAAAAGGAAGTCTTAACCTGATGCTTAAAAAAAATCCCTTGAGAACCAGAACTGAAACTTCAATCACCTCACTACTTTCAGCACCTCTCACTCTCCAACACAACAGGCAATAAATCTCTATATGTACACACAGACCTCTTGCAGTCCTTCAGTGTATAAGATGTTGTGATTAATCAAAAGTTAAAAGTTAAGGGAAAAGCTCTTTTTATTGTCAATCACACTTAAAGATCCTGGATTAGGTTCTGAGCAGACTCTCCAGGTCTCAAGACCTATACCATCCAATATACTGAGAGTGTCCAATTTTGTTTTGGAGATTTTGGGGAGGAATGGAAGACAGAAGGAAAGGAATGATGCCACCAGCCAGGTGGGTAGTAAACCATAGCAAAGTGGTGTTTCATACATTACCATGACAATCAAGTTATTGCAACAGAAAAATAGTAACATACAGGGAGGATAAAAGAGAAATTTTCCACAGTAACTAAGCTACTGCATCTTGTGAAATCTGCTTTCTTCCAATTCACTCCAGAAAGTAGGGGCTGAATGCTCCCTAAATCCACATGGCCTTCACCTGCACAGAAACAGGTACCCTTAGCACACAGGGAAGATGCAGAAAGAACACTAACATGTAGTGATCACCTAAAAATCTCTTGTCAGGCAGGGATTAAAAATGGTGTTCTTCAGTCTGGTAAAGCCATCAGCACTGGCATCTGTCACCCACCAACCAGATGGGTAAACCTTGGGTACCACTATATAACATATCATCCCCCACAATTCCAGAAGTGCTTCACAAGCCCACACAACAGCACAGTTTGCTTCACTCACAGATCCCTTTAGACATTTATCAGCTGAGTAATGCACATCACCACCACATGTCAGTTGAAGTGGATAAGAGCACAAAAATCTCCTTATGACTAAAAGAAAGGATTTAGACAAGCAGAATGCAATTACTGAACTGTTACAAATGAGAGTCGCAAGACTTGAGAATTCCCTTCCCTTTGCAAAGGGAAGATCAGTTACAAAATCCAGAGGCTATTTCCACACTCAGAGATCCTGAGTTCACCTCTCATGCACCACAGTGCCACCACCACACACACACAGCCTGGGAACATGATGGCAAATGGTTCAGGTTTGCCCCACAGAGTTCAGGATCATCTGTGTCTTCACACATCGCTGGCAGTGTTGCAGGCCAGGCTGGCTGGGGCTGGGAGGAAGCTGCTCTAGTGCCAGGTGTCCCTGCACATGGTAGGCACAGGGGTTGGACCTAGAGGAGCTTTAGGGTCCTTTCCAACCTTGACAATTCTATGATTCTATAAATAGAAAACTAGCCAGATCACAGAAGAAACTACCTGACCTTCCATGAAGCTCCACAGCAATGCCTAACAGTGAAAAGTAAATGTTTTCTTTTTTAGGGTGATCTGGGCTGTTGCCAGAAACAGGCCAAATGCCAGGTGCTGCACCTTGGCCATAACAAACCCCGGCAGTGCTCTAGGCTTGGGGAGCAGTGGCTGCAGAGCTGCCAGGCACAGAGGGACCTAGGGGTGCTGATTGACAGCTGAACAGGAGCCAGCAGTGTGCCCAGGGGGCCAAGAAGGCCAAGGCCATCCTGGCCTGGATCAGGAACAGTGTTGGCAGCAGGAGCAGGGAGGTGATCATGCCCCTTTCCTNCTTTTCCTGAATCATCCAGGATTACTAATAATATTACAACTCAAGTTGTGGGAATTTTGTAGACAAGTTTTTCTTCCACCAAGACAGAAGGCTTGTAAGTAATAGTGAGTTGTTAAAATATTTGTTTAAAACAAGCACATATTATGAAGTAGCCTCCAAAAAGAGTTGTTGCTTTTTTAAGCCTGTGATTTTTGCTTTCTATGCTGGTTGATGAATTGTTCCTTCAGTACTCCTGAACCATTACGTAACAGAAGCATGTGAGAAATTCCATGCCAGAACAACTCTTTAGCTCATCTAGCTACAACAGCACACATTGTGGACTTCTCTCTTCTGCCTGTTCTGGCCCTGCTGCCAACTCTCTTACCTAAAAGAACTCAACAGAGGTTATTCAGCAGTTTGTCCTAAGGGTTCATCTCCACTCTGCAGTAGAAAATGGACATTTAGCCTACTTCAGTAATAGAAGGTTCCAGTTAGAAGTTAGGCACAATCATTCTTACTAGCTGTCACATAACATTTGAGACTGGTGATGTCAGAGCACTTGCATGGCACAAGGTGATACAGTGCAATCATCTCACTTTCCATTCTCAACCAAGAGCTCTGTAACCATCATCTAGTCTCAGGGAGAGGCTCAAGATCCAGGCAAAAGATCCCAACAAGGTAAGGATGCCAGCTAGCCACAAAAGCATGAGTTTGTTGTTCTTACAAAATGCCTCAGATTCTTCTCAGCCTCCTGGTAAGCTAGACAGCTAAAATAGGATGTCTGGGGACCATAAAGACAGACAGCCCTGTTCTCCATAGCTTTGTTGATAGTCAGAAGATTAGCTGGAACTTCCAAAACTCTCTCTTACAACACAAAGGGTGCAATACTGAGTGGGTTTTTTGTTTGGTTTGGTTTTTTTGTTTCAGCAGCCTAAACTGCACAGCAATCTGTCAGGATTGTGTCCACTCCTGAATATTTTATCACTTTAGGGCTCATATGAAATGAAAAGGATGCACAGAATTACCACTGCACTACTGTCTCTGCATTATTTACAACCTTAGAGGCTGCAGCACTTCAGCATAATATTGGTAACATAAAAAGGCAAAATTTCACCTCAAGCTAGGTTTTTAGTTTCACAGTCTGCAGTGCAAGATGATGGAAAAAGGTCTATGAACCTCCCTTACACCTCCCATCCCCTACCCCCACTTTATAAAGGCTGCCAAGAATGTGAAGAGGAGAAAACTCCAGAGCATTCAGCAGAAGCAGGATCAGTAAACCTCTGGGCCTCTAGAGAACACCACACGGCCTTGATCCACCATCCTGCCCAGTTCGTTCCCACCCCAGCCTTTCTCTTGCCTTGTTAAAGTCCTCTGAAGTTGCCCTCATTTCCTTCCAAGTCTTGTTCAAGAGCTGAATGCAGATACAGAAGAACTCCTCAAAGGATCTGTCATGGGTGAAGAACATGGGATGGAAATCGTTGCAGGTCTCACTGGCTGAAAACAGAAAAACAAGGAGGGCGAAATAAGACATGTACAGGCAGGAGCTTCAAAAAACAAACTGAAAATACAATATAGAAAGCACTGCAATTGAGAGGAATCCCAGTTCAAGTAGCAAAACATTATTCTGATAAATCAGCCTTGCTCTACAGTCTTAAAGGCAAGGAAACACTGCTAGAGAGATGGGTAGGGGAAAACTAGATGAAATTTAACAAGGGGAAGTGTAAAGTACTGCATCTGGGAAAGAACAACCCCATGGATGAGTACAGACTGGGAACTGATCTGTTGGAGAACAGCCCTGGGGAAAAAGCTCTAGGAGTGCTGGTGGCTAGGAGGATGCCCATGAGGCAGCAATGTGCCCTTGTGGCCAAGAGGGCCAATGGCATCCTAGGATGCATTAAGAGGAGCGTGGCCAGCAGATCCAGAGAGGTTCTTTTCCCCTCTCCTCTGCCCTGGGGAGGCCTCACCTGGAATCCTGTGTCCAGTTCTAGGCCTCTCAGCTCCAGAAGGATAGGGAGCTGCTGGAGAGAGTCCAGCACAGGGCCACCAAGATCCTGAAAGGAGTGGAGCATGTGCCCTAGGAGGACAGGCTGAGAGAGCTGGGTCTCTTCAGCCTGGACAAGAGGAGACTGAGAGGAGACCTCAGCAATGGTTAGAAATATGTTAAGGGTGAGTGTCAGGAGGAGAGAGCCAGGCTCTGCTCAATGGCATCCAATGCTAGAACAAGAGGGAATGGGAGCAAGTTGGACCACAGGAGGTTTAGTATTAACACGAGGAGAAACTTGTTTGCAGTGAGGGTGCCAGAGCACTGGACCAGGCTGCCCAGGAGGCTGTGGAGTCTCCTTGTCTGGAGACATTGCAGAGCTGCCTGGACACATTGCTGTGTGAGCTGGTCTAGGTGATCCTGCTGTGGCAGGGGGGTTGCACTAGATGATCTTTCTAGGGCCTTCCAACCCTTAACATACTGTGATACTGCATAGAGCCTGTCTGCAGGACATCAGCAGCAAGAACAAGTGGCACCAACTACCTGTTTGCCTGAATATTCTCTCAATGGGTATTTTGTTTGTCCCAAGTTTTGTTGTTCAGGCCAGGGCAGTGAGACACTTGGAAGAAGCTCAAATCTTCTCATCAGATAGCACAGCCTTCCCCAGTGTTAACAGCATGTACCATATTGCCTGCTGAGAACCAAACCCCAAACCCTCAGTCACAAAACAGTATTAGATCAATGCACACACTGCTATGTGAAGCTCTGCTGACCCAGCAGATGATCTACCATATTGTACATGCATATACCACAGAGGGAACCAGAGAAAGCTAGACACACGTATAGATGAGAATGGAACTGACTGAATTGGCTCCTGGAAAATAGCTGGAAACAAAAGAAATGGATTTTCTGTCATCTGTCCCTTATCTGAGATGGAAGAAAAAAAAAATCAAAACAACCAAACTTCCCTTTTATTTGCTTTAAGGAAAGCAAAAGTAAAATAATACTGTAATGATGATCCCCAAAAGGAAAAGTACAGTTTGGCAAGACCATGGTGAATTTCCTGGAGCAAAGAATGGATTTGCAAAAAAAAAAAAACAAACATAAGGGCTTGAAGCGACACTGACTTCTGGGCATATCTGAGAAACCTGGGAACCAAAGGGGCTTTAGCCAAGCACTGAAAAGGATCCTTAATCTCTGCCATGACTTGCAGAGCCAGCTCGGTAGCTTGTGTATTTATGTTCTTAAAAAAATAAAGTCATAGAATCACAGAACATTCATGTCTGGAATTGACCTCTCAGATCACAGAGTCCAACAAAAAAACCACCAAACCACACAAAACCAAAATCAAACAAAAAAAACCAAAACCCCACAAACCACCCAACCCCTACCCTCACTAGATCATGTCCTGGAGCACCACATCTACACATTTCTTAAACAGCTCCAGGGATGGAGACTCAACCACCTCCCTGGGAAGGCTGTTCCAGTGCCTCACCTCTCTTTCTGGAAAGAATTTCTTCCTAATATCCAATCTAACCCCACCCTGTCTCGACTTCAGACCATTCCCTCTACTTCTGTCATTAGTTACTAAAGAGAAGAGGCCAACCCCCACCTCTCTACAAGCTCCTTTCAGGTAGTTGTAGAGGGCAATGAGGTCCCCCCTCAGCCTCCTCTTCTCTAAACTAAACATGCCCAGCTCCCTCAGCCTCTCCTCACATGGCTTGTCCTCTAAACCCCTCACAAGCTTGCTAGCTCTCCTCTGGACATGCTCCAGCATCTCCATGTCCTTCCTATCCTGAGGGGCTCAGAACTGAACACAGTACTCCAGCTGAGGCCTCACAAGGGCCGAGTACAAGGGCACCATAACCTCCCTTCTCCTGCTCACCACACTATTCCTGATCCAAGCCAGGATCCTGCTGGCCTTCTTGGCCACCTGGGCACACTGCTGGCTCATATTCAGCTGTGCACCAGCACCCCCAGGTCCTTCTCTGCTGGGCAGCTTTCCAGCCACTCATCCCCAAGCCTGTAGCATTGCCTGGGGTTGTTGTGCCCAAAGTGCAGGACACAGCACTTGGCCTTAGTGAACCTCACCCAACTGGCCTCAGCCCATGGATCCAACCTGTCCAAGTCCCTCTGCAGAGCCTCCCTGCCCTCCAGCACATCAACACTCCCACACAATTTGGTGTCATCTGCAAACTTACTGAGGGTGCTCTCAATCCCCCACGTCCAGGTCATCAATAAAGATGCCAAACAAGACTGGCCCCAAAACTGAGCCCTGACGGACACCACTGGTGACTGGCAGCCACCTAGATCTCGCTCCATACTAAACCTTTCTTCATATACCCAGTTCCCAAATCTCTCAGCTTTGGCTTTCACCTCTGCATCCATGCTCCTCTGGACTTTTCCAGCAGCTGCTCACATGCCTACACAGCATGATCCTTACTTCAGGATCAGTTACTGCTTTGGAAAGCCTCCTCTGCAAAAGCAGCAGAATCATCACAGTTGGAAAGGGCCTTCAAGGTCATCAAGTCCAACCATAGCCCTACACTACTGCTATCCCTAAACCACCCCCCCCAGGTACCACATCTACCTGTTTCCTGAACCCCTCCAGGGATGGTGACTCCAGCACCTCCCTAGGCAACCTGTTCCAACACCACACCACTCTTCCAGTGAAGAAATTTTTCCTAATATCTAACCTAAACCTGCCCTGGCACAACTTGAACTCATTCCCTCTGGTCTTAGTGCTAGTCACAAGGAAGAAGAGGCCAACACCTGCCCCTCTACAACCTCCTCTCAGGTAGTTGAAGAGAGCAATAAGGTCTCCCTTCAGCCTCCTCTTCTCCAGGCTAAACAGCCCCAGCTCCCTGAGCCTCCAAGTCCTTTTCTCCAGAGCCCTGATCAGCCTAGTTGCCTTTCTCTGCACCCTCTCCAGCACCTCCATGTCCTTCCCATACTGCAGTGTCCAAAACTGCACACAGGATTTGAGGTGTGGCCTCACCAGCGCCAAGTCCAGGGGCAAGATCACCTCCCTGTTCCTGCTGACAACACTGTTCCTGCTCCAGGCCAGGATGCCATTGGCCTTCTTGGCCACCTGGGCACACTGCTGGCTCATGTTCAGCTGTCAATCAACACCCCTAGGTCCCTCTGTGTCTGGCAGCTCTCCAGCCACTCCTCCCCAAGCCTGTAGAACTGTCAGGGGTTGTTGTGATCAAAATGCAGGACCTGACACTTGGCCTTATTAAAACTCATACAATTGACCTTTGCTCATCGATGGAGTCTGTCCAGGTCCCTCTGCAGAGCCTCCCTACCCTCAAGCATATTGACACTGCCACCCAGCTTAATGTCATCTGCAAATTACTAAGGGTGCACTCTGTCCCCTCATCCAAGTCATCAATAAAGATGTTGAACAGGAGCAGTCCCAGTCTGAGCCCTGGGGCACTCCACTAGTGACCAGCTGCCAACTGGATTTGCCTCCATTGAGCACAACTCTTTGGACTTGGCCATCCAACCAATTTTTTATCCAGCAAAGCATGTGCACATCCAAGCCATTGGGATACATCACCCTTTTCCTGAGACTGGATGACTGTCTGACATCTGCCTTCTCTCAAGTGGAACCGGAGAAATTAGAATGAAGACTGTTTGCAGGGGAAAATGAATGGTTTGGGCAGGCTGACTCCCTGTATCAGCTGCAAACACTTAGACCTGCTACCTGTTCGAGCCACAAACTCACCCTTTCAGTGTGTTTAGTTACCTCTGCTGCAGCAACAGTTCTGCCATTTGTGATTAGAATCACTTGAACCCTCAACCAAAAAGGGCTAGTTCTAACCTTGTTCAACATACAATATTCCAATCACTAAGCTTCAGAGTTTTGCTTAATTTTAGCATCAGGTTTACTAAGTTCTCATCAATTCCTCAGCTACATAGCAAGGATGGAAGTTAATTTTGGAACACAGGTTTCATTCTCATCAAGTAAACTCCATTTACTAAAAAGGATGTGCAGCCAAGGGGGAATTAGTCAAAGCAGAGACCTATATTTATGAGGCAAAACTCCATCCCTTTAAAAGAATAAAATGCCTCTGGCATGATTTTCAGAGCACCTTCAGCTTCCTTTCATTCCACTGGAGCTGCAAGGGCTTAGCACTTCCAATAATCAGACCCTTAGCATGTAATAATGTCAGAGACACAACAAAAGAGGTTCTCAGAGGACACTTGTCTTTAAGTCATGAAATACTATAACAATGAGAAGAAATAAAGTAACACCAAGCAGAAGAATGCAGCCAGTACCTTCACTGTATAAATCACAGCACCAAACAAGGCAATAACACTCAACATGCACTGGCCTTTCTGATCCTCCTCAGAGCCTGACCTTATCACTGCTCCTGCTCATAAAAAAATCAATAAATCAGAATTAATGGAAAGGCTAGGGATTCTCAGAAACTTGATCATCAGTTCTAACTCATGCTTCTAAGGATAATCAGCCCCAAACTGCATCTGCTACATGTTGGATCTTCTGCATGCCTTTTCAAGGCCTTTTCAGTCAGAAAATAAAAGAGTAAAAAAATCACTATTATTGATGTAAAGGGAGAAAGATAGGCCTGTCAGAAAGCAGGATCAATGTCTTAAAGCACAAAGCCAATCCTAAGAAAATTTTCCAAACCAGATGATAAACAACTTCTTCAAAATCCCCACCAGCATCCAGATAGCACAGAAAAACCAAACCAACACACCAAACCCCAATACTTGACTTCAAAGGTACCTTTTTAGGTATGCCTTGCAAATTCTATCCAAAATAATACAATTCAATGGAAAAATGACAAATGATGCACATCAGAAGTGTAGCAGTGTTTCCATCCTAGCATATCTTGAGACTGCAGCACAGGTTCGTTGTCTTTGTTCTGCTCAGAGTGTTTGAATACCTAATGAAAGGCAATTACTACTTTCTTCTTTTGACAGGTAAGATAAAGATGAAAGAAAAGGCAATACTGTGTTCCTAGCAGTTTCCAGACCAGAGTAAGACCAATGGACAACCTGTGGTCTTACCCCACTCTCTCCAGCCCCAAGTCAGCATCTCCAAGACCAGAGCACTGCCTGTCTCTGCAGAGTGGGCCTATTTAGAAGCTGGTCTGTTTTACTAACAAAAAGCTTCCTGAATTTATTTTTTCACTAACATGCAGCTTGATTAGTTCTAGATGGAAAAAGAAGTCCAGCATTAGAATAATTTGAGACCTTCTACATAAGAGCTGCCTGTAAAATCCCTGCCCTTAAGACCAGCACTCTCTAACCTTCACTTTCATAAGCAGAGATTAACCACATTTACAACCACATAAAACCCCACACATGGCTGCAAAGCAGGCCCACAAATCATCATGATTATTTAATAACATCATCAAGTTTTAATTACACCTCTGTGAGATCACCTTCAAAAGGCAAGTCACAGATGTCTGGCCTACATAAATCAGGTGAAGATCTTGTTGATTTTCCTTTCTTGGCACAATTCTCAGAGCTGTAGATCAATGTGCGACCTCTCAGGATTCAAGTAGTCCTTCAAGCTCCTAGCTGATCTGTAGCTGTGACTTTGAGGAAGAAGCTTTAGTTCATTTCTCATCATAAATTGCAGTGGCAAAATAAATAAATAAATAAATAAATAAAAGAGCTAATTTTTACCTGGGAGTTTATGTGGTTCCTTCAGTGTCTACTCAACACAGTTTTGTCTGTAAGTTTATTTCCTAAATTACAACAAAGACAGTGAAGCATCCCAGACTGTTTGAGCAGCAAACAGGTTTGATATGTTATGTTGTTCCTCTGGGGATTAGCACAAAACAACAGGAAAAAGAAAACAAATTGAGAAAGAAGGGAGTTACACCTTCATATTTTCACTCCATCTCTAAATGCCTTTTCCGATAAGAAACTACATCATCTAGCTGTGTCAAGAACAGTTAGGTATTAGCATATTTGCACAAGCTTGTCTTGGAAGGACACAGATTACATGCTGATGTTTCAATAACTGTTTGACTTGAAGTACAGCAGAGGTTTACATTACAGCAGAGATTTACATTTCAGAGTTGCTGTGGTGAAGTGAACACAGACAAGAGGGATTTCTGCATGCAAGACAGAGCCCAGAAAAGGATAAGTACTCCAAGTGCAGGGTCCTGCCCCTGGGTCAGAACANACATTGATTTTAAATTGGAGAAGAGTAGATTTAGACTGGATATTAGAAAGAAGTTCCTCCCCACGAGGGTGGTGGAACACTGGCACAGGTTGCCCAGGGAGGTGGTTGAGTTCCCATCCCTGGAGGCATTCCAGGTGAGGCTTGCCAGGGCTCTGAGCAAGCTGATCTAGTTGGGGATGCCCCTGCCCACTGCAGGGGGGGTGGACTAGATGAGCTCCAGAGGTCCCTTCCAACCCAAACCATTCTAGGATTCTAAGTGCACCAGACCAGACACCCAGCTAGTGGGTCAGCTCACTGTCCAAACCAGTATGAACAAAAGGCCACCAGTACAACAGAAGCTGGTGACAGCTGCAAGGACTGATTACATCTTTCCCCCACCATCCAAAGTAGGTGTGTAGATGTAGTGTGTGTAGATGCCTATAACCAGTTCCTACTTGGAATGGGGGAGGGGGAATAGAAAATCACAGAAATTTGTGCAATGCTTGGAAGTAACACAGAGAGAACTCCTGCCTCCCTCCAATCTACAACAGCAGGCAGAGACACAGTAATACATGTGTATTAATAGGCAAGGTACTGCCCTTCCTTCTTTGGGACATTGCTCAACTGCTATGTTGATACTAGATACTCATACCCCATCATGTCTTTAAAATGGCATATGATCATCCTGACCTCCCTTTTGTGAAGTTCTGGAATGTAAGAAATGAAAAAGGTTGCAGTGATGCAAAAGCAAAATAATAAATAGCTCTATGTATCATGAAGAGGAATGTTTGAAATTCAGAACTGCCTAACCCATTATTTTCCAAATTCATTCATGATGCTATGAGGGAACAAGCTGAGGTGACTTACAGAGTTATTTTTCTGTAAATTTAAGGCTTGGACCCATCAAATAAGGAATGCATATGAAGAACAATCTCCTAACCACAAATGAACTACCTCCTCCACGAATGCCAGCCATATACAAAATACAGTTAGAAGAGCTTTGATTAAGTAACTAACTAAAAGTGATAACACTGCTCTTTATTCTCACATATTTCACAAGCAGGCAGACAGCTTAAATCAATCAAATTATTCAGTCAGCCATATAAACATGGTCACCTGGGGTTAACCATTAATGCTGTCACACAGAAAGGGACAGACACCTGTCAGGAGAAGGAAGCCTCTGTGCTGGGAGTGATATAAACAGATCCAGTGCATGCTGGAAATCAGCAAGAAAAACACCCTGAAATTGCATCAGCACAATCTTGAGATGAGGGAAGCAGTGACACAGAGCCCTGGGAAGCTGGTTTGCAAAGTCCCAGAGAAAGAGGAGCTCAAAAACATCTCCCTCTCTGAAAGGTACCTGGGATCCACATGAGCCAACCTGCACAGAGAGCTGTGTTTTCTGTTATTAAGCTGCTGCTTAATTCTCGGTGAATCATTTATCTCCTCTGTTCTCTCCAGTTTCACTGAATGGAGATGATAATATCTGATCAGAGAGGAGGCATGTGGAAAAAAACCACTGCACTTTCTCAAGTGCAGCAAGATCCACGACTGAAGGGTACAATATCATCTCCACTTAGCACAGTCTCCTCTCAGATTATTATCTGCCAATAACAGAACACAACCAAAGTGCAACTAATTCTTAGGAGCAGAAGCACTTGCCTTTCTGCTTCTCCCTGAAGATGCAATACAGCAAAAATAACTACTGCCATGACCACTCTTATCTACACAATCAAAAAATTCTCTCACATGGAGTACCTAAGAAAAAGCACACCTAATACTTAAGAAATACAGCAACTGGCAAGTTATCTGTAACACTGATCCCTGTAGTCTGCTGGCAAGAATTTGAGAGAAAACCTTTGGCTACCTTTCTGGCATATAGGGAAACACTATAATTTAAGGCAAGAAAGGTCACTAGCAGTGGCAGTGCAGTAATGAAGCAGTAATACTGCTACCAATTTTCTTTCCCAGGGAACAGTGCTGTTTAGAAGGCTCAACTGGTATTAGAACAAAAGCCACTTGTCCTTTTTACTTTGATTGACAGAGTAAGATACAAGCACCTAGACTTCAAGACACAGCAAAATCATGCAAAAAACTGTATGTCTAAATTCATTAGGGGAGCTATAGAGGGAAACTGAAGTAAAAAGTAAACATAAAAGGCTTCCTACAGCCTGTATGCTTTTCTTTTTCAAGGCTGAGAATAAATTTCACCACGCAATGAAAAAACAAGGATTCCATGAAGCCTGACTAAACAGGCAGCACTAGGGTGTCTATGGCACTTGCAGCCCTAAGCTCTTCACTAACTTACCCACATTTCCTTTGAAGATGACTGCTGCTGTGTCAGAAACACACCTACCCAAGAGATCCTTAAATGAAGGAGCCACTATTTTAAAACCCATTTGTCTCATTGAGGAAAGGGAGGCTTTCCAGAGGGATCTGGATAGGCTGGATCACTAGGCCAAGGCCAATGCCACGAAGTTCACTAAGGCCAAATGCCAGGTGCTGCACCTTGGCCATACCAACCCCCAGCAGTGCTCTAGGCTTGGGGAGCAGTGGCTGCAGAGCTGCCAGGCACAGAGGGACCTAGGGGTGCTGACTGACAGCTGAACAGGAGCCAGCAGTGTGCCCAGGGGGCCNAATAACTGGTCAATAAAGCCCTGCACTCATCACTACCAACAGATCCAGCAGTGCAGAGGTGACAGCTGTGCTACATCCATAAGGAGGCAGATAAAGAAAATACCTGGGCAGACTCACCCTGCCTCAACCAGAGCTGATGGTGAACTGAAAGAAAACAGAATCACACAGAATCACAGAATGTTAGGGGTTGGAAGGGCCCTAGAAAGATCAACTAGTGCAACCCCCCTGCCACAGCAGGATCACCTAGACCAGCTCACACAGCAATGTGTCCAGGCAGCTCTGCAATGTCTCCAGACAAGGAGACTCCACAGACTCCTGGGCAGCCTGCTCCAGTGCTCTGGCACCCTCACTGCAAACAAGTTCCTCCTCAGGTTAATACTAAACCTCCTGTGGTCCAACTTGCTCCCATTCCCTCTTGTTCTAGCATTGGATGCCACTGAGAAGAGCCTGGCTCCCTCCTCCTGACACTCACCCTTAACATATTTATAAACATTCCTGAGGTCTCCTCTCAGTCTCCTCTTGTCCAGGCTGAAGAGACCCAGCTCTCTCAGCCTGTCCTCCTAGGGCACATGCTCCACTCCTTTCAGGATCTTGCTGGCCCTGTGCTGGACTGTCTCCAGCAGCTCCCTATCCTTCTGGAGCTGAGGGGCCCACAACTGGACACAGGGTTCCAGGTGGGAAAAACAATGAAGCTAGCTGTGTCCATGCAAGGAGGCTGACTTTGTAAAGAAAACTCCTTTTGAAACTCTCAGTAAATACAGAGACTTCAGTGCCCCTCTCCTGCTTAGAATGTTCCCAATGACTGAACATAGTAGCTTGCAAATGCAAACAGAAAGCCAAAGTGCAAAGAGAGGAGAGTTACTAAGACGTCTCTTAGATGCAACAGTGAAATGAAAGACATTGCAGAGAGTCAGCATCATGCTGATAAGAGCTCCCCACCTCTTCCAAAAGCTGCTTGTTTTTATTTGTGATAAAGCAGGCAGCAGATCTGAGTAACTTTGAACTGTCTCTGCAATGTGTCACAGCACACAGCTGGGCAAACAGGAAAGCTCTCTGCTTCCCTCTTCACTCCTCCACTATTCCTAGTATCAAAAAAAGCAATGATCAATAACAATAAGAAAATGCAGCTTTGAAACCAGAATTGGAGTATCACTTTCAGAGGTGAGGGAGCTCTTCATATGAATTAGTCATGTACTTCATGGAGAAAACTCCTTGAGAGTAGAAATAGTATGAAAAACAAGGGCTTGTATGTGTCTTATCAGAAGGGAATGTCTTTTGTGAAAAAAATATAGATCTGCAAGTATACAACTGCAATTATACTCCAGAATATTTACAGTATCCCTGAATAACGATACAGAATTACAGAATCATTTAGGTTGGAAAAGATCTTTAAGATCATAAGAAAGTTAACAGGTTTAAGGTGTTAACCCCAAACAAACAAAACAAAAGAAACACACAAAAAAGCCCCAACCCATATATGAGGGGAGGGGGGAAGTCTTTTGACAATTTCAAGTCTGACTGACACTGAAGATAGTGGGACAGCCAGAAGGCCAGCTAAGCTCAGACCTTCTCACATCTGTTACACATGGATACCCTAGTCCCTTTCCTGTTGCATCCCTTCTCTCCTAAGCCCTCAGAGAAACCATCCTTAACCACATCAGCAGACAAACTCGGAAAAATGACAGCAGCAATGGGGAGTCACATATTCTCAGCATGCATGAAGAGCAGCACAAAGGCACTCACACTATGTAAGTGCTCATTTTAGCCCTACAACACTCACTGGCAAAGTCTATTGCCAAGTGTTATATATTCTGGCACACTTTCTGTCCACAGACCCACAACACTGAGGGCTGGAGTCAGAAGTTTCCAAGTGCAGAAACGTGTCCATTTGCTCTGCCTTTGCTTGTACATCTTCTTTATGTCCCCTCCCACAAGCAGTACACCCACCCAGAAACTGCCTTTCTTGGCAGGACTGCTGACTTCTCATGTCTTACTCTGAGTGTTCTAGAGAGCACCAGCCTATTTCTTCTCCTCTTGAAGGGATTCTTGCTAAAAAACCACACTCTGACCTCTAATTACCCATTTTCCTTATGAGGCAGTTACATAGACTGCATTACAGCTCATGCCTCTCCAAAGACCTTCTGTGAGACACTTCATCAAGAAGATACTCTGGTTACCATTTGAAATACAGACCATACTGGTTTGATTCACAAGAAAGAAGCTGTCACTGAAAATTAATTCTGCTATTCTGCTTTAAATAGGCTAGCTAAGGCTTCATCTCTAAGTAAAACTTAAAGGAGCCTATGCAAACCTACATGAAAACCAATGCAAACAATAACCTGAGAAGTCTATAGATAATTTAGGTCTCTCCCTAGCTCTCAGTTCCCTTTCCCTCATATGAACTTCCTCATTAACATCAAATATTGAAAATTATAATGATGTGGTCATTGAGTAAGAAAACTAGTGGAAAACATTGGGGGGGGGGGGGGG
>VWZO01006651.1:143706-200406 GCA_013396975.1 Bucco capensis
GTTTGGTACTTGATCTTACAAGTGAGCACAAGTCACTTGTAAGGAGAACTGCATGGAAGAAAAACAAATAAGCACATGGAGAAGCCAACAAATAAGCAGTCAAGCCAGGGAGGAAAAGAATCCTTTTTCCTGGTATTAAGTCATTCCCCTATTAGAAAAAAGGGTTACAACTGAATTACTCATGCAGAGCTGGCACAGATCCACCACAAGCCCTCTGTACTAGTAGAGCATTCAGCCATGAGATGCCTCCTTTGGTGCACTTTTGTGACAGGCTGTCAGGCTCCTTTAGTACTCCCACTGTGGGCTATGAGGATAGCTGCCTGATACCTCTGCCTCATCAGTCAGGCTCTGCTCCCAAAGTGCAAGATCTGGGTGGAAAAATGACCAGTTATCTAGAAAGTGAGTGACACAGCTAAACTTACTCTAGCTCCTCAAGCACCACAGAAAAGGTAACAGAACCAAAGCACTCTAAATTCAACCACTTGCTTTCAATTGATCCCAGATGCACTCCAAATGCCAAACAGGTAACAGACAGGCATAGGGAAAGATAACATCAATACCAATTGATAAAAACAATAAATAAGATGAGGGAATTCCCTGTATCACACACCAGAGTGATGGGAGCTCATCTCTTAGGTCAGATCTGGTTCTGAACTGTGCTGAAACTACACTGCCTGCTCAAGAACCACACAATGCATACCCACGAGCTCTCTTTGACTTCTTTGAAAGCATGTGTGGTATTACTACCACTACAGCTCCATTTAAAACAACTTACCTTAGCAAGAAAACCTCTCCTCCCTCTCCATTCTGCTGCTAGGCCATTCTTGGTTTCCTATGGACAACCACTACCTCTAAGAGAGGCAGCAATACTCTGTGGGGAAATGCAAATCTTTCCTCTCCTCACAAATTCAATCACCATTGGAACCCAGCTGGTCTTGCAAAGGTTAAGGTCATTAACTCACAGTGAAAACTGCATCTGAACTATCTAACCACAACCACCTGAATTGTTTTCTTCCCCTACAAATTGTCTTAGTCTGAAGATTATGTTTTTAACTATCTGGGTTAGAATCCAAAAGTCAGACTGTCAGATAAAAAAGGATATTCTTTTAACACAGACCAAACTGAGTAATTGCTACTCACAAAAAAGTAAGCCAGTACTGTGGTAGAGTGCAAGCTGCTTAGGAACCATTGAACCTCAGTGCTTGTTAGTGTATTCATCAGAGATCATTGCCATAATGCACTGCACGAGTGCCAAGCATCTTCAAATGGCTTTGTGAACATGAATCAATCTCTGGAAGGACATTCATTAAGTCTTCAGATGTGAAACTTAACCTTTTGAAAGACAAGCAGAAAATCAAACTAATTAGACCAAAGCCTTAACAAGACAAGCTATTTAAACAACACTTCTCCAAGTAGCACTGTCAGCTTATAAGCTACTCTAGTAGCTTTTCACTTTATACGGTAATACAAAGTGAGCTGTTTGATACTTCCAGAGTATAGTTTTGGATAGGTAAAAACTGGTGTCAACAAAAGTTATGTTTTAGAACTGTTTAATTAGGCTGTAATATTGCCCTACTTCATGTTATTGCTCTTCTTTATGGGCTGAAACAGTGGCATTTCAGACATACCACTGTAAAAGAAAAATATGTTAATACATTGTATTTTAGTCTGGGAAACAGATCTCTTGCTTAAAAGTACTTTAGAGAGCGCAACCACTTTTAAATGAATTCCTGCTCTATACCCTAGGGTATTTGAATTGAATATTAATAGATGTAATTCATTATAACCCCAAATCCATTAGTATATAAAGAAGCTTAGAGAAACACCTAATTCAGGAATAAGCAAAGTGGTGCAGGTTCTCATCTCATGATGCTTGCTGTAAAAAGCCCTTGAATATAAATGAAGTGAACACGTGGGAGACTGGGAGAGGAAAGAAGCCCTGAAAGCACATTAAAGCTTGCAGAGGTCCCATCTTTGTAAACTATCGGAATTAGGAAAATAAAGAGGAAACTTGGTTTCAACGATAACATCTCTGGTGCTAATAACTGCACGGTATTCCCTCATAGCTTGTTCCATTATCTACTCTCCAGCTTTGTTGTTGCCACTGTTATTTGATATACATTTTCTCTTTTGTATTGCAAATCTGTTGTTTTGTCCTTGTTGACTATCAGGACTGAATAATGTACTTTTACATCATGGTTTAAGGTTTCTCAAGACAGTTACATCTTTTCCATTATTTTATTCCACCCTGACCATGAATAATTGTTTTAATTTTTCCTTGAGGGTCTTTTTTTTCCCAAGTGTATTATCCCTCACTCCAGAAATAGGTCCTTATGGATAAGGATCTCTACATAGTGACACACAAAGATGAAATAATGACTTCTCAGAACTAATTAAAAAAAAAAAATGCAGGCAAAAACCTTCAGCTACAATTTCTCCATTAGACTATGGTTGTATTTGAAAAAGGAGCTAAGCTAACTTGCTTACAAATTCTCTCCTATTACTCCTTCATTGCAGACATTTAGCAATTTCAGACAGGAAAAATGGAAGTCATCTCAGACAAGACCTCTCTTTGCTTCTGCATTTCAGTTTAAAATTGGTTCTCAAAATGTAGGATTGTTGCTTGGGTGGTTTTTTTTACAAAGCGTTATCCCAGTCATGTCTCCAGAGACTTTGCATATGAGACGAGCGTATGAGCTTTGCTTGTGTTAAAATAAACTCATTCACAACACAAGCTAAACAATATTCATTCACATGAAAAAAAAACACCACCATGCCTTCAAAAAGCATTCTTCAGCTGTCTCTTGACTGAATCTGATCAGCTGTGACATCTGTACACACAGGTCCTTAGCATCTGTTTAAAAAGTGTGAAGTAATACATCTGGAAAAGGAAAGTGTTTCCCAATCTACTGGAGCAAGTTACAGAAGCAACATTTCCAAATAAACCATCAAGAAACAATTGAGATTTCAATTTTGGGTTTGTTCTTTTTTCAAGAAAGAGCTACATTTCTCCATCCCCAATAGGTCATGAAGTTCTTCCCTCACTATCCTACACGTGGCCTTGTAAGTAAAGCAATCTGTCAAGTGAGGAGAATACAAAAGCAAACATAAGGCTTCTACTTAAAAAGGGGAGGAGGGAAAGGTGAAATTGGTTATTTTCAGGACTGTTCTCAATAGCAGGCAAAGCTTCAGAACAAATGTTGGAAGGAAAGTAAAAACATACTGAGGTGACTAGAGACTGGAACAAATATTGCATAGGCTTACTAAGAAGAGATCAAGTCTGATTCATCTAATCTTCTTTGACAAAATAACTATTGTTTCTCATGGGTGAAATGCAGTGGACTTTATCTGCACAGCAGACAGATTAGTTCTTCTGCCTCTGACTTGTTTTAAGAAAAATATTTTGATATAACACTGTATGCCAGACAGAAAATCAGTAATTCATCTGGAGAAAATGGGATTTGATACAAGAATCAGTGAGATGGATGAGATGCTGGCCACATATGGAAATGACAAAAAGGAAAGGGCAGCTATCAAGCTAAGAGTAGTAGCACTGGAATGTCTCAAAACTGAGTCTTCCACTCCAGATTTTCATCAAAGATGTTGCCACAAACACTGGGAATAGCTCCACAAAATTTGCTGGAGCTCAAAGCTGGTGGCACTGCTGACAGTATCCTAAGGGAAGATCAGGGTATCCATAAAGGAAAGACTTTGAGAACCAGAGAAATCAGAATGGCATGACACTGAAGAGTGTGAAAGATTCTGAACAACAAAAAGGATTTCTGCTCTAGTCTGAGACTCACCAGATACTAAAAAAACACTCAACAACCCACAGAGAAAAAGACACATTGTATACAGAGCCATTACTGTGACAAAAGTCCCAAGAAAAGGAACAGTATCCTAAACCACAATCAGCAAGAAATTTCTAGCACAGGTAGTGAATTATCCAAACCATGACATGAAGCACTAGTAGTACACAACCTGGAGTAACTCCTGCAGTCCTGCTCACCCATATGAAAGATGCAGGGCCTTAAATGAGAACAAAAGGCAAGGAAGGAAGGGCTCCTAAAATGGCCAGCAAATGGAGAATGACATTGGAATAGACTGAAATGGCTATGCTAATTTAACTTAGCAGGATGAAGGATGAAATGAAATGATAGAAATACACAAGGGAGAGGGAAGAAACACAAAGAGAAGAGCTACTAAATCAAGAACAAAGCTGGCACAAAGATAAACAGGTTTTAAATCTTTCTGAATATATTTAGGCTGGTAATGAAAAGGTTTCTAACCCTCCCATGCATGAAAAGAGCAGCAGTGAGTATAAGGATGTAGTTCAATAAACCCATGAATGGGAATATATGATGTGGCTACCTGCAATGATCCAGTTCTAACTCCTCATTTTCAGTTCTGCAGTGCTGCTGTGTTCTGTATTCACACCATTAAGCCCAGACCAGCTACCCTTTAGGTACCAGCTATTATGGAACTGCTGCATCTATTTTTGTCCACCTCAATTTGACAAATGTGGGTTTACTGTATATAAAGTAAGAAAATTTACTGACTATACAGGCATGCATGAGAAAATCCTACCTTTAAAGAAATAGAAGTTACTCATTCCACTCATCTTACACAATGCCAGATCAAAGCCCACATCTCCTCTGAAACACCACTACTGCAAAGATGGACCAAAATTAGAATTATCTTCGGTGTATTTTGTTCATCAGCTACAGACCAGGATATATTAACTGGGACTGAACAGGTTCAAGCTCTTTTTTGCTAGCTTAGGAATCATACCACATGACTTGGGTTTCCAAAAATATATTCTGAATATATTGTTCAATATATTGAACAATAAAAAAAAAAAAAGGGGGGGGGGGGGGGNAGCCTGGACAAGAGGAGACTGAGAGGAGACCTCAGGAATGGTTAGAAATATGTTAAGGGTGAGTGTCAGGAGGAGAGAGCCAGGCTCTGCTCAATGGCATCCAATGCTAGAACAAGAGGGAATGGGAGCAAGTTGGACCACAGGAGGTTTAGTATTAACACGAGGAGAAACTTGTTTGCAGTGAGGGTGCAGAGCACTGGAGCAGGCTGTCCAGGAGGCTGTGGAGTCTCCAGAGCCTGGACACATTGCTGTGTGAGCTGGTCTAGGTGATCCTGCTGTGGCAGGGGGGATGGACTAGATGATCTTTCTAGGGCCCTTCCAACCCCTAACATTCTGTGATTCTGTGATTCCTCAAGTACAGAATAGTGTTACCATTTCCTTTCATCCTCTGAGAAGGATTACTGAGATGCTCTAATATGTATCACTTTTCATGAGAAGCCTACTGGTTTGCTAGAAGCAACTTTGCCCTGGGCACTCCTCTCTCCATTGCTCCAGCAAGATGGTATAAAAGACAACTCCATCTTAGACTCCCACTGTTAGAAAAAGAATAGGCTTTAGAAATGAAGTATGATGGGTTTTATTACTAAATAGATTACTCAGTATTACTGAAGAGATGACTGAGATTTTCTTATTAAAGAGATTATCTCTCTGATAAATCACTACAGAAAGTCTTAATGGCACCTCTCACTGTATTATGAAAGTCAGTGCTTTCTTTTTTAAAGTAAATCTCTAAATTACATAAATGCAAGATAATGTTAACCACAGCCACTCCCTGCATCATGATGGACACTGCCATATCTTGTGCTCAATCTACCAGAAATAGATTCTTTAATTGTGCTGAGAATATATTGTTCACTGCCTAAAACCTTCACCTGTGCTGAACAATGTTACTGTTGAGGGTCTCCAATTGCTCTAAAACTCTTGCCTACCTAAGCTGGGAGTTACCCAAATTTCACCGTAGGGAAAGTAACCTTAGAAAGCCAAAAAGGGGAAACATGATTTTCAGGAGAGTGTAAAAGGACATCTGCACAATCAGAACATTTCCAGATGACTTACAAGGTGAGCAAACTAACCCTGATCCAATGGCAGAACAAAGCAGAGTAGTTCAATACATCTCTATGTGCCTATCTGGATACATCTTCCTATTTTACTATACACACAGTTGCCCACAGCATTCTCATAAAGAAATTAACGGCTCTTGGCTTGGCTGGGCATATGCTTCATTGGGTTAAAAACTGGCTAGATGGCTGAGTCCAAAGAGTTGTGATCAATGGAGTTCAACGCAGCTGGCAGCCAGTCACGAGTGGAGTCCCAAAAGGCTCAGTACTGGGGCCACTCCTGTTTAACATCTTCAGCAATGATTTGGACCAGGGCATGGAGTGCACCCTTAGCAAGTTTGCAGATGACACCAAGCTGGGTGGCACTGTCGATCTGCTTGAGGAAAGGGAGGTTTTACAGAGGGATCTGGATAGGCTGGATCTCTGGGCCAAGGCCAATGCCACGAAGTTCACTAAGGCCAAATGCCAGGTGCTGCACCTTGGCCATAACAAACCCCAGCAGTGCTCTAGGCTTGGGGAGCAGTGGCTGCAGAGCTGCCAGGCACAGAGGGACCTAGGGGTGCTGATTGACAGCTGAACANGCTGCCCAGGGAGGTGCTTGAGTCCCCATCCCTGGAGGTGTTTAAGAGACAGGTAGATGTTGCATTGAGAGGCATCATTTAGCAGGTTGCTAGGGCTAGGACAAAGGCTGCACTGATGATCTTCAAGGTCTCTTCCAGCTGTAACTGTTCTAGAATTCTATGATTCTATACACCCACATCTCTGTGATAAATATTTTAGATATAAGAGGTTTATTTAGTGTTTTGAAATACCCTCCAGCAATTTTTTTATTATGAATTGTTCTGATGTTGATTTTGCAGAAGTCATGCAGAGATGTTCTAGCAGTATGCCTGCAGTTTGGTACACTTGGTTGATAACAACAAGCCAGGCATGAATGACTCAAGTTTCACCATTACAACACAGAGTAATGAAGGTTTATGTGTGTGCCCCTTTCCCTCTCATTGACTTCTCAAAGTGTTATCTTCCAGTTTGCACTATAAAACCAAATAGCTGCCACTATCCTGGAATGAGCCTTTCCTGGGATTGACTGAGAAGAGCCCAAGTTCCTTCAGAGAGAGATGGAGATCTGGCTCTGCTTGATCTTTCTTCATTTTTTTGCTGTTTTCAAATAGATGCAGATGAACAAATATTGTTCAAAAGCTAAATATTTACCAGGGCATTTTACTTAATTGTACTAATTCCCTTAGAAAAGGACAGTAAGCTCCCAAAGGACTTAGAAAATTTAGGAGTGGCAAGAGATCTTTCCCCAGAAATAACATACAGGTCACACAATTTAAAACAAATTGCAAAGATCCCCAGAACACAAACTTCTTGCCAGACCATGACAGCTCCCTTTCAATGAGATTAAATGAAATTGAGGCAGGAAAGGTAATGATAATCTCTACTCCCTAAGAAGAGTAGTATTAATATACTCATAATATAAGACAACATAGGTAAAAGGATAGGAATTTGCAGAGACCCTTATTTCCATGATAAATCATAGAATTCTAGAATGGTTTGGGTTGGAAGGGACCTCTGGAGCTCACTCCAGGCCTTTGCAAACAGGCCCTCTCCAGCCTTCTTGGAAGTTCCCTTTAGGTCCTGGAAGGTCACTAGTACATCCCCCTGAAGCCTTCTCTTCTCCAGGCTGAACAATCCCAGCTCCCTCAGCCTGTCCTCATAGCAGAGGTGTTCCAGCCCCTGATCATTCTCAAATCAAGCCTTGCCATCAGTACACTGGATCTCCATTGCTCTGTGCCCATTCCCACATGCAGAACTCCGTGGCAGGGCTCCTGACACTCATCCCAGGCCTCTGTGCTTGGGCTGGAACCTCCTCCTCCTCCTCTCTGAAGAGACTGTAGTCATATTTGAGCATAAACATCATCTAAAGCCAAGTGCAGAAGAAACCCACAGTCTCTTGAGTCACATTAATGCTGATACCAGAAACTCCGCAAGTGCTCTGAAGGCATGGAACAAGGAACAGGAAATGTTTTGTGACAGCTGTGGCATCAATCACAGCCAAAGCAGAGAAGCTCTCAGTTATGTGCAGGTAAAACTCCATTAGATCCTACAGAGGAGGTAGCTGGGTGAAAAGTGCCAAGCTGGCACAAGTGAAGGATGGTTTTTATTAAAGCAGCCCAGGTACTTCTCAAATCATCATGTGAGAGAATTGGGCTTATGTGGCCCTGGGCAACCTGGTCTAGTGTGTGGCATCCCTTGCCCATGGCAGGGGGGTTGGAATTAGATGATCTCTAAGGTCCCTTCCAACCTGGGCCATTCTATAATAAGCACAAGATTCAATAGGAGGAAAAAGAAATGCATAGACAAGATGTTTTGTGGTATTGCTTCAGTGGGGGTGGATAAGGGAAGCAGTTAAAGGGGGGGGGGTGTTGTTTGTTTTGTGCTTTTTAAGCTCTCTTCCTGCACTTTAGAAATAGTTATTTTTGTATTTACTAGATACAAGCCATTCTTGTGACTCAAATCCACTTGCTTAAGAAACTGAAAAAAGAAATAATTATGCTGCTCTTCTAGCAGGCACAACAGAATTATTCACAGAAAAGGCAGAGTATTGCTTGACACAGTTACCAAAAGGAAATACTACACGGCATGTGTGGACATTTCTGGTCAGAGACCTCATAGATCAAAACAAACCGGTTCAATTATAAAACAAGGCAAGGTAAAGAGTAGGTGAGAAATACTTTCCCCAGCTCTACCAGCATAAATATATCTCAAAACAGGGCATATCTTGTGAAGATTTCCAGAGGAAATTTCTTCTAACTAATATAAAGAGTTAGTATCTGAAGGCAAAGAGATTATTCACATAAAAACTTGGTACTTGTACATACATTCAAACAGACAAGTGTCCAAAAGTCTTTGAGAACAACATTTGAAGAACTGCATTAATACATTGCTTTATCTGCTGGCTTTCTTCCACTCTGCATATTCAGTTTTGATTAAGTATCTTGTAAAGGCTAAAGAAGATGAAGCACTCTTGCACAGAGAGTAGTCAGATATTTGGAGCCATGCTCTTATTACAGTACTTTTGAAGGTCTTTCTTAAATGTGTAGGACTAATTGTAGCAATCCAAGTCAAATTAGATAGATAGGCTTAGATTTTTGATTCACTTATTCATGAAGGAAAGGTTTCACTAAACTCGATGCACGGGAAGTTCCATGATCTGGTCTGCAGAGCAAGGATGAAATGATATACAGACTCAATAAGTGATATCTTAGTTAACACATGAAAGAAGGTTAAAGAATTACTTCTGAGAACACCCTAGGTTATGATCTGAGCAGAATTAGTCAGCATGACATTTAGGGAAAAACTACTTACACTTTACTTTTTAAATATATTTTTAAATTATTTCTTCTATCATCAAAATAAAGAAAATTGATCTTTTTCTTTCCTTTCTTTTTTTTTAATGTTTTCAACATCTTTTTAGATCTTTTCTGAGAGAGAAATAAAAAGGCAAAGCAGATTTCCCTGAGTGAAAAATCACCTAGCTCTTTTTATTGGTCCACTTAACATGGATATTGTGGTAAACTTCTGCTGTGAAATGGTTAAATATAAAGGACAGCATGATATTTCAGTTAAAGTATTTGAAGGGGGGAATAAAGGGAAGGTTGTTTTCACATAACAAAAGCATGCAAAACAAATATTTTGAATTGCTTGTAATTACCTCATTACCATCTACTTACACATGGCAGTGTTGCTGGGTTGGGGATATTGTTTGTTTGGATATTTTTTCCCCCTTTTTTGTTTCTTTGGTAGGGTTTTTTTTAATTTATTAAAAGAAAACTGACAAAGGGCAGATTTTCTTCTAGACATGTGTGGGATAACTGCCCACCTTGCTGTGTGACAGGAATACAGGCTAATTTAGTGCACTTCAGGAGAAAGGTTAAGGTGTTTGCAAGCAAGAGGTGCTTATGCTGTCTCTGGGGTAGCAGATCTGCTGCACTGACATGCCAAACAGCTGAAAGAGGGAGTCTTGTGGAGATAAGATGGTCCTGTTTTGGCTTAAACTAATAAAACAAAGCTAAACCAACCGAAGGAAGAAGCTTTGATGCAGGTCTTGAAGGCTGTGCGAGCAAAGACCTTTGCCTAATTATCTGCAAAATTAAAGCGTACACACCTGAGTATGCTAATGAGCCAAGCTGAGCCCATGCTAAACATATGTGACTAGGTTGATATGATGTAAGGGAGCATCACAAGAAGTCTCTGACCACTCTGTGTAACTGACCTAGCCTGTGTCTGAGAGCAAGAGAAGAACACAAAGCCTGGAGAAGAGAAGACTTCGGGGGGACTTACTAGTGACCTTCCAGTACCTAAAGGGAACTTCCAAGAAGGCTGCAGAGGGCCTGTTTGCAAAGGCCTGCAGTGAAAGGACAAGGGGCAATGGTTTTAAATTGGAGAAGAGTAGATTTAGACTGGACATTAGAAAGAAGTTCCTCCCCATGAGGGTGGTGGAACACTGGCACAGGTTGCTCAGGGAGGTGGTTGAGTTCCCATGCCTGGAGGCATTCCAGGTGAGGCTTGCCAGGGCTCTGGGCAAGCTGATGTAGTTGGGGATGTCCCTGCCCACTGCAGGGGGGTTGGACTAGATGAGCTCCAGAGGTCCCTTCCAACCCAAACCAGTCTAGGATTCTATGATTTTGATGAGGGTAATACATCACTATGTAGCCATAAGCTCCAGCTGCATAAAGACCTTATTTATCACAGCCTGACTTGGCCTAGAAGCTTTCCAAAAGTATACTTTTCATATAAAAAACCCAAACCCCCAGAATGTGTATATTCAGGATCTATCATAAACATACGAGAGATCTGCTCTCTGGATCTCATTTCCAGAAGGCATGCTTTTCACAGGAAAAGGCCTGTTGCACTTCCAATCTCCTTAAAGGTGAATCCACCTCCAGAGGGGCTGCATCTCAGGAGGACAGGTCTTTGAATGGTAAATAGGGTTCAACTGGTACCTCACCATCAAAGGATGGCTTATTGCTGTATTTGCAAGAGTTCTCATCAATCATGCTGGCAGTTCAGATATACAAGTGTTGCATTCCTGTGGCTCTGTATTGATAATTTTCTATGGATGCAGGTTAGGCTGGACTCTGGCTTTTCCCAAGGGAAAAAACTTTCCTCTGCATTGGACCAAATACAAAGGTGAAATCTCATCTTTTATGTTCCACTACATCCAAAGAGAAGGAAAAGAAGGAAGTTCCAGAGGAACAAGTACTTCCCTGCAATCAGGGGCAACCTGATCTAATTGGGGATGTCCCTGCCCACTGTAGGGGGGTTGGACTAGATGAGCTCCAGAGGTCCCTTCCAACCCAACCCATTCTAGGATTCTAGGATTCTATACTTTTTTTTTTTTCTAGAGTTATTACATTAAACTTCTCATAATACAAACTGTACATTTTCTAGGTGACACTCCATGGCTGGCTATAAGAGAGAGCAGGTATAAAACAAGTGAAGCGATCAATGTTATCAAGCAACTCAATAATATTATAGCAAGCAACTGTCACTCAATTACAACAACTTCCATCAGATAAAATAACTGATAGTGCCTCAATCAATTGACAGAATGGAAATAAAGTCATTATATGCTGGTACAGTACCAGAGCATCAATATTTCCTTCAAACACAAACATCTCTGCCTGCCTTTGACATTAATTACACACAAATGTCTCCACATCGATATACCAGTGGGAGAACATTACCCTGTGACAGCATTTAATAACTCTGGTATTCCCCATTAACTCTAAGTGTGCTGACCTACCTCTCCTGACACCTTCCACATCAGGACATCTCCCAGTTGTGTCACTTGCCACACAAAGGAGTTGCAGTTATAGCTGTGTCTCACACTGCTGCCTATTTCTGTCTGTCAGACCTGGAGGCTCATGATCACAGAATCCTAGAATGGTTTGGGTTGGAAGGGACCTCTGGAGCTCATCTAGTCCAACCCCTCTGCAGTGGGCAGAGCTAAAAATACTGTTCCCAACTTTCTTATAGTCCCCTTTAAGACTGCAAGGTCTCTGTGAGGTCTCCCTGGAGCCTTCTCTTCTCCAGGCTGAACAATCCCAACTCTCTCAGCCTTTCAGAGGCCATCTGTTGCTGTTCTACAGAGAAGTATTTCAGACCCAATACATGTTTTCCTGCAGTGGCCAGAGAGCAGTGCTCCTGACTTTGTGGCTGGGAAGAGGCTGTACAGAACAGTTAAGCTCTACAGCACCTTTCCTGCATATGAGATACAAGCTGCACTTCTTCTTTTGTCATTAAGTGTAAGAGATTGACCTACTCATCCTTTTCTATCTGCATCACTACTCAGGCCATGATAAAGACAATACCCAATGGGTCCACTGTGCATCAGTCATCAGGTACACTAACAAGTGGTGGAACCTGGCTTGTAGTGGTTTATATTGGCTTTTGGTTTAAGAGGGGATTCATTTTGTTAATTTCTTTTTGTTCCCTTTAAAGATATGATTTAACATAATAAAGTAGAAGGGCATTTGTTGGTGTCAGCAGTGAGCTCTGAAGAACAAAACAAAACAGTTTATTTCTCTGAAGTCATCTTGATCCTTGTACTAGATAAATATTATCAAACCAGGTGATTAAATTCTGTGTAATATATGAACGTAATAGAAGATACATTGAAGAGTAATAGCCATGCAATATCATACTAGTAATGCTAATAATAGATTGTGCTCTGTCAAGCTCTTCTGTGAAACCTAAGATGAAGTTAAATAGCTGCAGTCAAATTTAATGATGCAGCCCATGGGACTATCTTACAAGTGTTCTGAGTACAGAATACCCACCAGTTCATAGCCTGTTGTCGCAATTTAGCATATTCTCAACAATGACAAGCAATTATCATTGATGTAATGCTGTCTCTTAAAAGCACTTCTAATAAGAAGCCATAAGAGCAACTCAAGTGGACTGTGATTTCATTGGAACTGAGGATTACATTAGTTACCAATTTCCTTTACATTTTATAAACCATCTGGAGAACCACTCCATTTGTAACAGTTTTTCTCCTTAATTATGGATTCAGAGACAATTTTGCATGTCCCTGACCATCAGCAGTGCTCAACTTCACTATCAGGTTTCCTAGAGATTAGTAAGAGGTGCAATTTTAAGGGCATCTCCACCTGAGTTTTACTCTTCCTAGTAATGAACAGATGGCTCTGGCCTGGCTACTAAGGCCATTTCCCTCTGCTAGAGCAAGTTCAGTTGTAGTTGCACAGTGTGTTGGCCTCAGCTTAGAGCCTGAGGTAAAGAGGTGGAAACTCTCCCTGGAGGCCTTTCAAAGAACCTAAGAACCTGTGTGTTCCATTTAGGTTATACTAGTGAATAAAGGTTAATGAAGCACTTGCAAGGTGGCTATGGTTTATGTGTAAGTTAAGGAAGGGCCCAAATTTGGCATGCTACACACAACTTTCAGCAATGTAAGCTAGCATTGAGTGAGGAGAAGAGACTCTAATCCTGCTTTTGCTTAAGAAAGTCTTCCTGAACTCAGTTGGACAAGCTGTCTTTGCTCAATCAGTGCTCTCAGGTTGCTTTTAACAGAGTAGATTGAAAGAGTTGCTTTTCACATTCATACCAAAAAGCAAAACCAACAGCTTCAGGGAATTTGCCTTCCCTAACTAGTTGGGATAGTTCTTGGATCACAAAAAAACCCCCACAACTGCTACAAGAAAAAGAGATGAAATTAAGCATGAATGAGCTAGGGTTTTTAACATACAGAAAAAATATTCCCCCTTTTCTGCCTTTAAAAATGCAGAGTATTTGCAATTGTTTCATCTCTTTTCAGCTGCAGACTCAAGTAATTATTTAGGGTAGTATCACCAGACAGAGAAAGTAATTTTTCAGTTCTATTTCTTGTGAGATGTCTCCAAGGAAATAAATAGTATTCCAAACACACTTACAAAGTGTAGCCAAATAAATCATTTTTGTAACAATCCAGAGTTTTATTTTCAAATCATCCTTTTGTGTCACCACTGAGCTTGATTAACCCAGGGGAAAGGAAAAAAAAAGGAAGCAAAACATGTGCTTTTATGTTACCCATCCTTCCTCACAGCTGTCAATCTTGCTGGGCCTTAAAAGAAACCAAAATCCCCAAATCTGACCTTGAGATTCTTGTGATCTTTCAACAACCTGTGGCTCAGTTGTACTTTCAGACCTGGCCCAAGCATGGCAGAGCCCGCCAGGATTTGCCTGGTGCTGAGTCAGGGCACTTCCCCAGCCAAAGTCTTTGCTAGTGATCCCAAGCTTGGAGGAGTGGCTGGCACACCAGGAGCTGTGCTGCCATCCAGAGTGACCTGGACAGCCTAGAGAGATGGACAGGGAGAAACTTAATGGCATTTAACAAGGGGAAGTGTAAAGTACTGCATCTGGGAAAGAACAACCCCATGGATCAGTACAGACTGGGAACTGATCTGTTGGAGAACAGCCCTGGGGAAAAAGCTCTAGGAGTGCTGGTGGCTAGGAGGATGCCCATGAGGCAGCAATATGCCCTTGTGGCCAAGAGGGCCAAGGGCATCCTAGGATGCATTTAGAGGAGCGTGGCCAGCACATCTAGAGAGGTTCTTCTCCCCCTACTCTGCCCTGGGGAGGCCCCATCTGGAATCCTGTGTCCAGTTCTGGGCCCCTNCAATCGAGCCCTGGGCAATCCTGTATGTTGGTTGTCCTTTAAGAGTCAGTAAAAGGCAGGGAGGTCCACAACATCTTTTTCTTCTAGTCCCAGTGCTTCTGCGCCAATACTGCAACAGAACCAGGCTTCCAAGAGCAGAGAAAAGCACCTGTGACCTCCTTCCATAAAGTCTAAGCAAAATGTCATCCATTAAGACTTTAGCTCTATGAAGAGGTTATTGCCTAGATGTTGTTTTTGGCACTATTATACTCAGCAGATCACAGTAACAATGTTCATCTCTTCTTAAATAAAGCTTTGGAATGTGATGATATAAAATGCTATCCATAAGAGTAGAAAATTTCACACAAAAGATTATCCAGAGTTTAACTGGGAAATGACAGAAAGCCTTGAACATATTCAACCTATATAGATATTCTCCACAAAACCACCAACTGTGAATAAACTATAAAGAGCTGAAATGAAGATGTGGGCTCCAGTTGTTTGGGGTGGTGACTGTGCCATCAATCCATGTATAACATGAAATATTTATCAGGGACTTTTTTTTTCTTTTAAGCTGGTACAATCTGTCCTGCTGCACAATAGTCAAACTATTATGGGAATAATGTGCCTTTCTCCCAGGTGACCTTTTCTTTCAAGATAGGAGTCTTCTCCAGACCAGGAACTCCAGTCTTAAGCATGTACAATGACATCATCAGTACTCTCCAGGGTCTGCTAAACTTTGCTTAAATGACCAGCTTAGTACCCACACCCAGCCTCATCTCCCTTGGTACTAACAATTCACAGGACACTGCCATGCTTACTGTCTGGAGTAACTGGGTTAGATTGCATTAAAAATTGCTAAAAGCCCTAAGACAAAAACTCTACTGATTAATAACCTGAAAAATTTCCTATCAAACATCAAAGGCTTCCAAAAAGGTGGAAATGATAGGACTTATTACAAGAACTTTAAGCAAACATAACCTTCATTGCACCTCTCACAAATGAAAGCTGGACCAGAAGCAGGCTCCCAACTATCAAGACTTAATTTCAAGAATCTTTTTCAACACCTGCCTCAGAAACATCTGGCTCCTGCTGCTGAGAGCCAATTCCAGGCAGGCTATAAACCTGCCAATTAGAAGCCACGCACCCAAAAATTAAATTTCATTAGTGGAATGGAATCTGTGAGCTCAAGCTGGCAAATCTACATCATTTAATAAATCAGCATGAACTTACAAGCATTCAACATTAGGAAGACTCAACTCTTACACACAAAAGAGCTGTTCCAGTTTGCTGCCTTGGCTCCCGCTAATTTGGATTAGTTACTGATCCAGCTGTGCCACTGTCACAAAATCACAGTATGTCAGGAGTTGGAAGGCACCTAGAAAGATCATCTNCAACTCCAAGTGGCACAGGTCAATCTGAATTCTGCTCCTACCATCACAAAAATTCATCTGTTCTTTTCTAGCTACACATATCTATCTACTGAAATCCATTTTCACTCAACTCAAAAGCTAGAATTGCTTGCCAGAAATCAATTATCATCAAGCCAGCTGACCAACACATGCTGCAGAACAGGGCAACTTGAAAAATAGGAGGTAGGAAGGAAAGACAGAACAAGTGAAAAGTTTCATGGAAAATTGGCTTCTTTGTATTTTTACATGCAGTCAGCATCTATTTACATTATACACCTAACACTCTCCTTCTGGTTCTAGTCCCTTTGCAATCCTTCTTCCTTATAAGACAGTGCTCATTCAGCTATTTGGGATGTTCTCATCTGTTCCAGGGGCTGTGTCACCTCCTAGTCAAGATGAAATGAGATACTGACAGGCTCATGCATTTTCCTTGAAAGTGGTGTCTCAGCACAAAGATTTCAATTTGGTACTACAGTGATATTTCACCTCTCAAAGTAATGACTTCATCATATTTAATACTGCCAGGGTTACATTTTTCCCCAGATGAAAAAAACCCTGCACTCCCACCTAATGTATTTCAAAGAGACTGTCAATTTCTTAAGAGCAGAAAAATCTCTACTGAGTGCATCTTGGATTTCAAAAAGTTAATTTCTGAGGCTTCTACCTGAGTGGTAAAAAGGAGTAAAAACCTTGTTTTCTGACGAGGTGATTCAGCACTCTGAGGATTGAATCTCATGAACTTTAGGCTCAAAGTGCTCTAGAACTGAAGAATTCAAAGCTACTAGTCACTGCTGGGCAAAGCCACAGCCACTGCTTTGTTCCTTGCTATTTTTGCTGTGATGTATCTAGGTCTACCACACTTAAAAGGCATCCCCCAGTATATAACTTCTAAGCTTCCATCAAAAGGAAATAAAATACAGCTTTCAGCCCACGTGACTGCAGGTGAAATCATCTCAGGAAAGCCAAGTGTAACCAAACCACTGCACAGCTGCTAGAAACACCATCACACAACCTGAACATGTGTCAGCTAAAACACCACTGACAGTCACCATTCTCATTTCTGACAAAAACAAGACAGAGATCTACATCTTTTCCTGTAGAAGTAGGTCTCATATATGCCATACATTTTTTTTTTCCTTTCTCTTCGGAACACAGTAACAATAATGAACAATTACTTGAGGTGACCTTAGAAATTCAAGGTTTTCACATATGATAAAGAGGTTTTAATAAAAAGATAATGCATCCGTTAGAAAGGTGAGTAGGATGTTCATCAGCATTAAAGGTTTGTCACTAAACAGATTCTTCTGTGTTCTATGCTTTTTATGCATGCACCAAAATAAGTCTGGATATACATTAAGACCACAAGATTCAAAACACCATCAGTCTGTTCTGAGTGAATGGCACTCCTGAGACTTCCAATAGGCCTGTAATAAAAGCCTGTGGCACTTGAGAAGCACAGCTGGTAAAGGGGGAAAAGCTGCACTCTTGCTCTTGGGAATTTTCAAATCATAGCTCACATCAGCTCTGAAATGCCTAAGTAATAAAACAGTAGTCAGATAAGTCAAGTCCTATTGCTGTAGGATTCTTTTCATTTCTCAGAGAAGTGTGCAAGGAGATACAAATACTATAGAATCACAGAACTGTCAGGGTTGGAACGGACCTTAAAGCTCCTCTAGCCCAAATCCACCTGCTATGGGCAGGGACACCTGGCACTAGAGCAGCTTGCTCCCAGCCCCAGCCAGCCTGGCCTGCAACACTGCCAGGGATGGGGCTGCCACCACCTCTCTGGGCAACCTGGCACAGTGGCTCAGCACCCTCCTGGGCAACAACTTCTGCCTAACAGCCAACCTAAATCTCCCCTCCTCAAGCTTGTGTCCATTCCCCCTAGTCCTAGCACTGCCTGACATCCTAAACAGTCCTTCCCCAGCCCTCTTGTAGCCCCTGCAGATCTTGGAAGGCCACAAGAAGGTGTCCTGGGAGCCTTCTCTTCTCCAGATTGAATAACCCCAACTCTCTCACCCTGTCCTTATAGGAGAGGTGTTCCAGCCTCTGAGCATCCTCATGGCCCTTCTCTGGACATTTCCTCCTCCAGGTCACAGATGGATCCTTCCAGTGCAATTACAATGGACACTGCCACAACAGGTCCTCTAATATGGTTTTTCTGGGTGGAAATACTGCAAGACTCATAATACCAGAACAAATATTGATTTGAAACACTTAATATGGAGGGTTTCACCCCACACCAAGCAGGGCATGACTTGAAGATAGGATGAAAAAAAAAGTCTGTGATACATGACAAACTCATCACAGAATCGGAGAACATACTGGGTTGGAAGGGACCTTTGAAGGTCCAACTCCTTTGTAATGAGCAGGGACATCTTTCAGTAGATCACAGGCTGCTCAGAACCCTGTCCAGCTTGACCTTGAACATTCCCAGGGATGGGTCATAGAATCCTAGAATGGTTTGGGTTGGAAGGGACCTCTGGAGGTCATCTAGTCCAACCCCCCTGCAGTGGGCAGGGACATCCCCATCTAGAGCAGCTTGCCCAGAGCTCTGGCAAGCCTCACCTTGAATGTCTCCAGGGATGCGAACTCAACCACCTCCCTGGGCAACCTGTTCCAGTGTTCCACCACCCTCGTGGGGAGGAACTTCTTTCTAATGTCCAGTTGAAATCTACTCTTCTCCAATTTAAAACCATTGCCCCTTGTCCTTTCACTCCAGGCCTTTGCAAACAGGTATGATCAGTAAGAACCATCAGTACCATAGCTTACATGAGCAAATTTCTCATTATTCACACATGGCTGTTATACTTCAGGAAGAGGAGTTTCACTATTCCAGACAAGTTTTCAAGTGCATACAACTTTCTCTCCTCTTCCCAAATCAGTAATCTTTCTTCTCCTGCCTGAAGCCTAATGGGAATCAATACTCCCTAGAACTGTAAAGTTTTGTGCCTGCATGCATACACACAACACACACAAGTTAGACTACCTTGCCAGAAATGTGAGCACATGGGCTTCCACTAATAAGATGACTTAAAAGAAGCCTACCCTTCAAAATGAATGTTTGATAAAAAGGAAAGGAAACAGGCATGCTCTACATGAGAATTTTTTTCCAATACAACTACACCAGGGGCAATTTTTATTTATTTATAAAATTTATTTTTTTTTAACTAGACATAAATCATAGAGTTTCCCTGAAACTCTCAGTGGGCTGTAGTTTCAGCCTCTTTTTTTTCTGCCTTCTGAAGTGTTTTGGGGCTCCTGACAGGTATGTAATCCTTAATAGCAGTGTTCTGTGAAGCAGGCCTAAAGGGTGATACAAAGAAGCTAGACTCATAGAGCAAGCTTGGAAAGGAGCTGGGATCATGTCTCAGCTCTCAAGTACAAAGGCAAATCCTCAAAAATTTATTGGGAATACATCTTTTCTCAAGTATCATCTGTGCTTTAAACCTCACTTTGCTTTAGTTCAGCTTTTAACTCGTTTGCTGTGGTGTTTCCTGTGAAACTGATACCAGAAGAACAAGCAAGGCAGTAAATCTTCACACAACTGTTCACCATCTACAGCAAGACAGAGTTAAGGTACAACCTTCTCATTTAGCTACAAAACTTAATAATATTATAGCCACATCTATGAAAAGCTGTCTCTGCTAGGGGAGAAGGTCAAGAGCATTTGGACACAAAGGGGGACAGACTCTGACCCACATTGTCTGCTATAAGCAGGGTATATGAACTCATCATGACAAATATGAAGGTTTCCTCCCCTGAGGCATCTTAGCCAAAGGAGACTAAGCCCATGCAGTAACTTTTTTCTGCCTTCTAATGAGGAACAAGATGCATTTAATTTTTGCCTAGATTTTCTTTTATCTTGCTCTCAGGTTTTGCTTATACCATTTTTAGCACTTTTACCTGTTGTGGCAGGACAAGGGATATTGGTTTTAAACTAAAAGAGGGAGATTTAGATTAGATAGAAGGAAGACATTCTTTACACTGAGGGTGGTGAAACAGTGGCCCAGGTTGCCCAGAGAGATGCTAGAAGCCGCATCCCTGCAAACATTCCAGGTGAGGTTGGACATGGCTCTGAGCAACCTGATCTAGTTGAAGATGTCCCTGCTCACTACAGGGGGATTAGACTAGATGACCTTTAAAGGTTCCTTCTAACTCAAACCATTCTATGATTCTATGTTGGGATCATAAATACTTCAAGCCATGCACAGCAGAATACAATTCCTTACTCAAACCATAGGACACTGCATCACTTTTGTGAATGGACAAACATGAGTTCGATAAATCAGGAAAAAGTCCTCAGGGAGCTTTATAGCAACTTTGAATTTCATAGGGAAGTGAGAATTAGTATTTGAGTAAATTAGCTGCTAGGCAGTAGGACATCCCCTACTGCAGAGGGTAGCATCAGACCCTTTTTCTCCTGCCTTTACAATTGCCTCTATGCCAATGCTGTGGCAAGGCATTCTAGGAATCATAGAATCCTAGAATCCTAGAATGGTTTGGGTTGGAAGGAACCTCTGGAGCTCATCTAGTCCAACCCCCCTGCAGTGGGCAGGGACATCCCCAAATAGAGCAGCTTGCCCAGAGCCCTGGCAAGCCTCACCTGGAATGCCTCCAGGCATGGGAACTCAACCACTTCCCTGGGAAACCTGTTCCAGTGTTCCACCACCCTCATGGGGAGGAACTTCTTTCTAATGTCCAGTTTAAATCTACTCTTCTCCAATTTAAAACCATTGCCCCTTGTCCTTTCACTCCAGGCCTTTGCAAACAGGCCCTCTCCAGCCTTCTTGGAAGTTCCCTTTAGGTACTGGGAAGTCACTAGTAGGTCCCCCTGAAGCCTTCTCTTCTCCAGGCTGAACAATCCCAGCTCCCTCAGCCTGTCCTCATAGCAGAGGTGTTCCAGCCCCTGAGCATTCTCGTGGCCTCCTCTGGACCTGCTCCATCAGATCCATGTGCTTTCTGTGTTGAGGGCTCCAGAACTGGACCCAGTATTCCAGAGGAGGTGTCAGCAGAGCAGAGTGCAGTGGCAGAATCACCTCTCTGGATCTGCTGGCCACACTTCTCTTGCTGCAGCCCAGGATGCCATTGGCCTTCTGGGCTGCCAGTGTGCACTGTTTGCTCATGGCCAGCTTCTCATCCACCAGCACCCCAAGTCCTTTTCTGCAGGGCTGCTCTCTATCATCTCATCCCCCAGCCTGGATTGATAGTGGGGATTGTTCTGACCCAGGGGCAGGACCCTGCACTTGGTCTTGTTGAAGCTCATAAGGTTCACCCCTGCTTTACTAAGTGAAATCCTATCTCCAACAAAACACACCACTTGTGCTGTGACTCTTCATGCATGTGTAGATTTCCTTTCCATTAACACTTGTACAGTAATATTGGATTTTGCAGAAGTTCATTTAATGAGAAAACAAAAGGAACACACACACTCTGCAGAGGAAGTTTTAACCTGGAGTGAAAAATAAAAGAAAATACAAAAGCATCCACAAAACCATTTAAAAATTCATACTTTAGCAGTGTCAAGGAAAAACACTTCAAAAAAAATCAGAATGAATAGGTATCTGAAAATACATTTAATCACTTCAAGCTGTCACCACCCACCCCTGGAATCTGGGGGTGGAAAAGAGGAGGAAAGGAACTGCTGGTGATGGAAATGCTTGGTTGTTTGTTCACTGTCAGTGAGCAGGGATAGAAATAGCTCTTCCAGTGTGCTGAGATGATGTGTAAATTTGTCCATCTGAGGGCAGCTTTCAAAGCTAAGTAATGTGAGATGCTGCTGCTACTGCAACTAACTGGGAAGTTTAAAGTATATACATTCAATCCTAAATCTCCAGAAGGTCCCTGAAAATTTCAGCCTAGCATATATCATCACCCAGTGCTCCATCTACCTAATCTAGTTCCAATAAATAGAGTTTTTCTCATGACACACCACATTGGGTGGCATCTTGAAACCCTATCTACTGAGACCAAAAGCACTGTAGTATTACTCTTGATTTCTAAGCTCACTCTGATAGATGCAGAGAAAGTCATCTAAACAAAAAACAGAAGGGAAAAAAGGGTCAAAGAAGAGAGATCTTGTGATTTTAAGAGATGTCTTGAGATGTCCATTCTTATTTTAAAAATGGAAAGAGACTATCTCTTCCCTTCACTCCCAATTGCCTGATAAAGAGAACAATGTCTACATACAAAGAATGTTTTTGGAATAGCTTTATGTCCTCAACTTGACCAAACAAAACAGACCTTCATAACAAAATACTCTTAAAAACTCAATTGTGACTTCATAGAAAAGAATTTCCTAGGGAAAGAAATAAATAAATAGTCAAAAAATGACAACCAAACCAAAGCAAACTCTCAGAAAGCCTGATAAGGTATGCCTCCTCTCCAACATTTTAATAGCATTTCTGAAATGCCTATATCAATTCCAAGTCTTTGGTACTTAACTGCATAGGAAAAGAGAGGAGTTAAATAGAGGCAAATTTCATCTCCCTAAATGATAGCAGAGTTCTACAATTGCCCTTTAAGGCCATTTGATTCGATAATATATTCACCATGACATAAAATTTACATAATGATTTTCAATGACTTATTAATACGCAAATATTAGGGAAAAGATTGAAAATGGAACTCAAATCTTCCTAAAACATGATAATGTGCTATTTAAAATCGGGGAGGAGGGGAATAATCAAATGGAACCTCATAATCACCAGAGAATACAACAGGTTGTGTTCTAGACCCACTGCCCTCCAAATCCTGTAGATCCACTAGGTATCCACAAAACCCAAACCATGCCATTTCCAAATGCAAGGAAATAGTTATTAGAGCTACCTTTTGCTATACAGAAAGGGAAGAAAATGGAAGGGGTGGCTGATGTCTCCAGTGAAGGAAGAGAATTCCAAACATCTGTCTGTAAAGCTTAGGAATGTCTCACAAATCAGCCACAAGAACTTTAATGTTTAAATATAGCATATCAACAAAACACTCTGTCCTGGTTTGACCAGAAGAACTGAGGATTTACTAGGGTCAAGAGGACAATCTCTTCGAGAGGGCCTCCGAGATGCCCCCTCTCCCCAAATGGGGACAGCAAAATAAAATAAAAGCACCAGGCACGCAGATAATGACTATTTAAGAATAGCTTTATCTATATTTAAATGATACAACAGTATGAAAGGGATAAATGATAGGGAAGATAAGGTTGTTAGTTCAAGATGGCTTCAGCCCTTCGCCCTCCTAATGATCACAGTGCCTGACTGCTGGCAAAAGCTGTCAGGCACATAAATCAACCACCCCTCCTTATCAGGACCTTCCGCTCCCCCCTTACTTTCACCCCAGGAAGGGGGAGACGTACAAATACCAGAGGGGAAGAGCTGAGTCCAGGGAAGCCGCAGGAGAGCAGGAAGAAGAAAGAGAGGGCGGAACCAGGAAAAACCAGATTCCTATATATTCTACGTATGTCCTTCTCCATGTGATTCAGCTGCTTGCTTCTCATTTGTCCCTGCAATCTCACAGGCTTCAAACACAGTGCGCAGCTGCAACTTTTATTTTCCTTATCAGTTCCTCCTGGCAATTCTTTCGTGAGCGAAGGAAGGGGGGGGGGGAAGAAAAAGATTCAGCTCTCATCTTCTTAAAGGGGAAATGTCTCTCTTCAAAGGGAATATGACGTACAGAAGATCCTTAATGTCTCTTTCTCTTCAATTTTAGTCACCCTATGACACTCTCCCTCAAAGCTGTTCTCTGTAGAAAACCATTCACTTACCTACAGTCTCGTTCCTCCAGCACTGGCTCTGATAATCTTTTCCTCTTTCAAAATGGTTTTATCTCCTTTGATAACAGTTTCTGCCTCTCTTGCTGTCGTAACACAATGACACTCCTGTGTTATGGCTCAGCCAAGTTTTTGCCTATTTAAGACTAAAGATAACTTTTCCTGCTTAGGTATACACCCTGAAATCTTTTTGATGTCTCTCTTAGGTGAGTATTGTCATCTACTTTAGACCCCTCAGATGAATAGCAACTGAGCTAGTCACTGAGACACTGTGCAGCCTACAACTTGGCAAATGAAAGCCTCTGCTTCCGTAAGCTCTGCTCCACTCTGTGACAAACCTACATGGAATTCTGCTGTGTTCAGTCCTGCTTGCTACAGCTAAACAATGTCCTGCCACTGATGAGGGTGAATTAATTGTATTTTATGCCAGACACCAAAAACTGTGGACATCCGAACGTAAGAAGGACAAAATTTGTCCTCAACGTTAAGATGAACACAAGTGAAATGTATGGTTACAGGGCAATTTCCTTTGCCTTCTGTTTTGGCAAGTTTGGTGCTTAATCCTTACTGAGTGCTTGGAGAGGCTCAAAGTACAAACTATTAGAGATCTAAACTTATAGTTTTACTATGCAAATACCAACTACATTTTGTGCTGAGAGGCTATAAACTTGAAGAGGAAATACAGCCAAAGAGCAACCAACCAATCAGAGGACTTGTTATCCACCAGAAGAAAGTCTTTTCACAGTATGTCAGGGGTTGGAAGGGCCCTAGAAAGATCAGCTAGTCCAACCCCCCTGCCAGAGCAGAATCACCTAGACCACGTCACAGCAATGTGTCCAGGCAGCTCTGCAATGTCTCCACACANGCAAAAAGCTAGAGAGAGTCAGCATTATACGAACAAGCTCTGCCATGCTCAGATGTACACAACCAACCAATTAGTTTCTGTGTTTTGATAACCTACTTCAGATGAACAAAGAGTTAAACACTTCTCCTGAGCTCCTTATAAGGACTCCTTTTGTATGTGCCTATATGGGTTTTTTAAGAGTCTGTCATCAAGTGGGTCTTTGATATGAAGAGACAACAAAACTGGATAGAGCTGATGGATGCCTTAAGTCCCTTCTCAGAGGCTTGAAAGGATAATTAAACTGATGCTCTGTAGTGGTAATTAGGGGAGAAAACAGAGCCACCAGCCAGGTCAGGGGATTATTAGCAAGTAACTTAGCAGGCTGTGCAGACATAAAACGCAAAGGCCTAAGGAAAATAAGCAGAGAGCTTAGTCCTCAAAGAGTGGGGAATCTAGAACTGCTGGAGACCAGAGGCCTGTTAACACACAGCATTTGAAACGGTCAGGAAAATAATGTTTGTGTAAAAACTTCAGTTGGAAACAAGCCTTAAGGGGAAAAAATAGAGATAGCTCTAACTTGAGCTTGGAAAGATCCAGAACAGAGTCATGGCTCTCTGTGCCAAAGGGGTATTGAACATTAAAAGGTGTTTAGGGGCTGGGATTGTTCAGCCTGGAGAAGAGAAGGCTTCAGGGGGAACTACTAGGGACCTTCCAGTACCTAAAGGGAACTTCCAAGAAGGCTGCAGAGGGCCTGTTTGCAAAGGCCTGGAGTGAAAGGACAAGGGGCAATGGTTTTAAACTGGAGAGGAGTAGATTTAAACTGGACATTAGAAAGAAGTTCCTCCCCATGAGGGTGGTGGAACACTGGCACAGGTTTCCCAGGGAGGTGGTTGAGTTCCCATGCCTGGAGGCATTCCAGGTGAGGCTTGCCAGGGCTCTGGGCAAGCTGCTCTAGTTGGGGATGTCCCTGCCCACTGCAGGGGGGTTGGACTAGATGACCTCCAGAGGTTCCTTCCAACCCAACCAGTCTAGGATTCTATGATTTAACAACTCTTTTATCAGAAAGCATTTACATATGTAATAATTCTCCATTCTGTTCCAGTAGCTCCAACGCATGACATAAAAACTTGTGGGAACCTAACTTCATATGACAAACTGGCTTCAAAGACAAAGACCAAGAGTCTGTACGGATGCATGCTTGCACGTCTCCCTATTAATAAACTGCCTACTGTGACAGGCTCCTGGAGTAGGCAGCACGTAATTACATTCCAATAATGTTCTACCAGCATATATTGGCAGAGAACCAGTGTGTACAAAGACTGCAGCTCTCATTTCTCCAAAAAGGTAGTGAGCAAGAATTACAGGAGACTTCTGTTTCTGAGGTGTCCTCAGAGCACATACACAACTCCTGACACACTGAGGAAAACAAATGTGAAAGGAACTGTATGCCCTCAAGAAGAACTTGAGCCATCTTCTTTCAGAACTCTCAGGAAATAACAAATGGAAAGTCTAGCTATACTGGTTAAAGAAGAGGCCAGGCATGCCAACACTTACACTCCCAATGCCCTAAAAGAGGGATATGATATCATAGAATGCTCTGGGTTGGAAGAGACCTTTAAAGGTCATCTAGACCTGCAGTGAGCAGGGACATCCCCAAACAAATCAGGTTGCTCAGAGCCTTGTCCAACCTGACCTAGAAAATGTCCAGGGATGAGGCATCCACCACCTCTCTGGACAACCTGGGCCAGTGTTTCACCACTCTCAGCGTAAACAACTTCTTTCTATCTAGTCTAAATCTCCCCTCTTTTAGTTTAAAGCCACATACCCTAATGCAAAGCTTTCCAGGAGGTTATGATTTCACTTTCTGACTCCACCCCATGACACTATGTTGTTTTAGTGTCATTAAACCCATTCTCCAGGCTATTTGGAATTCCTCTCCCAGAATCAAGAATCCCCTTCCCTCTTCCTTACTCACAAGCATTAAAGCTTTATATTTAAAAAAAAAAAGACATTGAAGCTATTTTTTTTAACTCACAGAATACAGTCAGGGCAAAACTTGAGCACAAAGGGAGCAGTAATGTTATGCAGCAAGAAACTCAATTCCTTGTCACACAGAAATATGCCAGGAAAACGCACTCACAACATTTAAACATGTGTGCAAAGCTGCTGCTAATCCAGGAGCAGAGAACAAAGAAGTAAAGCTGAAAGGACAGTTTCAAGAAGGGTTGTACTCATTTTTTGAATCCTTCCTCACAGAACAGAGCAAAAGACAACCCTGAAGACTCCTGTGTTTGTCTTTCTTCGCTCTCACTGAATGTGAGCATCTCTAGAGCATCTCTAAGGTCTGTAAAAGGTCTGCGAGTGTGTAGCTTTCTCTTGTCACAGGTTTAATTGTTAGAAGCTAATTTTCTTACACTTCTCATAGCATCATACTCATACATAGCATCAGTAATGTTAAAAATGTTAATGTTCAAAAACTGTGTCACCTTCACAACGTAGCTCCAGTCCTTCAGGTTACTCACCACTACTGCTAACTTGCAAAGACAGAGCTTGACTGGCAAAGATTGACTACAAAGTACATTATGGGCAGTTTGATCATGTTTTACAATTAAATACTCCTAGTGAATGACAATTTAAAGAAAATATATTAACATCTCAGGCTCTGGTTACTCTGTTTCTATTGTTGTTTTGATCAACACTTTGAGAAAATACTCTTGCAAAAAAAATAATAATAAAAATAAATCAATCAAGGACATGCCTTTTTTAATTGAACAGGAATGATCAATGGCCAAATATATCCTCTTTAAGAAAATAGTTCTTCCACCAGTTTCAAGTGGGTATATGATCAGGCAGTTTAAAGAAGCTTTCCACAGAACTGGGTGGTGTCAAAATTTAAGTCAATTACATGACAAAAGTTAACTCCTGATTGCTTTTGGTGGTTTTCTCCTGAGAACAGCTGTGTTCATCTGTTTGGTCCAGCAAGCAAGAGAAGGAAACCTTGTGGCTTCCTGAATAAACACAAATTGTGTCCACAAGGCATGGTGCATGGTTGGAGAAGCAGCACGTGTGAACCTCAGAAAAGCTTCAGGTAAATGTACCTAAGGTGTATTGGGTGCCTGCCTTACCCCTGGTTAGTACTGGGACATTGGGACACACATTCTGCCTGATCTTCTCTCTCTGCAGACTGAAAAGTTGTATTCTAAATACTTTTAAAGCTCCCCTCCCAGATTCAAATTTTTACACATTAGCTCTTTTACTTGGAACAAATAAAGTTCAAAAGCCTAAGCGAGTAAAGCTTACAGACAGATGACTTGACTGCACAGCCAATAGCAAGCCAAAAGTGCCTCCAGTACCTTGTGAGCATCCATGAGGCTTCACATGCAGGGACAAGCTGGGACATTTTGTGGTATAGTCAATACCTCAGAGCCAGTTCAGTAGGAGGTTGTTCAAGGATATTCAACCACTCAAAGAATGGGATATATTTTGTAAGGTCTGGTGTTTCCCAGAGTACTGCCTATGTCTTGTAGCCTTAAGTACAGCTGGCACACCAGGAGCTGTGCTGCCATCCAGAGTGACCTGGACAGGCTAGAGACATGGGCAGGGAGAAACTTAATGCCATTTAACAAGGGGAAGTGTAAAGTACTGCATCTGGGAAAGAACAACCCCATGGATCAGTACAGGCTAGGAACTGATCTGTTGGAGAACAGCCCTGGGGAAAAAGCTCTAGGAGTGCTGGTGGCTAGGAGGATGCCCATGAGGCAGCAATGTGCCCTTGTGGCCAAGAGGGCCAATGGGCATCCTAGGATGCATTAAGAGGAGCGTGGCCAGCAGATCCAGAGAGGTTCTTCTCCCCTCTCCTCTGCCCTGGGGAGGCCTCACCTGGAATCCTGTGTCCAGTTCTAGGCCTCTCAGCTCCAGAAGGATAGGGAGCTGCTGGAGAGAGTCCAGCACAGGGCCACCAAGATCCTGAAAGGAGTGGAGCATGTGCCCTAGGAGGACAGGCTGAGAGAGCTGGGTCTCTTCAGCCTGGACAAGAGGAGACTGAGAGGAGACCTCAGGAATGGTTAGAAATATGTTAAGGGTGAGTGTCAGGAGGAGGGAGCCAGGCTCTGCTCAATGGCATCCAATGGTAGGACAAGAGGGAATGGAAACAAGTTGGACCACAGGAGGTTTAGTACTAACCTGAGGAGGAACTTGTTTGCAGTGAGGGTGCCAGAGCACTGGAGCAGGCTGCCCAGGAGGCTGTGGAGTGTCCTTGTGTGGAGACATTGCAGAGCTGCCTGGACACATTGCTGTGTGAGCTGGTCTAGGTGATCCTGCTGTGGCAGGGGGGTTGGACTAGATGATCTTTCTAGGGCCCTTCCAACCCCTAACATACTGTGATAGCCTCAGGAATGACAGGAATTAGCAGTCAATGCTGTTCTTGTTTCAGCAAACATCCTTCTTACAGATCCTTCTGCCTTTTCCAGACACCAAAACCTCCAGTGCACCTCTTTACCTGCAGCATGTCTTACTTTCACCTTGAAAATTCTTGAGCTTTGCCAATGCAAGCATTTCTAGAATTTGCTTTGTATACACTGAAACACTAAAATACACTGAAAGTTGCCATTAAAACAACACTGGGCTTTTACCCCTTGTTTGAGTCTGTGTACAACTCACTAAGCAAATCCATGCCCCTTCTAAAAGGAGTAGCTGTAAAATTGTCAGCCTGCTGCTCAGCAGTGCTGTGAAACTGCAAGGGCTTACTTCAGATTTGAAGCTCAGCTTGCTGCAAAATACAAGAGACTTTGACTACATCTAGTAAACCTGTACTTATAATAATATTAACAAAAAGTGAAAGAAGGAGGTCCAGGATGGATTCCAAGATGATTTTTCTCTTACTTTCAATCTGCTTAGCATTGACCAACCCTTAAAGCATATAGAAATTATTCCAGGTAACCAACAAACATCTGGCTACATCTCAGCTGCCCAAAGCATCTACCTTCTGAGGTTTGCAAGTGAACTTTGAAAGCCTGAAGTTTGCTATAAGGGTTTGCCTACCACTTCCTTCCTCAAGGCAGAGACTATTAGAATGATATAGGTTGGAAAAAACCCTTAAGATCATTGAGTGGAATCATTTACCTAACACTGGCCAAGTCCACCACTAAACCATGTCTCTAAGTGCCACATCTACACATCTCTTAAATCCTTCCAGGGATGGTGACTCCACCACTTCCCTGGGCAGCCTGGGCCACTGCTTGACAGTGCAAGAGGGAAGCTGCTGCTTGTTTTTAGTGCTCACTTATATCTCTTGGGAAATTATGGAGTGCTGTGGAACACACAGAATGAACAGTTAAAGTTCTCCAAGTTCAGAAGAGATGCAGAATTTTCAAAAAGGGAGATCGTTTGAAGATTTTATTTTATCCAATAATCCAAAGTATTTCAATATTTCTTGCTTACTGTCACATCTACCCAGACTTTCCAGTTACTACATCATCCATTATAGCCTACAAAAAGAAAGAATAATTAAAAATCCTAGAATTGGGTTTCAGCAACCAAGTAAAAGAAGTCACAGCTGTTATTCTAAATCTGCCAAAGCTACAGCTTCCAGTAATCACAGGAAATCAACATCAAGTTATTTGGCTTGTTTCTCCTCTCATTCTTCAGCTTTCTGTTCTGCTAGTTCCTAGTTCAGTAGCCTCACAGATAATGTCTGTACCTTACTCCTAGTTTGAATTAATCGGGTTTTAATATCCAGGACTTGGTTCTTGCTATCCCTTTCATTACCAGATGAAAGAGCTCTTCATGCTTAATCAAGTTCCCTCTTTGCTGTCTTTCAGATACATTAATGAACTTCTAAAAATATTCCTTACATCCATATCCCTTTTCTTGCCCTAAAGTGTTGGTTGTTTGGGGTTATTTTTGTGAGTTCCCACATCCACCCGTGCTTTTTATTCTTTTTAATAACACTGAAAACCGAGTAAAAGTCATTTTAAAGAAGCTAAAGAATCCTGCACCCAGGACACAGTAAACACTTTGCACATACAAAACAAGTGATGATGCATGCTCTGAAGAGCTCAGAGAGCAGGCAGATGGCTGTACACAACAGGCAAAACCTCAAGAGGACACTAGACAGATCAGGGTGCCTAGCTAACTGACCCAGAAGCTAACACTGTACCAGCATTGAAGCCAACAGTATCATGGCTAACATTCCATGTTTAGCCTGGAAAAGAGAAGGTTGAGGGGAGACCTCCTGGCTCTCTAGAACTACCTGAAGGGAGGTTGTAGAGAGGCAGGGACTGGTCTGTTCTCCCTGGTAGAGAGTGATAGGACAAGGGGAAATGGATGGAAATTGCACCAGGGGAGGTTCAGGCTAGACATTAGGAGGAATTTCTTTGCTGAAAGGGTTGTGAGCCATTGGAACAGGCTGCCCAGGGAGGTGGTTGAGTCCCCATCCCTGGAGGTGTTTAAGAGACAGGGAGATGTTGCATTGGAAGGCATCATTTAGCAGGTTGCTAGAGCTAGGACAAAGGCTGCACTGATGATCTTCAAGGTCTCTTCCAGCTGGAACTGTTCTAGGATTCCATGATTCCAAAGTCTGTCTCACTGCCCTCTGAGCTAAAACTGAAACATCTAGCTCAAAAGGTGTCTGCAGCTCTGTTGCTCATATTCTCATAGATTACAGTAGGCATTTTGCAGAGACATCACAGTTTAACATAACCACAAAGAAACTGAAACCTTTGAAAGCAAGAAGAGGCTAACTGCAAAGAAATTAGGATCTCTCCAGCAGAAGAAAGTTTCATTTTGGCTTTTCTGCAGGACTGTACCACTAAGGAGAAAGAGAACTGTCTGCTAAAAGAAGATTCTGCTGTCATACAAAAGAAAAGTACAACTCAATCTACTCAGCAAATTACTAAGCTTTACATCAAGAAGGACAAGCATATTTAGTGTCCCTATAGTCAGGAATGGCTAATTTGCTAATAAGGTTTCCAAAGGGACTCTTAAAACTCAAGAGCAGCATGAATTATTTTAGATATTTCCCCCCCCCCTTTACTGCTACTGAAATTGTTTTCAAATGTTGCTTATCTTCTAGCCTTCACTCAAGAGCTGCTTATTTTTTTGCTATGGCTGGGAATTATCTGATGTGATGTTTTGGGCAAGAGGATAAAAAGGTGGATAGATAGGAAAGAATGCAATGAAATACTAAGACAAAGGATGTTAGAATTTCTTCTTAATTATTATATTCTAAAGCTAGAATGAAAGTTCAGGATGAAAGACAAAATTGCTGCCTTTCACTAACTTCCCAACAAACATTTCCTGACTTGCAGAACACTTCACTCTCCAGAAAATGGAATTGCAAGAAACACGAGAACAGTAGAATTCCCTTATCTAAATTTATTTACTATTTCTAGGGCTTTATTCTATTCAAATTTAAGAGAAAGAAGAGGAAGAGCTGCATGAAAAGGCAATTAGCTTTCAAGCAAGGGGAAAAAAATGTTAAAATATGACATTTGCTGTAGCAAAAGGCAAATCAAACCAGGCAAGCCCTCAGGTCTGCAATGCTGCAGTGACCAACATGCTTTCAGGGAAAGACCAACAGAAACAAACCACACTGCACACTATAGATTGTGCAATGCAGAGGAAAAACTGAGCAAAGACAAAGAAGTGTTTCCTGACCCTTGCAGCAATAGGCTTATTCCTTGAAGCATGAGATTTGATTACCTTCATCTCAGCAGGCACAACCATGAATAACACTGTATATCTTCTAAAGCCCAGCACGTTCTATCTGATAAAGGGACAATAATGTAAGAATTTCCAGAGCAGTTCTGCAACCTAGGCAATAACTGCAATGAGAAATCTATAGCAAGAACACCTACAAATAGCATTAAGGGCCTCATACTACATTGGGATTTAGATCTTCTCTTTATAAGATTTTTTTTTCCTTGAAACTAATCAAGTCTAACAAAACCCCGTGACAAATTCCTTATGACAGAAAAGCAAGAAAACTAGAAGCTTTAGGACACTCCCATGTATCTGATGTGGTCTCCCATAAAGCTTGAGTGCAAAACATCACCTATCAAAACAATCAAATATCTGCCCTAGGAGGACAGGCTGAGAGAGCTGGGTCTCTTCAGCCTGGACAAGAGGAGACTGAGAGGAGACCTCAGGAATGGTTAGAAATACGTTAAGGGTGAGTGTCAGGAGGAGAGAGCCAGGCTCTGCTCAATGGCATCCAATGGTAGGACAAGAGGGAATGGGAGCAAGTTGGATCACAAGAGGTTCAGTATTAACAAGAGGAGAAACTTCTTTCCAGTGAGGGTGCCAGAGCACTGGACCAGGCTGCCCAGGAGGCTGTGGAGTCTCCTTGTCTGGAGACATTGCAGAGCTGCCTGGACACATTGCTGTGTGAGCTGGTCTAGGTGATCCTGCTCTGGCAGGGGGGTTGCACTAGATGATCTTTCTAGGGCCCTTCCAACCCCTGACATTCTGTGATTCTGTGAACACTGGCAGTTGAGTATCTGTGTCCTTTTCAAAAATACAATGAAGAATACTTGAAGTCTGACATGCCTTAACTATAGAATATCTTCAGGCATGGAGTGATACTGAGTTAGGAACATCTTTAGCCTACTGCTCTATTGGTAGCACTGTCTTTCCTCCATGCATACAGTGCTGATTTATTGATCCTCTGTCAGCTACAAGCTGCTTCCTCACGTTCAACACTGAACAATTTCAGCTGAACCTATATATGGAAATAAGGCAACAAGCCTGGGAAGCTGTACCAGCTTTGTATAAATCAGGTAAGAGAGTCAAGTATCACCAGCCACCAGGAAAGAGAGTTTGAAGGGGTTTTGAGGGTAGGACCAGCATCAGATGTTGAGCAGAGCTACAGGGCACTGTAGGCACAGAACAGAGAGGATTAGAGTTGAGATTCTTCCTTTTGACAAATAGTAGGTTTTCATGAATTCTACATCTCCCATTAAAGCTACTACAGTTCTGGAAGGTTTTTCAGAGCTTGCTTTTAATTTGTATATTTATCTGCAATAAATATTGTAAAGCCAGGAGTTTGTTATGCTTCTCCCCTGAGCATAGATGTCATGCACTGAAACTTGAAAGAAGCTGGAGGTTACCTTAGCTTTCAGAGCTACTAAGGAGGAACTATGGAGGGCCTGATCTTTTCTGCGATTTGTAAACCTGTCCATTCCCCAGGGATGTAGACTGTCAAAGTGCCTTGTCCCACAGCTGGAGGAGGAGGATTGAGCACTGGGTAACAGTGTTACTGTCTGAGGTCAGCTCCAAGACACAGAGGACAATAAGCAAATCATCTTGCTAGCTAAGATATATATGGGAGGATGTTACTGGAGATATCAGAACTACCAGAGTGTTTGCCAAGATGAGTGACTTGGCAAGTGCTCATAAAGCCCTAATCATAGAATCATAGAATCCTAGAACGGTTTGGGTTGGAAGGGACCTCTGGAGCTCATCTAGTCCAATCCCCCTGCAGTGGGCAGGGACATCCCCAACTACATCAGCTTGCCCAGAGCCCTGGCAAGCCTCACCTGGAATGCCTCCAGGCATGGGAACTCAACCACCTCCCTGGGCAACCTGTGCCAGTGTTCCACCACCCTCGTGGGGAGGAACTTCTTTCTAATATCCAGTTTAAATCTACTCTTCTCCAATTTAAAACCATTGCCCCTTGTCCTTTCACTCCAGGCCTCTGCAAACAGGCCCTCTGCAGCCTTCTTGGAAGTTCCCTTTAGGTACTGGAAGGTCACTAGTAGGTCCCCTGAAGCCTTCTCTTCTCCAGGCTGAACAATCCCAGCTCCCTCAGCCTGTCCTCATAGCAGAGGTGTTCCAGCCCCTGAGCATTCCCGTGGCCTCCTCTGGACCTGCTCCATCAGCTCCATGTCCTTTCTGTGTTGAGGGCTCCAGAACTGGACACAGTATTCAATGCCTTTTTAATACCTGCAGCAGCACAAGATCAAAAGCTTTATAGTAAAATATCCTGCTCTTCCCTGAGTCAGAGATTTCATTGAAGAAGCTTATGGACACGTTTCATTCTAACTTCTGTGTCACTTAAAACACTACACCAACATTTCTCTTAAGTTTTAGCTCCTCTACTCTGCAAGCCCACCTCTGTAAAGCAGTTACCATCTGCTCAACTCACAGCTTGCACTTGAGCTTGCTTTATTTACAGCAGATTTAAACATACGCCTAAATGCTTTGCTGAAGAAGAGATGAATTTCTAAGTCATGAACATTCTGGAACCAAAGCATGAAGAAGTCCAGTATCTGAATTTGGGGAAATAGAAAAGCAGAAGTAGTGTCATGCCTCTAATGCTTGCTGGTGAGTTCTTGCTGGGATGAATGAGTGCTTGAAAGGACCAAAAAGGAGTGGTAAAATGTCTTCTTGTTGCCTGAAGGTATTTAATGCAGTGAAGCAAGGGGAATATAATCAGCATTAAAGTGTTCTTCATAAATAATGGACAGTCTAGCAGCTTTTATCTACTTTGTACTTGAAAAAAAAAAAAAGGTTTCTACTGCTGAATATTTCATGAGCAAAAGGTCATTTACTGTGGCTTTTAAATTATACAATTCAGAAACTGTTATTAAAAGAAAGTTCTATGTTCCAAAGCAATAATGAGGAGTTCTGAATTTCCAAAGAAACACTGTCAGCCTAAACATGTTTGAAACCTATCTCACACAAACTACTGGAGACACCTTTTCCCTAAGCTGCAACTGCTGTTTTTTTAAGATGTCCAATCCTATTCAGCAATACAGTATTTATTTTCAAGTGAAGAATAAACCTGAGCATACCTTTTCCTAAGATGTCAGTCCTAGTTTGCACTTAACAAAATATACTACTGATCACAGGATCATTTAAGATACAGATCTGTGACAGCCATTTCAAAGAAATCTGGTTTCTATACATTATTTTAAAGGTGTATTTTACTACAGCCTTTTCAAGTGACAATTAGAGCTCTACACAAAAAAAAAATTAAGGAAATATACTGGTGAACAGGTGAATTGTCAAGATGAGTTAGAGGTAACCTTAGCTCTGTCCCCTGTGAATATAAGGCTGTGACACAATCTTATTGCCGCACGCAGAGGCAGATGCTCTGGGAATGTGAATTAGAATGACTGTACACAAGTCAGTCAGGCTACATCTGCTTTCTATCACAGAATCACAGAACTGTCAGGGTTGGAAGGGACATTAAAGCTCCTCTAGCCCCAACCCCTGTGCCATGGGCAGGGACACCTCCCACTAGAGCAGCTTGCTCCCAGCCCCAGCCAGCCTGGCCTGCAACACTGCCAGGGATGGGGCTGCCACCACCTCTCTGGGCAACCTGGCACAGTGGCTCAGCATCCTCCTGGGGAACAACTTCCGCCTAACAGCCAACCTCAATCTCCCCTCCTCAAGCTTGTGTCCATTCCCCCTAGTCCTAGCACTGCCTGACATCCTAAACAGTCCTTCCCCAGCTCTCTTGTAGCCCCTGCAGATCCTGGAAGGCCACAAGGAGGTCTCCTGGGAGCCTTCTCTTCTCCAGACTGAACAATCCCAACTCTCTCAGCCTGTCCTTATAGGAGAGGTGCTCCAGCCTCTGATCATCCTCATGGCCCTTCTCTGGACACCTCCCAGCACATCCTTATCTTTCTTGTGCTGGGGGTTCCAGATCTGGATGCAGTACTCCAGGTGAGGTCTCACCAGAGTGGAGTAGAGAGGGAGAATCACCTCCCTGCACCTGCTTCTCTTGATGCAGCCCAGGATACAGTTGGCAACAGAAGTACCAGTGCACTTCTCCTCAGCATCAAATCTGCTTAGCACAGCCTTGCACACCTATGAAAGAACACCACAGCAGCCTGCTGCACACCAGCACATCTGGCAGCCCAGTGATTTGCAGCTTCAGTAACAGCCAAGGAAGTAGCTTTAGAACATTAACAAGTGACGTCCCTTAGCCAGAACTACCCTCAGGGAATTTTTCAGTTTTCCTTCTAACCTCACACTACCAAACATTGAGCTACTGTAATAATAACAAAAAAAGCCAACAGAAGAAACAACCCAAACATATAAAAAATAACACAATTTATTTTCTTTCTAAAACTCAGATAGCAAAACCAGCTTCCCTTTCATTTTTGCTTCATATGGTAACTGAGCCCTCACCACAAAGATTCTTAATTAATGCACAGTCCTCACTTTAAAAGACAAGACGGTTAAGAATGTAAGATAAATAAATGATTTAAACAATAATAATTAAAAAATAATTAGAAAGATCAAACATCCAAAGGAGCTATCTGCTGAAGTTAGAAGCAATCAGAACACACAGCACAAGTCATCTACATACCAAGAGTCCCTGCACGTGGACAACAAATATGCATGGCAAAAAAAGGTTTAGACCAAAGAAGTCTGAGACACTTGGCTAACCAAGGGTTTGGACTAAATAACCTCTAGAGGTCCCTTCCAACTCTAACCCTTCTATGATTGTGGTAGTGCTTGCCAAAACAGACTGCAGCTGGATTCAAAACATTACTGATGGGTAACCGAAGTTTCTATATATCAATAGAGTTAAACACCAACACTCTACTCTAGACTAATGAAAATTCAGACTTGCTCTTCTGCTTGATAGTATCTAACAATTTGTCAAGGGACTATAATCTATGCCAAGGACAGCTTGCTTACTCTGTTTGAAAAGACAATATTACACACCACACTGTTAGAATAAATGATACATATATTATCTGGTATTTAGAGCTTTAGCTATCTAAGAGAAAATGGGATATGTCAGTTCTGAGGAGCAATCCCACAAAGAATGACTACAATACTCATATAAACCCAACCTATGGTCAAGCTCATGGAATAGTAAGATCATGAAGTTTCCTCCATCAAATAACCCAATAGGAAATGAACTAACTCCTCCAGAAGTGATGCAACTGCCTTGGCTTCCCATAGAAAAAATTCAAAGATCAAGTGCCCATTTTCCCTACTCCACCCTCATCCCTGGTATTTACACAAACTAGTTAAGAGATACAGAAAAAACAGACACAGTCACTTTGAGTGCTAGTGTTCAGCACGTAACCAGCCTGAGAAATGATTCTCAGCAGAAAATTCTTGCATTGAAATAAACTTTGGGTATGGCTGAACTCACTCAGTGGTTCCCAGAGGTCAAACAGGTCAACTTACGTAGCTCTCCTACTTTGAGTATTTCACACAGCATCTTTGTCAGCTCAATGCTACTACGGCCAAATGGGCACTCATGCTTGTCTTCTCGACTGCTGTTCTCCAGGACAATCTGAAGGAGGAATTGAAAAGGAAAACAATCAGTTTGAAGAACCCCTGAGTCGACATACTCTCCTCCACACCAACTTTTACAAGATAGATCAGGCTGAATCTAGGAAACTGTATGTGGAGAAGTTCTGCTTTCATAAACCTCAGCCTTCTCCCCAGCTAAATGACCTATGTTTGAGGCAGTCAGCAACACAGAAGCAGTGTTCTTCATGACCAACTGGCAAGTTTTGCCATTTCTATGCAACATTGCTGTTCTGCACCAGCCGTGGCTCAGAGAAACTGCAGTAGAAGCCAAAGAGAAAGAAATAGTTTCATTTAGAAGGAAGTTCTTTACCCAGAGGGTGGTTGGGCACTGGCACAGGTTGCCCAGAGAGGTTGTGGCTGCCCCATCCCTGGCAGTGTTCAAGGCCAGGCTGGATGTGGCCCTGGGTGACCTGGTCTAGTGATTGGCATCCCTGCCCATGGCAGGGAGGTTGGAACTAGATGATCTTTAAGGTCCCGTCCAACCTGCCCATTCTATGATTTTAAATTTGGCACTTAAAGGAAATTAGATATAATGATTTCTAGACATGATCATACCTAGAAGGAATTATTATTAAAAAAAAAAAAAAAAAGTGCGACAGAAATTGCACAGAGGGATTCAGGTAACAACAGGTTCAAGTATCAAAAATCAAGAAGTAGTCCACAAAGGGAGACAATGTCTGTGTTTTCTCTGTTATGGAAGAAACTTGCGCTTGTCTGCAAAACATTTCAGTGAACTACCAACTCTTGCATCAAGCCTATGAGTACTGCAAAAATAACTCAAGGAGAGCCTTTGTATTCTCTGTGAAGTGATAAATGGGAGAAAAGAATTCCTTGCACATTTTTACACCCATTAAGTTATATGCTATATCAGATACAACTGGAATGAAGTTTTCCCCAGCACTACAACTAAACAAGAGCTCTAAAAGTACTACAGATTTCATTAAAGATATTTGCCTGAAGAGAGAGCAAAGTAGGGACTGGAAAAAAAAACAACAAAAAACAAAGAGATGATCAAAACAGATTCACAGTAAGAATTGCCTTTACAATAACAAACTTTGCTACTTAAAAAAAAATAGAAACAAGACACATCCTAAATATCTGCTCGATAGTCTGGATATAGGAGACAAAATGAATTTCAAAGGTAAGAGATTTTGCCAAGCACCAGAGAACCTTAGAGGCTCTAAATTTTCTTCACCAACAGGTGTTTAGACATTGCTCTCTGCTTTGCATTCCTCCTGCCTCATCCTGGTTTTTGTTTGCCTTTTTTGTTGGTTGATTTTGTTATGGGTTTTGTTTGTTTGTTGGCTTTAAATCTTTCCATTTTGACAGCAAAAAAAGCTTCGCAAAAGGCTCCAAGGCCAAAGCCAACAGGAAAGATAGTTGAGAGGGCTGATGCAAAGTTAGATGTCAGCAAAACCTCTCCCTCCTTCCCCATATCACAGTTATGACTGTTTCATACTCTTACATGGAGAAGCCTTCCCTGTGAAGCAGTAAAAGGGAAAAGTGGGAAAGGAGAAGAAAACCCCAAAGCAAGCAGGAGTGTTTCATGATTCACATAGCACGCCTCTTCCCCAAGCATCTCTTTGTCGTAGTGTACAAAGGGCTGCCTCCAGCTAATACTCTGTTCCCATGTCATCACCCAAAGATATAAAAGGATAGTTGCTCTCTTTCTTATGACTGGATGATCCAGACCTTTTCCAGGGGTGGTGGTGTTTGGATTTTGTTGGTTTTTTTTAAATCACCTAGACTTCCCAAAGAAGCTTGAAAAGTCACTAGGGCTATTTTAAAGCTGTCCCTGCACACTGCAGGGGGTTTGGACTAGATGACCTTTCAAGCTCCCTTCCAACCTAAACTAGGGGAGGAGTGGCTGGAGAGCTGCCAGGCACAGAGGGACCTAGGGGTGCTGATTGACAGCTGAACAGGAGCCAGCAGTGTGCCCAGGTGGCCAAGAAGGCCAATGGCATCCTGGCCTGGATCAGGAACAGTGTTGGCAGCAGGAGCANATCTATTCTATGATTCTATAATATGATAAATATTTGACCCCTATGAATTTTTATTGGGATTTTCTAACAGGACAGTGTCAGAATCATGTTCACTACGCCAAGAGAAGTTACTTTTCCTTCTAAAAGTTGTGCTTTAAATTTCACCTAATTGTTCCATGTCACAGCTGACTAACAGCTGTCCAAAGACACATCCCTGCAATTGTTGTTTTCCATTGCTGCAGCCACTGCTCAAGGAACATGCAAATATGACTTTGCATTGTGGATGAGTCATTCTGCTTCAGTCTCCTTCATGGATAACAGTGCTACATTTCCATACCCAAATACAGGAGTAATGGTAGAGCAGAACAAGCACAATGCAAAGCTTTGTCTTACCTCCTTCAGATCACCTCTCTTGTTTCATTATTATTGTGCTTTATCTCTCACTCAGTAAAATATAAAAACTGCATACTGAGGCAGGGGGCTGCTTTGACACAAACTCAGATACAGCAGAGAAACACTGGTAATAAAAATCAATGGAGAGGCAAAATGAAAGGGGAGCAGGGGGGAAAGCACTCAGATCAACATTCCTGCTGGCAAATGCATTTCATTGAGTTGCACATTAACCTGACATATTAACATTTCATGAGCACATCAATATTTAATGGTGACACTATATATGCATATAACGTAAGGCAAAATTACAGCAATCAATAAGAATGCCAGAGAAATATAGTTAAGGCACTGTGTACTGCTATACAGCAAATTAAATGGCAATTTGAGTAATCAATATGTAAAGTAGCCTTGAAAAGATCCTCAGACACACTCTCTGCAAGCATCACCTTTCAGCAATTGCTGTGCAAAATCAGGCAGAGCTGACATGTTACATTTCTGTAGGAAAGGAAGATGGAAAGCCCTGTACTACATCTTAATATCTGTAGGCAAACTTGACAGCTATGACTCTTCTGTAAGAAACAGCAATGGCAAAAAGGGAAAGAAAAAGAAGAGGCTCTTATAAATACCCAAAGAGGAATCATTCCTAGTCTTGGCAACAGACTTACAGTATTCATTATTATATTTGCAATACTCTTTCCATGACTTTGCGACTCATATCCTGTTACAAAGTAAAATGCTATAAATACAGCTGATAAGGGCATGATTTTACTCTTACTTCCTTTATCACTCTGCTTAGGGAGGAGAAATAACCAGGGAATGGACATGTTTACTTCATAAACTGGGGAAAACAATAGCAGGCAAAGAACCACCACACAGCTCCAGACTGAAAATACTTCTCTATGTCTACAGAGCATACTGCTGGCTTGATTCATGTTTCTATCACAACAGTTATTTTACCAAGGGAAGGAAAGGAGTGAGGAAGTTGTGAAGCCCACACAACCTTCATTCAAACTGAGGTCTATCATTAATGCTCAAGAAGTGGCTGCACCCTATTATCTTCCTTCTCCTCCCCCTCACAAATCCACAGTGAGTTGCAGATGCACAAGGCATTTTATAATCAACGGTTAAATTTGGCTTGAGGGAAACAAATATTTAAAAGGCAGAAATAACAGATACTCTAGGAAAAGCCTTGGCACCATACAATCATTCAGGTTGGAAAAGACCTTTAAGACTATTGAGTCCAACTGTTAGCACTGCCAAGTCATCACTAAAGCATATCCCTCAGCACCACATCTACACACCTTTTAAATCCCTCCAGGGATGGTGATTCCACCACTGCCCTGGGCGGCCTAGGCCAGGGCTTGACAACCCTTTTGGTGAACTAAGTATTCCTAATGTCCAACCTAAATCTCCCCTGGTGCAACTTGAAGCCATTTCCTCTTGTCCTATCACTTGTGACTTGGGAGAAGAGGCTGACATCTACCTGAAAGGAGGTTATAGTGAGGTAGTTGTACAGAATGAGAAGGTCTCCCCTGAACCTCCTTATTTCTAGGCTGAAAAGCCCCAGTTTCCTCAAGCTGCTCCTTATAAATACTTGTGCTCTAGACCCTTCACCAGCTTCACTACCCTTCTCTCAACATGCTCCAGCAACTCCCTCATGTAGTGAGGGGCCCAAAACTGAACCCAGTATTCAAGGTGCAGCCTCTCCAGTGCTGACTACAGGAATCATAGAATCATAGAACAGTTCCAGCTGGAAGAGACCTTAAAGATCATCGAGTCCAGCTTTTTTCCTAGCCCTAGCAACCTNGCAGCTCTCCAGCCACTGCTCCCCAAGCCTAGAGCACTACTGGGGGTTGGTATGGCCAAGGTGCAGTACCTGGCATTTGGCCTTAGTGAACTTCATGGCAATGAGGAAAATCACTTCTCTAGTCCTGCTGGCCACACTATTTCTGATACAAGCCAGGATGCTCTTGGCCTTTTTGGGCACACTGCTGGCTTATGTTCCATCAGTCCTACCACAATTGTGGTCTGCTTGGCTGCTCTTTACTTTGATAGGCCAGTTTGTCCTTTCTTCAGTTCTTGCAGAGCTATAAAATTGGGAAGGTCTAACCTGGAACACCAATTGTTATATATATAAAAAACAAAAGTAGCTCACAGTACATGAATATTAAATGCTGCAGATCTCTTCCTTTACTCTGTTCCTTTAATCAGTACTGCCCATTGCCATGAGGCAATGTGTTACACCATGTGTAGCACCCCACATCATCATCTTTTTCTTTAGGGAAAAGCAAAACATCCAGACAGAAATCTCAACAAAAATAAAAGGAATTAAAAATTGCCAGGAGATGGGAGCCAGGAAAAGTTTCAGAGATGAAAAGACACACACCAAAACCTAACAAAACCTCCACAGAACAACTACAGCTCAGAAAATGGGAGGAAAAGAGAAAAGTGAGAGAAGCACAGAGTGAGACTAAAATGCTATCACAGGAGATGAATTGACTAGCAGAAGAGGAAAAAGGAAGAGGTTTAAAAATGTTTTTAAAAATGCAAGGAGGTGAATTTTTTAGGAAACCAGCGTTATCCATTTTCTTGACATTTCTATAGAGGAAACTGCAGCCTATTAAGGCATGGAAGTTTGACAGTATTTGTAGTAGAATACAGATCTGTACAGTTTGTACTATTTTAAAGTTATCTACTATATATATTTCTCCTCTCTTATGCAAAAAAATCCTGCTGTAATTGGAAGAGAAACATTTCCCAATTACCAAGCAAAACCAGAGAGTGATCAGAAAGAGAAATGAAGGTTTGATTTTGTTTCACAAGGTAGACATTTAGGGAAGCTTTGGTCAGCAACTGGTGAGAGCTGAATTTCTTCTGGGATTTAGCTATATGAATTGCCTGGAGTACCCTGTTTTCTCTGCAGCCAAAAGTCTTTTCAAGAAGTAAAAGGCAACCCTTCAAAAACCAATTGTCCAACGAAGAATTTAGAGAGATACAGGGAAGAACATTCCATCTTAGAGAATATGTTAGGCTGTTGGTTTTAACTGCAAGATCCTTCATCCATCCCCTTGTGTTATCATGAGTGGTGCTCAGCACCACTCAAAGAAGGCTCATCTGCCTTTACAAGATATCTACCAACAGCATGGACAATACCAGCAAATAAATTCAAGTGTCATGCCAAGATCACAGCAGAATAATGCAAAATCTCCAGTAGAAAAGAAACAAAACCAAAAAAAAAAAAAAAATCAAACCACCAGACACCCAAAATGAAAGATTTTTGAACTTCACAGCATGTATTCCTTTATGACATTCCACTGAATTATTCATTGAGTCCACTAGGAAGCACATAACAGACCCTCAGGGAGGGAGGGGACTAAATGAAGAATTTTCTACATTTGACTTACAAATTTAGGCTTAAAATTCTGCCTCAGCTTTAATAATGAGGCTTATACCTGCCACAAAGAGTTAATGAGTGACAAAAAGCAAAGTTTTGAAGACATGTATATTCAAAAGCTTCAGGAATAAAATCCAGGAGGATGAAACCACCAGATGGAAATAGTCTTCCTTCACTGGGAAGAAATATGGACTTAGCCATTCCCTTAATCCCTCACATTAAAGATGAAACTGGCTCAAAGTATACTGCCCACAGCAACTGCTCATGTGATTCTCACATCCCTGAACCAACTTTAGAGCTTGACAAAGGAACAGAGATTCATTATGATTAGGAAGTAAATACAGAAGTGAAAGGCAAGGCCCACTACAGCTGCATCAATACTTACAGTGAGTCTCACAGCAGACAGTTCACCAGGCATTGCTGAACTATCCAAACGGAGCATCTCCCTAGAGTGATTTTGTGGTACTATCTAAAATGATCTTATTTTAGGAAAGACCAAATTTTCTAGCAGTCTTTTATAGGTTATTATCAAGAGGTTCAGAGAGCTAGTTACTAAAGATGGTAAAAACCTCCTTAGACCCAAAATGAAAAGCCATGCACCTGGCAATTCTATGATTCCATGACTTTAATACCAAAAAATTGCAGGGATGCTCTTCCTTTTCTTGACATTGCTTTTCCTTTCCCTAAGCCTCCTTATCACACATAGTAAGCTTCACCAGTCCCTTTTCATTTAGATGCTTTCAGTAACTCCAGGAAGCAAGTCCTAAGCACCTCTGCTATGAGGACAGGCTGAGAGAGTTGGGATTATTCAGTCTGGAGAAGAGAAGGCTCCCAGGACACCTTCTTGTGGCCTTCCAGGATCTGCAGGGGCTACAAGAGGGCTGGGGAAGGACTGTTTAGGATGTCAGGCAGGGATAGGACTAGGAGGAATGGACACAAGCTTGAGGAGGGGAGATTTAGGTTGTATGTTAGGAGGAAGTTGTTCCCCAGGAGAGTGGTGAGCCACTGTGCCAGGTTGCCCAGAGAGGTGGTGGCAGCCCCATCCCTGGCAGTGTTGCAGGCCAGGCTGGCTGGGGCTGGGAGCAAGCTGCTCTAGTGCCAGGTGCCCAGTTCTGGAGCCCTCAACACAGAAAGGACATGGAGCTGATGGAGCAGGTCCAGAGGAGGCCACGAGAATGATCAGGGGCTGGAACACCTCTGCTATGAGGACAGGCTGAGGGAGCTGGGATTGTTCAGCCTGGAGAAGAAAAGGCTCTGGGGGAACTACTAGTGACCTTCCAGTACCTAAAGGGAACTTCCAAGAAGGCTGCAGAGGGCCTGTTTGCAAAGGCCTGCAGTGAAAGGACAAGGGGCAATGGTTTTAAATTGGAGAGGAGTAGATTTCAACTGGACATTAGAAAGAAGTTCCTCCCCATGAGGGTGGTGGAACACAGGCACAGGTTGCCCAGGGAGGTGGTTGAGTTCCCATCCCTGGAGGCATTCCAGGTGAGGCTTGCCAGGGCTCTGGGCAAGCTGATGTAGTTGGGGATGTCCCTGCCCACTGCAGGAGGGTTGGACTAGATGACCTCCAGAGGTCCCTTCTAACCCTGACAATTCTATGATGTGCTTCCTGAGAAGCATAAAGGATTCTACTGCAGACAGACTCCAGTTTCCATTCATCCTCAATTTTGTTCTTTTTCTTCTTAAGGCAGCTTGTTATTTGCCTCAACTTCAGCATCAGAGCTCTGCCAAGATCCTTCACTCAGCACCACCATCTCTAAGCTGTCCTTTTGTCTTTGTGGTTTTATTTTCAGTTTCTCATGCTTCCTCTCTCCTCTGTCTCAGCCTTCCTTCACATTCCTGGGGCATTACAGAAATTCCTCCTCCCTAAACTAAAATAAAGTAAGCATAACCTGCTACTCCCAGAGAGACCTGCTTACAGAAGGCACAGAGCCCACTACAGCAAAGCAGCCAGGAGACACTGACACAGTCATACAGCACAGGAGGGAAAGGAAAAGCATCTGATTATATCATTATATAGGATGGATTCAAACTGTTGTGGTAATATTACATCCAGCATTTGACTCTGCAGCCATAAACCACTTCTAGCAGTTGCTCACCTAGCAATAAATGTTCTCACAGAGATACCTTAGGGTGAAGCATGACTTTATTGTCTTTATTTTTCCATTAAAAAAGCTAAATACACAGTGGTCTGTCTTCAAACATGATGTATGTTCCTCCTCTCAGTGCCACTCCATACAGAACCAAACAAATCACTGTGGTAAGATCCAAGATGAGAAGGCCCAGCTGCCATTCTTCAGAACCAGCACCAGGAATCCACTTCCCACAAGCACAGGAAGGGAAGGAGTGATTTGGTGTTGACCTGGTCCAGCTTGAAAAACCACTTAACATGTATTCCTTCTCCCTCCAAACCCCACATGGTTGCCCTGCAATCCTCTCCTTGCACACCTATGGCAGATGTAGAGGGGGCAGGAAACTGCAGTACCTGCAGAATATAGAAAGTTTCTGAATTTTCTTCTCTTTCATAATGTGAAGAAACAGGCCCTACTAGTGCCCTACCAATATTGTGCTATGAATATATTAAAAACAAGAATCTACTTTTATTGCATAGCAATGAGACTGGCAGCTACAGTAGCATCATAAAATCTCCCAGCACAGAGTAAATGGGGAAACTTGTGAGACTCTATGGCTAGTCTTCTCTCCCCATGTACATACATCTCAGCTTTGCAGGTGGGGGCCTGTGGCTCCACAAAAGCCAGTCAAAACCTTCTGTGCTACTGCTGGTACAATTCAAAACCTTCTGAAGACCATAGCTAGACTTGCAACAACTTCTAGGCTCTTTGCATCAGGACCTTGTTCAGCCAACAGCTTCCATATACGTGGAACAAAAGAATGTTTTGGGTTGGAAGAGACCTTCAAATGTCTTCTAGTCCAACCCCCTGCAGTCAGCAAGGACAACCCCAACCAGATCAGGTTACTCAGAGACCCACCTAACCTGATCTGGAATGTTTCCAGGGATGGGGCTTCTACCACCTCTCTGGGCAACCTGGACCAGGTTTTCACCACCCTTAGTGTGAAAAAATTCTTCCTTATATCCAGTCTAAATCTCCTTAAAACCATCACCCCTTGTCCTGTCTCAACAGGCCTTGCTAAAATGCCTGACCCCATCTTTCTCATAGTTCTCTAAGTCCTGAAAGGCTGCACTAAGGTCTCCCTGGAGCCTTCCCTTCTCCATGCTGAACAAATCCAACTCTCCCAGCCTGTCCTCACAGCAGAGGTGTTGCAGCCCTTGGATCATTTTTGTGGCCCTCTGCATGCTGAGAAGTGACCTGAACATATGCAGGACTGTAACACTGTAATACATATCCCAGAGCACATAGAATTCTAGAACAGTTCCAGCTGGAAGAGACCTTGAATATCATCAGTGCAGCCTTTGTCCTAGCCTTAGCAACCTGCTAAATGATGCCNCCTTTAGCAGCTTGGTAGCCTCTGTCCCCTCTCCAGCACCTCAGTGTCCCTCTTGTAGTGAGGGGCCCAAAACTGGACGCACACTACACAGGACTGCACAGAGAGTGCCATGACACCCCTACAATTGTCTTCCTCCTCAGAACTAACTTAACTCTGCTTTCATGCTGCAACCAGACACTCCAGGCTTCTGCCTCTTCACTGTATGAAGCACCCATCTCATTTCTGCCATCAGGGACAGAGGCCCTCAGAGCAAAACCAGACTTCACCTTGTATTGTTATGGAAAGCAGAGATCATAGAATCATAGAATCCTAGAATGGTTTGGGTTGGAAGGGACCTCTGGAGCTCATCTAGTCCAACCCCCTGCAGTCAGCAAGGACAACCCCAACCAGATCAGGTTACTCAGAGACCCACCTAACCTGATCTGGAATGTTTCCAGGGATGGGGCTTCTACCACCTCTCTGGGCAACCTGGACCAGGTTTTCACCACCCTTAGTGTGAAAAAATTCTTCCTTATATCCAGTCTAAATCTCCTTAAAACCATCACCCCTTGTCCTGTCTCAACAGGCCTTGCTAAAATGCCTGACCCCATCTTTCTCATAGTTCTCTAAGTCCTGAAAGGCTGCACTAAGGTCTCCCTGGAGCCTTCCCTTCTCCATGCTGAACAAATCCAACTCTCCCAGCCTGTCCTCACAGCAGAGGTGTTGCAGCCCTTGGATCATTTTTGTGGCCCTCTGCATGCTGAGAAGTGACCTGAACATATGCAGGACTGTAACACTGTCATACATATCCCAGAGCACATAGAATTCTAGAACAGTTCCAGCTGGAAGAGACCTTGAATATCATCAGTGCAGCCTTTGTCCTAGCCTTAGCAACCTGCTAAATGATGCCTCCCAATGCAACATCTACCTGTCTCTTAAACACCTCCAGGGATGGGGACTCAACCACCTCCCTGGGCAGCCTGTGCCAATGGCTCACAACCCTTTTAGCAAACAAATTCCTCCTAATGTCTAGCCTGAACCTCCCCTGGTGCAATTTCCATCCATTTCCCCTTGTCCTATCACTCTCCACTAGGGAGAACAGACCAGTCCCTGCCTCTCTACAACCTCCCTTCAGGTAGTTCTAGAGACCCAGGAGGTCTCCCCTCAACCTTCTCTTTTCCAGGCTAAACAGGCCCAGATCCCTCAGTCTTTCCTCATCAGGCTTATGTTCTAAGCCCTTTAGCAGCTTGGTAGCCTCTGTCCCCTCTCCAGCACCTCAGTGTCCCTCTTGTAGTGAGGGGCCCAAAACTGGACGCACACTACACAGGACTGCACAGAGAGTGCCATGACACCCCTACAATTGTCTTCCTCCTCAGAACTAACTTAACTCTGCTTTCATGCTGCAACCAGACACTCCAGGCTTCTGCCTCTTCACTGTATGAAGCACCCATCTCATTTCTGCCATCAGGGACAGAGGCCCTCAGAGCAAAACCAGACTTCACCTTGTATTGTTATGGAAAGCAGAGATCATAGAATCATAGAATCCTAGAATGGTTTGGGTTGGAAGGGACCTCTGGAGCTCATCTAGTCCAACCCCCCTGCAGTGGGCAGGGACATCCCCAACTAGATACTAGATACTGAATGATGTTTGGAGAAAACCAAAAGGGGGGGTAGAAAAACAGATATCTGAGAGGAAAAAGGGAAAAACACAGAAAAACAGATGTCTGAGAGGAAAAAGGGAAGAACACAGAAAAACAGATATCTGAGAGGAAAAAGGGAAGAACAGAGAATAGAAAGACTGGCAGAGCAAGATAAGACACATTAACAAGCTGGGAACTACTCTTAGGTAATTTAATGTGGAAAACCGCATTCCATCATGAGAGAATCCAGGAAGACTCATGTAACAAAAGTTCACTTCTCTACCTTCAGCAGAGCAGAAATAAATTACATCTCTTTTCCTTTTATTTCTGGGGGGAAAAAATGGCATAGCAGAAATCAAGTCAGTTTTCCTTCAGAAAAGGCTGAAATTATATGTTGGACTACTCATATCTGGTCAGGCTAGAATGAGTAGGCATGAGGAGCCTGAATTGGTGGAAGGATGTGTAGGCAGCCTCCTATACAACAACTGCATGGGCTAGAAAGTATACTACAGACAGTCTGACTGTGACTCAACACATGAAAGTTCTGAAAGGTCTCTGCAGGATGCCAGCAAGCTTCCTGCCTGCATCATCAGCACTCACAAACTGCACCTGCTCCTCCACTGGGACTTCTGAAAGCTTCAAAAGAAAAAGAACTCCTTTCTGAATCTCCCCAAAAGCAGCATCTCAAGTAGCTGCTGGGGAAGAAGTGTCTCTGCATAGCAGCTGTGTGATCTTCCAGCTGAGGAGGTGCTGGGGAAAGGGGATTTTCTACTACTGATGCTAAATCAGTTCACTTTTTCATTTGCAGGTAATCAAAGTAACTCTTGAGGCAACCAAAGTCCAAACACTGTTTTGATTTGGAATCATAGAATCACAGAATGGGCAGGTTGGAAGGGACCCTAAAGATCATCTAGTTCCAACCTCCCCACAATGAGCAGGGATGCCAATCACTAGACCAGGTCAACCAGGGCTGCATCCAGCCTGGCGTTGAACACTGCCAGGGATGGGGCAGCCACAACCTCTCTGGGCAACCTGTTCCAGTGCCTAACCACTCTCCAGGTAAAGAACTTCCTCATAATCTCCAATCTAAAACATTTAATAACTTTTAAAGTTTAAGTACAAGAACTGAAAATCTAGGAGTATACTACTACATATCTTACACATCACTCACAAAAATGTAGAAGCAATGGATCCATTATAAAACATACCAAGAGATTAAGAAGCCTACCTTTTCAGCAGGGATTTCACTACTGGTTTCCCAACTTGGTGACAATATTTTCTCCTGAAAGTTTTACATTCAATATCTAACAAATATGTGCATGAAACAGATAAGTGGGAAAAGATGAGGGACTTGAATTTCAGGTTATAGTAAAATGATCTCTTTCCAAGGAACACTTATTTTTCTCTACACATACGAAGAACCTACTAGTATAATAAATGGAAAAGAACTAGATAACAACTTGAGTAACCAGCTGGGCAGAATCCAAATACATGGCTAGCCAATGTTCAGACCCAGAGCTGCTAAATTTATCTGCAGTTTCTGCCTAGAGCACTAAATTCTTCTACTTAAACAAAATGAAGAGACACAGTATGTGTCTTCTCAAGGCAGAATCTCATGTTAAAGCAGCAGTGAGACCTACTAGAATATGGCCGATCCTAAGCGCAGGAGAAAAACACAAACAAGTCACCAACTTGTCAGTCATCAAAAGCAAACTCATTAGTATGAGAAACATTGACCTCACCACAGACAATCTCATACAGGAGTTCTTTGGGACTCAGCTGATGTGCTGTGAAATACAACACCCTCTATGTAAAGTCCTACACTCCCTCCTGGATGAAGGTTATCACTATAGTATAGATGGCTGTGAGGAAGAATGGAAATTAAGAGACTATTTCAATGGTAGTGTATCAGTAGCTTTTAATGGAGATGTAGTTGCTGTAAATTCAGTTTACCCAGTGGCATCTGCTCTTCCTGCCTGGAAACACTTTAAATTGGCCAAGATCCAAGATAAAGAGCAGTGCACTCAGAATTGGAGCAGTAGCTTGGGTTTTGCTACCTGCTATCAAGAACATCTGAATAAACACTGCCTGCACATACAGGGATCAACTTATCAAACCAGAAGCATCCCAGGCACAAACACAGCACATTAGAACACTGAACAACAGATATCACATTTCTCTTCTTGGGTTACAAACAAAAGCAGTGCTCCATTTTGGTTCCCTTAGTTTTCACTTTACACCAAATTAAGTAAATACCATCAAGCTAAGTAAATATTTTACATCCGTATTAGCAATCACTGAAGTGCATGTGTACAAAAAAATAAGTATCACAAGTATAGATTAGGGGTTGGAAGGGACCTAGAAAGATCATCTAGTGCAACCCCCCTGCCAGAGCAGAATCACCTAGACCAGCTCACACAGCAATGTGTCCAGGCAGCTCTGCAATGTCTCCACACAAGGAGACTCCACAGCCTCCTGGGCAGCCTGCTCCAGTGCTCTGGCACCCTCACTGCAAACAAGTTTCTCCTTGTGTTAATACTAAACCTCCTGTGGTCCAACTTGCTCCCATTCCCTCTTGTCCTAACATTGGATGCCATTGAGCAGAGCCTGGCTCTCTCCTCCTGACACTCACCCTTAACATATTTCTAACCATTCCTGAGGTCTCCTCTCAGTCTCCTCTTCTCCAGGCTGAAGAGACCCAGCTCTCTCAGCCTGTCCTCCTAGGGCACATGCTCCACTCCTTTCAGGATCTTGGTGGCCCTGTGCTGGACTCTCTCCAGCAGCTCCCTANCTCACAGCACGGTATCCCAATCCACGCTTCTCAAGTTTGGCAATGAGGATGCCATGGGAGACAGTATCAAAAGCTTTACTAAAGTCAAGAAAAAAACACATCCACTGACTTCCCCTCATCTATCCATCTAGTTATGCCATCATAAAAGGCAAAGGAATGCACACTTACAAACACAGATGCATGTAAGTTATTTCAGTTTCATATATTTATAGAATCATAGAATTGAGCTTATTAGCTCATTAGCCCTAACCCCCCTGCCATGGGCAGGGACACCTGGCACTAGAGCAGCTTGCTCCCAGCCCCAGCCAGCCTGGCCTGCAACACTGCCAGGGTTGGGGCTGCCACCACCTCTCTGGGCAGCCTGGCACAGTGGCTCAGCACCCTCATGGGGAACAACTTCTGCCTAACAGCCAACCTAAATCTTCCCTCCTCAAGCTTGTGTCCATTCCCCCTAGTCTTAGCATTGCCTGACATCTCCTCATTGTATCTTGAAGAAAAAATGGATCTAAATAGTCTTGTACCAAAAACTCCCAAACGAATCAATGACAAAGCTCCAATAAATGGAGATACTAAAAGCAATGATAGCATAATAGTATTACCATGGAAAGTTTTTTTCCTCAGACCCTTTTTAAACTCAGGCAAGTTTCAAAGGCACACTGCTACAAAACCTCAAGATGTCTGCACTGAATAAAGTCTGTTTTAAATGGTAACTTATCATTTTATTTTTTAAATTAGTAGAAGGTGAAGCTGCAGTAAGTTTTGGGAAGGAGCACATTGGAACTGGTGGGAGATAACTTGTCTGCTCCAAAAGAACAGAACTATCTGTCACAAAGCTTTCTTCCAATCATTTTCTTTACTGTTAACTTTAATTATACAACTCTGACTGTCCTATAATTATGTAGCTTGGGAAGCTGCCAATTATTTCCTGTGGAAAATGTTCAAATTTCTTGCAGAGATTCAGCACTACTTCCATCAGTGCATTCCAGATACTGTGTCACCACCTCTTCAAAGAAAAGCCTCTGATGACGGCGATTGATTATTTTAAGTGGAACATGAAATCAAATGCAGTGCATATCAGCCACTGTTAGCAGCAGTCAATAAAAGGAAAAAAGAGAAAGAAAAGCTAACTTAATAGGAAACTAATTCTATAGGGAACTTTTTTAAAAATCCAAATTATAGCTAAGGACACCACACAATCAAAGTAGTATGTGGTTTTCTTTCCCCTCCATTAAGTAGCCTTTTTCCTGAAGGCTCCACTCATATTGTATAGTAAACACAAAAAACACCCCAAGATTCATAATCAATTAACTCCAAGTCTACCTAAAGAAAAAACAACACTGTGCTTATCTGAAGGAAGACAGCAAGTAAAGAGAATGTATTATTGTGATTTCAGGAATAAGTATCCAACAGGAAAAATATGAATGGGAGAAATGGACTGTGGGAAAGTAGGTTAAGAAAGAATGAAATGAGGAAAGAAAGGTTGGTTATTTTTGTTTCCTCCTTCACTGCGTGACACCCATGTTTTCACCTTAAAATGCCTCAAGATGTAGTTACCCACTGCCTTCATACTCATGTTCTTCAACACATTGCAATGATATTTACTCTTCCTATGAGTGGTTTTGTTTGCTACTGGGCTTTTGAAGCCCCCGACAGGACACTTCAGTTTCAGACTTCCTTCTCATCTAACTAATCCATGTATTATGCAGATTATTTCTAAGCAGACTCACTTATGAGAGACAGAACAAGCAATGAAAAGGGAACTTCCTAAAGGGAACTTCCAAGAAGGGTGCAGAGGGCCTGTTTGCAAAGGCCTGGAGTGAAAGGACAAGGGGCAACGGTTTTAAATTTGAGTAGATTTCAACTGGACATTAGAAAGAAGTTCCTCCCCACGAGGGTGGTGGAACACTGGAACAGGTTGCCCAGGGAGGTGGTTGAGTTCCCATGCCTGGAGGCATTCCAGGTGAGGCTTGCCAGGGCTCTGGGCAAGCTGCTCTAGTTGGGGATGTCCCTGCCCACTGCAGGGGGGTTGCACTAGATGAGCTCCAGAGGTCCCTTCCAACTCAAACCATTCTAGGATTCTAGGATTCTATGATAAGTAGAGCAAACTGGTGTGGAGGACCTTTGGGAGCCAAAGGCCACAAAGAAAATGTAATGTTAGGTGTGAAATGACAAACTCAAAATGAGAAGGAAACAGATATGTCAGGGCCCACTGTACACCAGCTAGTAAGTCAGAGATGAAAAGATAAGAAAGTAGATGTCTTTTGGAAGCAAAGGCTAGCCATGTGGTAGAAGCTGCACAACACTCTTCATCTCAGAGGTGTTCAGCATGCTTTTAACAAGACAAGGTGGAGCACTGCAGATGAGTGAGCTGCCATGCCAGCAATGCTAGTGCAAGCACTAAGGAGAACTACTCAGGAAAGATGGGTAGACAAACATACTCCAGAGGTGTGTTAACAGTTCCCAAAGCAGCTTTGGGCAAGCAATTTAGTCTGAGCGTGCCTCAGGAGAGCATTTCTAGTGCACAGGTACTCTTTCTCAGGCAGGAAATACATGAGGCATGCAGACACTCTCCTAGCAGGAACCACACAAGAATAAAACCTGGCATCTCAAAATAACAGCAGAGCAGCAGCAAAAACACTGCTTTATAGCAACAAAGCTGAGCCACCAAAGTCTCTACTAAAGAGCGGTTGCATGCTACAATAAACCCTATTTTTAAGGCAGCATTTGCAACATGATAAAGAAAATTAAGGAAAAATAGAGCTTTCACTGATATCTCTCCATTTCAACAGAACTTCTGTCCTCTCCAAATTCTTTCAGACCTCTTTAAAATGGGACTGACTCATTTGGGAGCAATGGCTATCCCTACTAAACAAAATTTCCAAAAGAAGCCCATGGAGTAGCATGGTCCAGGTCTTATCAGATTTTCATGAGAAGCAGTAACCAACTGTCTTTTTAGAAACAAACCCACAATTCAGCAGATTTTATCTAGAAAACACATGAAATAGCTCTTAATTTCAGGGGTTTATAGGGGTTGATAAATATTGTTGTATTGCATGTTACCACAGTTTCTTTTACCAGTTATTGCTAGATTCTGACCAAGACACATTCAAAGAACAGATTTTACAATCCTATTTTTTCCATGGATCAAGCTGGCCCTTTACAAACATATTAGAGACCTGACATTAATCTACTTTGAGCAAAAATTAGAAGATAATGCATATTAAAAATCCACTCTTCACTTTTTAATAGAAATTATTGATCTGCCTACTGTCTCCTTGCTATAAACAACCTTCTTTAAGCAGGTCTGCATGTGCACTTTTTCTTGGGGAGTTAAACCATCCCTCCTATCTCAAGATAATGAATTTCTAGACTATCCTTTACTCCCATCTGTATTGCTAGGTTTAGGCTTGGCAAATATTTGATTTCAACAAGAGCCAGGAAAAGGTGTTCTATTCAGAGGCAGTTATTATTCAGCTGTATGCCTCCTCTTGTAAGGATGCAATACATAACTTGCTTTATCTACCCTTGAAATAACAAAGGTAGGAAGTGGAGTGTGCAGGGGACAGGAACAGGTTTTGCAAGTGAATCATGATGGTTTCTAACTGTTTTTCTCCAAGCATTAGCTCAGCTAGAGTAGCAGTTTTAGTGGGAGCATCTTAACTCTCAGAATAGTGCCTATTCAATCAATTATCAAGGCTTTTGCTCCTCAAAGACTCCTTTCCACAGAGCAGGTCAAGGAAACCCGCACAATTACTCGTTTCTGAGCTTATGGGCATCTCAAAAAGGCACAAGCTTACTTCTCTTCACTTTTCAGGCCTAAGCAAGAGGTAACATTTGCAAAAAGAAATCTCTGTCATTTTTGACTCAGCAATGACAGACTAGACAGTTGTACAGCTTTCTCCCAGAGTCATAGAACCATGGATTTATTATGATTGGAAAAGACCTCTGAGATCATCAAGTCGAACTGTTAACCTAAAACTACCATGCTCACCACTACATCATGTCCCCAAGTGTTTTTTTAAACACTTCTAGGGATGGTGATTCCACCACTTCCCTGGGAGCCTGTCCCAATGCTTGATAACCCTCTCAGTGAAGAAATGCTTCTTAATGTCTAATCTGAACCTCCCCTGGCTCAACTTGAAGCCATTTCCTCTTGTCCTAGCACTTGTTACTTATTAGAAGTGTTACATGGTTTGCCTTCCTTGAGTTTATTGTTAATGGCATCAGGATTTTGAACCTCCTCTTCAAACTCAACTGCAAACAGGACATAATCACTGTGAACAGGCAACAGCACAGATGTCAAAGTTGAGAAGAAGCCTTACCCGGATATAAGAATCCTGGTGATGTTTAGCAAAGTACAGCATGTTGTCAAGGGCTAGCATTCCTGGAGGGGTCTGTGTAAAATCCATTGCTGGGTTTACATGATTCTGTTAAAAGATAACAAGATCACTCAATTAGCATCTTTACAAACCACCTATCAGCTCCCCAGTGATGTGCATGCTGTGCCAAAACGTCCAGTCACAGAGCTCTTTTGGCTGAGCAGAAAATCACAGAATCACAGAACATTCACGGCTGGAAATGACCTCTCAGATCACCTAGTCCAACCAAACTAAAAACAACAAACAAACAAAAAACCCAAAAACAAACCACCCAAGCCCTGCCCTCANTGGTCCATGCCTCAAAGAGCTTTAAAACCAAGTGCAAACACTGTGAGGTTGGCATGTTAATCATTCCTTTCTGCAGCCACAGAATGGAGTTTCCCAAGGGCTGAGTGCTTTAGAAGTACAGATCTCCAGGTCATTCATTGCAAACAGACCCCTTCCTGGTACTACACACTCAAAGTACTATTGGCATAAAAATGCATATATAGAAATGCAAACAGCCACCAAACACCTATTTATGCAACTGCTACAGAACAATTTCAAATAAACCATGAAAAGGAGAAAAAACTACTAGATTCAAAATCTGTATTAACTCTATTGGATCTTGTGGACTCCTGAACACAAATGGCTTGAAGAAACAAGTGCATCTCCTCATCATCATCATGGCTAGGATTCGCGAATGAAGATTTAGGGAGGGCTCTATCCACATTTATCTCATAGTATTCAGGTAAATATTTTATAATGTTCTGAATCTATGAGTTTCACAGTAT
>VWZO01006652.1:372-17461 GCA_013396975.1 Bucco capensis
TGTCCCGTGTCCTCCCTCCCTGTCCTGTGTCCTTCATCCCTGTCCTGTGTCCTCTATCCCTGTCCCCAGTGTCTCCATCCCTGGCCTATGTACTCCTCCATCCCTGTCCTGTGTCCTTCATCCCTGTCCCGTGTCCTTCGTCCCTGTCCCCAGTGTCTCCATTCCTGTCCTGCGTCCTTCATCCCTATCCCATGTCCTCCATCCATGTCCCGTGTCCTCTATCCCTGTCCCCAGTGTCTCCATTTCTGTCCTGTGTCCTTAATCCCTGTCCTCTTTCCTCCATCCCTATCCCATGCCCTCCATCCCTGTCCCCAGTGTCTCCATCCCTGTCCTGCGTCCTTCATCCCTGTCCTGCGTCCTCCTCCATCCCTGTCCCCAGTGTCTCCATCCCTGTCCCATGTCCTCCATCCCTGTCCCCAGTGCCTCCATCCCTCTCCTGTGTCCTCCTTCATCCCTGTCCTGTCTCCACCCCTGTTCCTTGTCATAGAATCATAGAACAGTTCCAGCTGGAAGAGACCATGGAGATCATCAGTGCAGCCTTTGTCCTAGCCCTAGCAACTTACTAAATGATGCTCCCCAACACAACATCCATCCGTCTCTTCAACACCTCCAGGGACGGTGACTCAAGCACCTCCCTGGGCAGCCTGTTCCAATGGCTGACAACCCTTTCAGGAAAGAAATTCCTCCTCATGTCTAGCCTGAACCTCCCCTGGCGCAATTTCCATCCATTTCCCCTTGTCCTATCACTCTCCAGCAAGAGCAGCATGGCCAGCAGCCATGGTTTACCCTCTCAGGCCCATATTTACCCCCTCAGGATCCATGTTTACCCCTGCAGAACCCACATTTACCCCCTCAGGGTCAGATTTACCCCCATGGAGCCCACATTTACCTCCTCAGAGCCCTGATTTACCCTCTCAGGATCCACATTTACTCCTTCAGGGTCCATATTACTCCCATATTACTCCACCAGCGCCCACATTTACCTTCTCAAGTCTTGCAGCTGGCTCGGGGCAAGGCCAAGCACTGCTCTAGGCTGGGCAGTGAGTGGCTTGAGAGCAGCCCTGAGGAGGAGTTGGGGTGCTGGGGGAGGAGAAGCTCCCCATGAGGCACCAGTGTGCACTTGCAGCAAGCCAAGCCTGTGCTGGGCTGCAGCCAGAGCAGCGTGGCTAGCAGGGGCAGGGAGGTGATTCTCCCCTCTGCTCCTCTCTGGGGAGACCTCAGCTGGAGTCCTGGGGCCAGCTTTCGAGCCCCCAGCACAAGCAAGAGCTGGAGGGGCTGCAAGGTGTCCAGAGCAGGGCCACGAGGATGAGCAGAGGCTGGAGCAGCTCTCCTGTGAAGCCAGGCTGACAGAGTTGGGCTTGTTGAGTCTGGAGCAGAGAAGGCTCCCAGGAGAGCTTCTTGTGGCCTTGCAGGATGTGCAGGGAAGCTCCAAGAGGGCTGGGGAAGGACTTGTGAGGCTGTGAGGCAGTGCTAGGACTAGGGGAACAGCTGCAAGCTTGAGGAGGGAAGGTTTAGGTTGGCTGTAAGGCAGCAGTTGTTGGCAGGAGGGTGCTGAGCCAGTGGCCCAGGTTGGCCAGAGAGGTGGTGGCAGCCCCATCCATCCCTGGAACCATTCCAGGTCGGGCTGGCTGGGGCTGGGAGCAAGCTGCTCTAGTGCCAGGTGTCCCATGGCACTAGAGGAGCTGGAAGGTCCCTGCCAGCCCTGACAGGTCTGTGGTTCTGTGACATCGTGGCAGCTACGTGGCACAGGTGGCACTCGTGGCACACATAGCACAAGTGGCACCAGCTGCAGGTCCTGGAGCTGCCAGCAAGCCCCAGGCTGCAGGGCCAGAGGCAAGGCTCTGACCTCTTGGATGATTTATCTTTCTAAATATCTCTCTATAGTTCTTTTTCATTTCTCTTTATTTCTCTGCTGTCCAAGTGCTGTGTTTGGNATACTGACAGGGCTGCCACCCCCTGCCCTCCCCAGGAACCACCTGTGGGACCACTCAGCCCAGAGCACTGCTCCCAGTGCTGGCTGATGCTGGGGTGTGGGAACACTGCTTGGGGCTGAATGGTTCCAGTGCTCAGGGATAACTGGTCCCAGTGCCCAGGTATAACTGGTCCCAGTGTCCAGGGATAGCTGGTCCCAGTGCCCAAGGCTGACTGGTCCCAGTGCCCAGGGATAGCTGATCTCAGTGCCCAAGGCTGACTGGTCCCAGNCCCTCCCCAGACAACAGAACGAGGAACAAAAGGACGAACAAACGAACAGAAAGAGAACCGAGGACATCACGCACAGGACCAATACATCAGGAAATAATAATAATAATTAATAATAATAATAATAATAATAATATACTGACAGGGCTGCCACCCCCTGCCCTCCCCAGGAACCACCTGTGGGACCACTCAGCCCAGAGCACTGCTCCCAGTGCTGGCTGATGCTGGGGTGCGGGAACACTGCTTGGGGCTGAATGGTTCCAGTGCTCAGGGATAACTGGTCCCAGTGCCCAGGTATAACTGGTCCCAGTGTCCAGGGATAGCTGGTCCCAGTGCCCAAGGCTGACTGGTCCCAGTGCCCAGGGATAGCTGATCTCAGTGCCCAAGGCTGACTGGTCCCAGTGCCCAGGGATAGCTGATCTCAGTGCCCAAGGCTGACTGGTCCCAGTGCTCAGGGATAGCCATCTCAGTACCCAGGGATAACTGGTCCCCGTGCCCAGGGGGTGTCCCTGCTCCAGCACCACCTGCCTGTAACAGCCACCCCAGGGCCATATGGGGCTTTTGGGATGGGCTTGGGGGTCTCCAGGGCTCCCCCAATGTGAGGGGGGGTCTGGGCCCCCTATCTGTGAGCTCCATACCAGGGCTGGACCATACAGCAATTGCCACTGCTTTGGCCCAGGAGGATGATGCCCATGGTGGGCCACTGCTCGTGGTGGTGGGTCTCACCTGCCTTGAGGCTCTTCAAACCCATGGGGTGGCCACATCCCAGGCACCTCCCATCCTCCCCAGCCCCGAATCACTGCCTCTCCCCCACTGAGCCCTTGCCACCAGCCTGAGCCCCAACCCTGCTCCCTGGGGAAGGGCCACAAGGCTCCAGCACATGGCGATGGTTGGGATGAGCGAGGCAGGTGGATCCCCGCCAGATCCCAGCTCCCCTGCCTCCAGAGCAGGATCCCACGGCCAGGGTGGCTCCTTTCCAGTCTCTTCCATGCGGCTCCTCTCCCGGTGGTGGCAGTGCCGTGCCCGGCAAGAAGCCGAAGGGCTGCCCCAGCGCTGGGGTGACACTGTCCAGGGTGAGTTTGATGGTGGATGGAGCAGCAGCAGCTCATCCGGTGCAGGATGAGCTCTCGTGATCCAGCAGTGATGAGTGGAAGGAAAACAGGGACCAGCAGAGTATTCCCAGGAGCGGTTTCCCCGGCAGCAGCTGCTTTGGCATCGCGCGGGGACGCGGCTGTCATCCCTGTCGCGGTGGGTCCAGAGCTCTCCCTGCTGCCAGGCTCGGGATGCGCTGGCCCCACGGCGAGTCCCGGTGCTGCCGGAGGACACCCCGCCCCCGAAAGGCACTGAACGGCAGGGAGAGAGGTGCCTCGGCCCCGGCGGGGCTGGGAGCCACGGTGGGGGCCACCAGGCTGGCGGTAAGCCCCCAGCAGTGCCAGGAGCCCAGCGCAAGGGGCCGTAAGTGCTTCGGCGCTGGGCAGGGTGTCCAGGGTTTGGCACCGCTGGGGTTTGGCATCACCGAGCCAGCACCACGTCCTCACCCTCCTCCTTGTAAGCGCTTCGGGCTTCGCGGAGCCGGGGACACAAGTGCTAAACATCCTGGGTGTCCCCGGCCCCCCGGCTCTGCCCCCGGCGCCATCCCGACGCCGTCCCTAAGTGCTACGCCGGGTGCGGACGCGGCCATGGGGTCGTTCCCCGCGTGGCTACGGTGCTTCTGCCCCACGAAGAGGGATGGAGACACGCCTCCCGTGACAGCCAGCGCCGTCCGGCACCCTCGGGATAAGTGCTGGGGCTGGGGTTCCGCGGGATGCTCCCCCGGGATGTTCCCACCCCGGGGCGGGGCTGGCGACCGCCTGGCGCCAGGGCTGGCTCCCAGCCGGGACCCGCCGCGGTGGTGCTTGCATCACTGCAGCCACGGTGCGAGCAGAGGGGAAGAGCCCAGAGTCCCTGGGGTGGCTGAACTCGGGAGAGCCGGAGCCTGTTCTCACGCCAAAACGACCCCGGCGCTGAGGGCAGGCGGAGGCCAATCTGCAGCGTAAGCGGAATTGCTCCCCAGCCGGAGCCTCCGTCCAGTTCGGACCAGAGCTGGATAACCCTGGGCTGCTAGCCACCATCCCCCACCGGAGGAGGCATCCCGAGCCACCCACTGCTCCGGTGACACGGACAGCACCGATGTAGTGTTGGCAGCACTGGGATGAGCATCACCATCCTGCCGGCAGCACCGGGACAAACATCACCATCCTGCTGGCAGCACTGGGATGAGCATCACCATCCTGCTGGCAGCACTGGGACAAACATCACCATCCTGCCGGCAGCACTGGGACAAACATCACCATCCTGCCGGCAGCACTGGGACAAACATCATCATCCTGCTGGCAGCACTGGAACAAACATCACCATCCCTCCAGCAGTACCAGGGCCAAATCCAAAGCATGGGTGGTAGCTCCATTCCCCTCAGACTGCCTGTGCCCAGCGATGCGGCAGGATGCTGGCAATGCTGGCTGAAGCAGCCCCTCCAGCACCATCCCTGCTGTCAGGTGTGCTGGGGTGGTGAGAAGGGAGGGCTCATGCCACGCAGGGTCTTCCCTCAGCAAGAGCTGGCCCAGAGGGTGATTAATAAATAAATAAATTAAAGAAGGGAGCTGGTTTCCTCCCGGGCCGGAGCTGCCGCTGGTGCTCGCGGGGTCCCAGTGTGCCCATCCCAGGGGATCCCGCTGCTGGATCCTGGCTCTGGTCCAGCAGCCCGGAGCGGGGCTGTGGCTGCTTGGGGGATGTCAACCTTGGGTGTCACCGTGGCTGTGGGGCTGCTAGGGATGTCTCCATCCCTGTGGCCACTCTGGAAGCGCTTGGGGGATGGATGCAGGGTCAATTTGGCCTCCTCCTCTCCCCATCGCTGTTGAGCTGGGGTGGGAGAGGTGACGATGAAGAGCTCTGGGTGCCACCGTGGGTGCCGCTGTGGGTGCCACGGGCGGTGCTGGGGGTCCTGGCCACCCCTTCCCTTCTCTGTCCGGTTGCTTTATTGCACAATGCATGTCGAAGCGCAGGGTTTGCTGCAGCCTTGCTCCGTGGGGTTTCCATCCCTCGCTCTTCCCCCTGCGTCCGGAGGGAGCTCACCGCTCGTGCTTTGTCTGTTTGAAAAGATAAACCAAGGAAAATAGCCCAAAACCAGTTTGTAGGTGGAAAGGGAGAGCGCCCGTGGGGTGGAGGGGCAGCCCCTGGTGGACTCTAAGAGCACCCACATCTGTCCACCACCATGCCTGGGATCTTGCCGTAGATGATCTGCTGCTTGTCGTTGAAGTAGAGCATGTTGATGGGGGACATCTTGGTGGGGGTGCAGCAGGGCCCGGCTGAGCCGCGGGGGTTGGCCTGCTGCACCAGGTGGGTGTGGGGGTACTTCTGCATGAACATGTACTCGCACTGCCCCGAGCAGTAGTTGGCTTTGTATCTCTTGGGAGCAATAATCCAGTCCCAGCCGAAGGCCTCGAAGTCCACGGTCAGGGGGTAGCGGCAGCAGCGCGACTCGGTCGAGTGCTCGTCGCAGTCCAGCCCCAGGTTGCGCCGCGAGCGCTTGTTGTTCTCCAGCACCCGCAGCTCCATGAAGGGGTGCTGGGCAGGGGGAGAGGAGGGGAGTGAGCTCCAGCCACTGACCCACCAGCTCCATGGTCCTACCATCCCATAGTCCCAATGCTCCACTGACCCATTGTCCCACCATTCCAGCTGTGGGTCCTACACATCCTACACAGTCCTGCAGAGCTGCCACCAGCCCCATCTAGGTGTCACCAGTCCATGGAGCTGTCTCTGTCCCCGTGGAGCTGTCACTGACCCCACAAAGCTATGACCAGTCCATGGAGCGGTCATTTTGCCATTGTCCCCACAGAGCTGTCTCTGTCCACATAGACCTGTGACCATCCCTATGAGCTGTCACCTGCCCCATAGAGCTGTGACCGCACCACTGAGTTATCACTGTCCCCACAAAGCTATGACCACCCCATGGAGCTGTCACTGTCCCCACAAAGCCATGACCTCTTCATGGAGCTGTCAGTGTCCCCATGGAGCTGTGACCACCCCACAGGGCTGCCATTGTCCCCATGGAGCCGTGACCATCCCTATTAGCTGTCACAAGCCCCATGGAGCTGTGACCACCCCATGGAGTTATCACTGTCCCCACAGAGCTCTGAGCACCCCATGGAGCTATCACTGTCCCCATGGAGCTGTGAGCACCCCATGGAGCTATCACTGTCCCCATGGAGCTGTGACCACCCCATGGAGCTACTGCTGTCCCCACAAAGCCACGACCAGCCCTTCAAGCTCTCACCATCCCCCCGGATCTGTAGCCCATCCGTCTCAGCTCCCTTCCCCCTCCAGTTCCCCAGGGATCCCCTCCCCCCGGCACCTCCTCCCCTGCCAGCACCATACCAGCCCCTCGGCGCCGGGTCCCAGCGAGGTGACAGCCAGGTCGTTGCCGTTGGGGTCAAAGGCGTTGATCTCGATGCCCCAGTTGTTCTGGGGCTGCTTGAACCAGTTCTGCAGGACGTGCTTGAAGTCGATGCTCTGCCAGTGGCCCACGCGGGAGTTGAGGTCGATCTTGAGCGAGCGGATGCGGATGTGGCGGCTCCCCTCATCTGTCACGGGCTTCAGGCGCAGGATCTGCAGGTAGACGGTGGAGGTGTGCTGCACGGGACGCAGGTAGACCCAGAGCTGCGCCTTCACCACCTTCGTGAACATGACCTTGGGGCTGAAGTTGAAGAAGCAGCAATGGGGGTTGCCCTCGATCTGCACCACCGGGTCCGCTGTGGGAGGAAGGAGGTGTCAGGGGAGCTGGTCCCGGGACTGCCCACCCCTCGCCTTCACCCTCCTCCTCCTCAGAATCCCAGAGGTTAGGGGTTGGAAGGGACCTCTGGAGATCAGCTAGTCCAACCTCCCTGCAAGAGCAGGACAACCTAGAGCAGCTTGCACAGGGTGATGCCCACTCAGGTTCGGAATAGCTCCAGACATGGAGACTCCAGCAGCACCTCCCTGGGCAGCCTGGGCCACTGCTCCAGCACCCTGCAAGCACTCCAGTTCCTGCTGAGCTTCAGCTGCAACTTGCTGCCTGCTCCTTTGTGCCCATTGCCTCTAGTGCTGGCCCTGGGCAGCCCAGAAGCAAGCGTGGCCCCAGCCTCCTGCCCCCAGCCTGCAAGGATTGCTAAGCATGGAGCACATCTGCCCTCAGGCTGCTCTGCTGCAGCCTAAGCAGCCCCAGCTCTCTCAGCCTCTCCCCAGCACACAGGTGTCCAAGTGCCCTCAGCATGGCAGTGTCCCTTCTCTGCAGCCTCTGCACAAGTTCCCTGTCCTTGTGGAGCAGGAGAGCCCAGAGCTGGCCCCAATCCTCCATCAGGTGCAGGGTTGGGGTGAGCTCCTCCTCAGTGGTTAGGAGGTGAAGGTCAGGTCAGAGGGGTCACTGCCCCTCCATCCACAATAAGGTCACCATTCACCCCCTGACCCCATGCCACCAGGGATCCAGGACCCCCCATTGTGGGGGCTGAGCATGGCCACTTGAGCAGTGTGGGGAGCTCTGGCCCCACAGCACCTGCTCTGGGGCAGCCTCTTCCCAGCACACCTCTGGGAGGCAGCTAGGAATGCTCCTGGTCCCATGGACACTAGCAAAGACCCAAGGAGGTGCCACCAAGCTGGAGACCACCAGTCTCCCCACCAGGTCTGCATCTCAGGGGACATCCACCTCCCAGCCAAACATCTCCTACCCAAATATCTCCTACCCAAACATCTCCCATCCAAACATATCCCATCCAAACATCTCCCATCCAAACATTTCCCATCCAAACAACTCCCATCCAAACATCTCCTACCCAAACAACTTCTACCCAAACATCTCCTACCCAAACAACTTCTACCCAAACATCTCCTACCCAAATATCTGCCATCCAAACATCTCTCATCCAAACATCTCCTACCCAAACATCTCCCATCCAAACATTTCCCATCCAAACATCTCCTACCCAAATACATCTACCCACCCTGGGCTTGCTTCAGGGCAGCCAAAACAAGTAGCCAGTACTAAGTGCCAAGTCCCAGCACCCACTACGAGGTCCCAGTACTCAGTGCCAGCATGTCCCTGTGTCTACTAGATCCCAGCACCTGGTGCCAGCTCCCAGCACCCAGTGCCAGGAGTTGGGATGCTGTTTTTGGAGGGTCTCCAGGTGGGAGATGCCTCCCCAGGCTCTTCACCCCAGATCCTGGTGGGTCATGCCCAGTATGATGCCCTCAGAGATGGCAAAGGCCACTGCAGGGACAAGGCCACCCACCCCAGTGGGGTGACAATCCCGAGCACCCATGGGATCCGGGGGGTCCCCTAAGCCCCCCAGCAGCACCCTGGCTGGAGCCAGCCCCTCACAAGGAGCTGAGCAGAACATCTGTGTCACATTGAGGTGGGAATTTGCCCCGCTGCCCCTGGTCAGGTTTAATAGCCCCCAGCTGCAGCATGAGGCCATTTGCTGTGCCCCAGGCCACCCCTGACACATGGGGGTCATGACACTGGGGGCAGCCCCAGGAATGCCACTGACCCCCCTGCCACCACGCACATAAACCAAAGTGACAGGGGCTGGGGGAGCCAGCAATTTGCTGCACACAAGCTCCCCATTAAACCCCCAAACCCCTCAGGACCTGCCAGGGAAATTCTCCCCTCCCCTGGCCCCAGCTCCCAGCGCTGTGCCTCTCCACAGCCACCTTGGTCACTGGTGGGACATTGTCCCAGTCTGGGCCAGTGGCCACCTCGAGGGGCTCAGGGTTCTCAGTGATCCCAGTGGCACCAATTGAGGTGTCTGGTGGCTTTTGGGGACATGGTGCCAGTTTACTCTGGGTTCATCACGACAAGGACGATGTTAGTGGTGGGGTAGTCCCAGCACCCATGGTCAGGTCCCAGCACCCATGGCTAGGTCCCAGCACCCAGTGCCAGAGTTTGGGCTTGTTTTTGTAGGGTCTCCAGGTGGGAGATGCCAAAGTGGTGCTGGAACCAGTCCCTTAAAGCTGCCACCAAAGTCCCTCACTGTGGCACCACTGCCCCTCCACACTGGACCTGGCATCCTGGGGGACACTGGGGGACACCAGATGACTGCAACCCTAGGTGGGAGAGGGGGTTGTGGGGTGCTCAGTGGGCTGCATGCGTCGAGGCTGTGCCATGCTGGCTGCTCCTGGCACGGCTGGGTGCTGCCAGGATGCTCCCTGGTGGCTCTGGTGATAGGGACAAAGGTTCCCTGGCTCAGTGTGCCTCAGGGGTGGCCTCACCTCCCACCCCCACCCCTTTGGCTCTTTGTTCCCACCGGGGCTGCATTTGGGGCTCCCACCTCTGCCTCAAGGGACCAGAGACCCTCTCAAAGTGCCACGTGATAGCAGTGCCTCTGCCATGTCCCCAAGTCCTCATGTCCCTGTGTTCCCATGTCCTGCTGTCCCCACATCCCCATGCGTCCCTAAGTCTCCACATCTCCATGCCGCTATGTCCCTATTTCCTCACATCTCCATGTCCCTATGTCCCCATGCCCACACCTCCCTATGTCTCCATGTCCCCATGTTCTAATGTCCCTGTGTCCCCATCTCTCTATGTCCCATATTCCTATGTCTCCATGTCCCCACATCCCCATAACTCCATGTCCCTACATCCCCATGTCCCTGTGTCCCCATGTCCCTATCTCCCTATGTCTCCATGTCTCTGTGTCCCCATGTCCCTATGTCCTTACATCCCTATCTCTCTGTGTCCCCATATCCCCCCATCCCTATGTCCCTATCTCCCTATGTCCTCATGTCCCTGTGTCCCCATGTCCCCACATCCCTATGTCCCTATCTCCCCATGTCCCTGTGTCCCCATGTCCTTACATCCCTATCTCTCTGTGTCCCCATATCCCCCCATCCCTATGTCCCTATCTCCCTATGTCCTCATGTCCCTGTGTCCCCATGTCCCCACATCCCTATGTCCCTATCTCCCCATGTCCCTGTGTCCCCATGTCCTTACATCCCTATCTCTCTGTGTCCCTGTGTCCCCTGTCCCTATGTCCCTACATCCTATCTCTCTGTGTCCCCATGTCCCTATCTCCCTGTGTCCCCACATCCCCGTGTCCCCTGACCTTGAGCAGCTCCAGCCCTGGCAGAGCACCAGGTGCCCCCCCTGCTGCCAGCCCCTCCNCTTCCGCTCGCCCTTCACACCCAGCCCCCCCAAGCCCTGTGCCCCAGGGGTTGCAAAGCCCCCACATCCCCTCAGGGGTCCTGGGGATCGACGCAGGGGAAACTGAGGCACAGAGTGGGGTGCAGTCCCCACTCCCCCAACTCCGATGGATGGACAGAGCTGTGTCATGGCATATCACACACCCACTGGGGACCCCCACATCTAGACCCCTCCCATGCCAGCCACAGGCCTGTCCCCAGCATGCTCTGCTGTCACCTCACTCTCACCCTGCTGTCACCCAAGCACCCCACTATCACCCTGCTGTCACCATGTAACCCTGCCATCACCCTCTTGTCTCCCTGTGTCACTACCCCCCACTGTCACCCCAACTGTCACCACCCCACTGCCATCACCCCACTGTCACCCTGCCACATGTAGTGGCAGGAGGTGAGCACTGGCACCCACTGCCTGGGCACTGTGACCTCTGCCCAGTGCCCCCAGTCTGGTCCCACTGATGCTGCTGCTGCTGCCAAGTCCCAGGGCACCCAGTGCCAGCTCCTAGCACCAGTCCCAGTGCATCCAGCACCAGTGCCAGGTCCCAGTCGCCAGTGCCATGTCCCAGTACCTGCTACCAGCTCCCAGCACCAGTCCCAGTGCACCCAGTGCCACTGTTGGGCTCAGGCTGGTGCCAGTGTTGGGTCCTGGTACCCAGTGCCACTACTCACTGCTGCCAGCGCCAGCTCCCTGTCCCCAGTGCCAGGTCCCAGTCCCTGGTGGTCTCAGCACCTAGTGCCAGGTCTCAGCACCCAGCACCAGTCTCAACACCCAGTGCCAGTGGCGGGCTCAGGCTAGTGCCAGTGCTGGCTCCTGGTACCCACTGCCTGTGCCCAGTGTCACTACTCACTGCTGCCAGTGCCAGCTGCCAGCACCCAGTGCCAGCTCCTGGTACCTGCTATCAGCTCCCAGTCCCTGGTGGTCCTAGTACCTAGTGTCAGCTCTCAGCACCTAGTGCCAGCTCCCAGCACCCATTACCAGCTCCCAGTTCTCAGCACCTAGAGCCAGGTCCCGGTACCTACTCCCAGCTCCCCACACCCAGTGCCAGCTCCCAGCACCCGGTGGACCTTCCCAGTCCTGTCTCCCGGTTCCCGGTTCCCAGTTCCCGTCCCGCGCTGTCCCCTGTCCCCGTGTCCCGGAACTCGCACGAGCCTTCCCGGTGGGATTCGAGCGAGGGCTGCGAGAGAGCAGCAAGCCCCGCGGGAAGCTCGAGGGGTACCGGAGGGAATGGGGGGGGATAGGGGATACCGGGGAGATGCCGAGGGTGGAGATAGGGGATACCGGGGAGCCACGGAGGGATGAGGCGAATGGGTTGGAGGTAACCGGGAGGGGAACTGGAGTGGGATAGAGGGAACTGGGAAGGGATGGAGGGAACTGGGGAGGGATGGAGGGAACTGCAGGGGGAATTGGGGAGGAACGGAGGGAATCGGGGTGGGATGGAGGGAACTGGAGAGCGATGAAGAGAGCCAGGAAGGGATGCAGGGAACTGGAGAGCGATGGAGGGAACTGAACAGGGATGGAGGAAACTGGAGAGGGATGGAGGGAGCCGGGAAGGGATGGAAGGACCTGGAGAAGGATGAAGGAAGCCGGGAAGGGATATAGGGAGCCGGGAAGGGATGGAGGGAGCGAGGGAGAGGAGAAACGGTCGGAGGAGTGCGGAGGGGGGAGTCCGCCGGCGAAGTTTTCGGCAGCGGCGGGGCGGAACAAAGGCGGCACTGACTTTCCTGGGCCATGCTGATGACGGTCTCGGTGGTGGCATGGTACTCGTCCTCCTCCAGGTACTGCTCGTCGTGCTGCAGCGAGTCCCCCTGGAAGTCGTGGAGGTCGAGGAGCTGCTGGAGCGGTGGGGCCTTGGGCAGCAGCTGCTCCACCACCTCCCGGGTGATGTTGGGAGCTTCCTTCAGCCGCAGCTTGCTCAGGATCTGCGACTTGATGCTCTCCAAGCGCAGCTCTTTGCTGTGCCTTCGCCAGACGCACACCGGGCAAACGGGCTCGGAGGAGGAAGAGGAGGAGGAGGAGGAGGAGGNAAGCGGCGGTAACGGCGGTCCCGGGGTTTTATACCCCAAGAGAAGTGTGTCGTCACCGGCCTTGATTGGCTGCGGGCGCACAAAAGAGGTTCTGGCAGGGGCTTGGCAGCACCAGCCGCCGCCAACCCCCCGAGCACCGGTTAGAGCCTCGGCGCTACCGGGAGATGCTCGGGGCTTTCCTCTGGTCGGAGAGAGGCGAGGAGCGAGGACAACCCTCCACCCTCCACCCCACTCCCAACTCCCGGCAAGTGCGGCTCACTTGCCGGGAGTTGGGAGTCGGGTGGGGGGTGTCCCGCCGAGCTGCCCACCGGAGATGCGCATCCCGGTCCCCTCCCGGTCTATTCCCTCAACATAGGACTCCTCCTTACACCTCTTTCCCCGCTCCTTGCATCCCTCTCCCGGTGTTCATCAGAACCATGGAGAGGGCAAGAAGGAGTCGCTCCCGGGGCTGATACCGGCTCCGGTTCTTCCCCCCGACAAACAGGCGGTTTGAGTGAGAAAGGGGCAAACCGGTATGATACCGGGAGTGTAGAGAGGATTAACGGAGCCGAGGAGTTAGGAGAAAGGAAGGATGTGTTCCCGGTTTGTGTGTGGTAGGGAAAGAGTGGATTGTTCCCGTTTTCCCCCTCCCCACACCACACATATCCCGGTGCGGCGGTTGGAGCGTGGTTAAAGCGCATCCCGCTAGGGGGCGCCGCCGCGCCGCCGGTAACACCGGAGCACCGGGAGGAGGGCGCCACCTGGTGGCAAGGGAACCGCACCGCCAACACACGGCAGCGCTCTCCTTTACCGAGCTCACCTCTGCCGTTACCGCTGCGGGGGGAAGGGGGTTTCCCAATGGTGATGGCATCACCACCACATCCCGGTGTTACCGGTGCCGGGATATCGTGCCCCACACCCTCATCCCGTACTTAATTCTCGGGGAGTGAAGGGGTTAAAGCGGCGGCGTGACGTGTCCCAGCCAGCTCCGCCCCCGCGGGCTGCCCTGCAGGAGCTGTCACCGGCCCCGGCCCCGGTAACGGCAACGGAGATAGGGAGGGGGGGGGGGGGGAGGGGGGGGGGGGGGGGGGGGGGGGGGGGGGGTGAGGGGTCCCCGGGGTTCCCCGCGGGAGAGTCGCGGGAAGGGGGAAGCGGGGAGAGGGAGATCCCGCGGGAGGATGAGGTCCCCATGTGGCATGGCCCCGGGGAAGGGCTCCGAGACTTGGCCCTCTCCTCCCTCCAGCCCTTGGGGCTGCCTCCTCCTCCACGGGGACTGTGCCACCGCCACGGGACACCACGTCCTCATATCCCCAACTCCCTGGACCCCCATATCCCCACACCGTATGTCCTCGCATCCCCACGTGTCCATGTCCGTGTGTCTCCATGTCCATATCCATGTCCTCACATCCCCATGTCTTCCTGTCCCTACATCCTGTGTCCCCCACATGTCCATGTCCCCATGTCTCTCTGTCCCCACGTGCCCACACCTCCATGTTCTTCTGTCCCCCTGCCCCCACCTTCCCACATCTCCATGTCCCCACATCCACATGTCTATGTCCCCACATCCCTGTGTCCCCACATGCTCACATCCCCGTGTCCACGTCCCCACAGCCACGTCCCCACCTCCAGGTTGTGACCTCAGGCAGGATAATTTTAGCCTGGTCCCCACCCTGTGCCCAGCGCTGGGCAGGATGTGGTCCTGGACACTCCCTTCACCCAGCTTGGAGCTGGGAGCAGGCTGGGAGCAAGGGGGTGGCCAGGTCCCTCACTGAGCTCAGTGTCCCCCCAGGGTGGCCATGGCAGGGCTGCTGCAGGCCTTGGTGGGTGCCTCCGAGAAGGCTGCACACATTGCCAGGCTGTGCCGGCGTGAGGAGAACCTCTTCCAGCTCCTGGTGGCCGAGAAGACAGGGACTGACAGGAACAGGAGGTTTCTGCAGGACTTCAAGACGCTGGCGGATGTCCTCATCCAGGAGGTCATCAAACATGACCTGGGGAAGAAGGTAGAGGATGGGTTGGGGGATCCCCTGGGTGTCCCCATGTCCCCCTGTGCCACGCTGAGCTGTCCCGATCAAACATGACCTGGGGACGGAAATAGAGGACAAGGGGGGTGGTCCCCAGGATGTCCGCATGTCTCCCTGTGCCACACCAAGCTGCTCTGGTCATCAAGCACCACCTGGGGAAGGACATAGGAGATGGACTGGGGGTCCCCAGGGTGTCCCCATGTCTCCCTGTGCCAAACTGAGCTGCTCTGGTCCTCAAGCACGAGCTGTAGAAGGAGGTAGGGGATGAGCTGTGTGGTCCTCAAGGTGTTCCCCTGTGCCACCCTGCTCCCTGTCCCCCCAGTTCCCAGAGCTGCAAGGCCACATCCACGGTGAGGAGTCCAACGAGTTCCAGACAGTGCAGGGTGAGTCCCAGGGGGATGCAGCAGGGCTGTGGGGGTCCCTGAGGACCACGGCTGATGTGGTGTGTTGGTGGCAGGGGACACGGTGACAGTGCAGGTCTGTGCCACACCAGAGGACACCGCTGCCCTGCTACTCTCCGTGCTGGAGCCTGAGCGAGCAGCTGCCGAGTTGCTGGCAGCCGCCGCTCACCGGGACGTGGTGCTGAGCGACGCGGCGCTGGCCGCGCTGGAGCTCAGCATCCCTGCCCAGGACCTGGCCATCTGGATAGACCCCATCGGTGGGTGAGGGGGGCGGGCAAAGGGGGCGGCTTTGGGACCCCTAGCGTGCCCCCCACGGCTGAGCCCCGCTCAATTCGGCCACAGACTCCACCAACGAGTACATTGGTGGGCGTGAGGACGTGGCCCCCGTGAACGGCATCGCCCCGGGGGGGCTGTGCTCGGCGCTGGTGCTGCTCGGGGCTTACGACCGGCACACGGGCTGCCCGGTGCTGGGTGTCATTAACGAGCCCTTCTTCCAGCGGGACCTACTGACTCACAGGTACTGGTACCGGGGGGGCATGGGCGGGATGTGACCCCTCCCGAAAGCCGGGGGGCAGCCTGGTGACTGGAGGGGTTGTCCTCCACGCTTACCTCCTCGTCCCCGCAGGTGGCAGGGAAGGTACCACTGGGGTGTCGCGTACGGGGACACGCGGCTGTGCTCGCTGAGCTGCCCCCCGCAGCACCCTGTGCCCCGCGTGGTGCTGAGCCGGGCGGAGGCGGGGGCGGTGCGGGGAGCCCTGGAGCCCCTCTGCGGTGGCCACCTGCGTTTCGCCGCTGGTGCTGGCTACAAGATGCTCTGCGTCATCCTGGGGCTGGCGGACGCCTACGTCCTCTCGGAGGGCAGCACCTTCGCCTGGGACTCCTGTGCCCCCCACGCCATCCTGCGGGCTTTGGGCGGGGGGATGGTGGCCCTGGAGGGGTCCCTGAGGGCGCGGAGGGCTGGGGGCGCTGGACCCCTCCCCGAGCTGGTTTACAACCGGCCGGTGGAGGGGGCGGTGGGGGCCGAGCGCTGGGTGAACCAGGGGGGCCTGGTGGCCTATGTGCACCCCCAGCACCTGGAGGCTGTGCTGGCTGCGCTGGCCACCGTGCCAGGGCTATGAGCCCACAGCAGATAGGACCCCAGGGTGTGGGTTATAGGGTGACTGGGACCCCAGGATGCCAGCAGTAGGGTGTCTGGGACCCCAGGGTGGGGGCTGTAGGGTGTGCAGGACCACGAGGCTGTATGGTGGCTGGAAACAGGGTGGCCAAGACCCTGGGGTGCAGGACATAAGGTGACAGGGACCAAAGGGCACAGGGTGTCTGGGACCCCAGAGTGCAGGGGATGGGGTAGCTGGGAACAGGGTGGGATGCTGGCCATGGGGTGGCAAGGCCCGAGGGGCACAAGGTGTCTGGGACCTGGGGATGCAGGGTATGGAGTTGTCATGTGCCTAGGGTGCAGTTTATAGGGTGGCCAGGACCCTGGGGTGTGGGCAATGGGGAGTTGGGAATCAAGAGACACATGGTGTCTGGGACCCAGAGTGTGGCCTATGGGGTGTCCAGGATCCTGTGGTGCAGGGTAAGGGGTAGCTGGGGACAGGGTGACCAGGACCCAAGGGTGCAGGGTATGGGGTCTCTGGGACCTCGGAGTGTGGACTATGGGGTGTCTTGACCCCAGGATGTGGGGTATGGGGTGTCCAGGATCCTGGGGTGCAGGGTAAGGGATGCCCAGGATCCTGGAGTGCAGTGTGCAGGATTTGGGGTGTCTGGGCCTCAGGGTGTGTATTATGGGGTGTCCAGGACCCCAGGGTGCAGAGTATGGGGTGTCCACGATCTTGGGGTGCAGATCCCGGGGAGCCCGGGCGGTGGGAGAGGGGGGAGGGTTGGCAGGTCCTGGGGGTGGCTGCTCTGGGTCCTGGGGTCCCCCTGGCACAATCCTCCCCATGTCCCCCCTGACGGCACCAGTGGCTCCATCAGCATTAAAACATCTTTCGCACCCGNCGCAGGACGGGCCATGGCGGTCGAAGGTGGGATGAAATGTGTGAAGTTCCTGGTTTTCGTCTTCAACTTTATCTTCTGGGTGAGTGCAGAACCGGGAGGGGTCCGGAGGGGTAGCGGTGCCGGTAGAAGCGGGCAGACGGGTCTTCCCCACCAGGAACTGGCCTACCCCAGCCCCATGGGCAGGCAGGAGCTCCCCCCGCTCCATTACTCCCCCCCCGACGTCAGCTCCCCTCCCCCTCAGGGGGCCCCTCTGCCACCTCTTTC
>VWZO01006656.1:9489-21516 GCA_013396975.1 Bucco capensis
AAGAAGATAAAAGCTTCAAGTGAACCCACCTGCTTTCCCTTGCTGGAAAACTAGCCTGCAAGCTCTTTAGAGGAGCAAACATCATTTTATTCTTTGTCTGTATAATACAACAGAGGCCTAGAACACAGATGAAGTTTCAGAGCACTGCTGCATTACAAATAAATAACAGTAATCCACTTAATCTCTGCTTAACACAGCCCTGAAGGGAATGCTAGTGAGATTATCAACCAGCAGCATTTGTTCAGCAGAACTTCAGTTATAGTTCACAATCAGATATTCACATCCCTCTCCCTAAAAGCACCTGCTGATTTCAACAGCGCAAATAAAAACTTTAAGACTTGGATCATAAACTGTTAAAGAAATTTAGTTACAAAAGGAGGGGAAAGAAGAGTGTGTTACCACATAAGCACCACGAGAGACTACGCATCAGATCCAACAAAAGCAGTGGAAATGGGTGGGATACAATTCAACAGTAGAGAGAAAAGCAAAACCGTGGTTGCCACATAGCTTGGAGTATATGAGAGCTCCTGCTCCCTGTGCTGCTGCTTTGCTGCTGCACAGTAGCAGAGATGCCAGATGCTGTAGTAGATGCTATCCCCATTTCAGCCTGTTGCCTTCATCCCCGGCAAAGAAGGGCAGGGTGGGATTGGCCCATCCTGAGGACCCGCTCCATGTCAGACTGCAGGAGAATTTAAGAGATGCAAGTGGACATCAAGGGAGAGAGTAAAAATGTCACACCGAAGCCACACTTACAGTGACCAGTTTTTCAGGAGACACATTCACTCCTTTCACATCATCTTCTTCTGGTTCTTCATTTTCCTTATTGTCAGTGCAAGAGACAGAGTCTTGGACTGAGCAAGTGCTAAGCAAGTCTGGTAAACTGGTAGATGAGTACTTCAGAAAATCACCTTCAGCAGATTCCTACCCGAGAGACAACAAAATAGGTTACATTGCATGCAGTAAACCACGAAGTCACAGGGAAACTGCTCCATTCTACCTGCCCAGTAAGAGCTCCCTGGTAACCCTCCCCTCATCACACACTTCCATGCACTCAAATGTTAACGGTCCAGTTATAAAAACCAGACCTGGTTTTAAAGTGTGTATATAGTAAACACAGGCCAATACATGCTTAAAACATTGAGATTTCATAAAAGAGAATTTAAAATAAATGCTTCCCCAGCAGCCTGCTCCTCTCCATTTAGGGTTTATTAAATGTCACTGCGAGGAGATGCAAGAGTTTACAGACATCATTACTCATTTCATTGCATCCCTAATCACACTCTGTTCCTGCTCTCTCCCTGCAAATGTTCCCTTTATACATTTACCTACCTACATGCGAAAGAATAATACAGTGACAACCCTACTTAGGGGAACAAAATGAAAACTGACCCAATGATCCTCTACCAACCAAGTCCTGATGCTTCAGGATCTGTTTCCAGTCTTTGGCACCTTTTCTACAAGGCAAATGTGCATTAGCTGAAAGCAGTGGCCAGCCAGACTCTTACTTTATTGCTTTCAGAACAAATCCTGCATCCAAGAGCATTCACCAGGCCAAATTGCAAGGCCGCTTTCTCACACCAACCAATAATGCCCAGAGGGAGCTGTTGGGGAACACTTCACCTATTTACACCTTTTCTGAGACTGCCTGAAACACAGCACAGGCTAGATTTCCCACTGCTTGGTTTTCCAAGTCCTCCTCCCAGAGACAGGAAAACTCTCCAAGTTCACAGAGCACAGGCCAAACAGATTCACAGACTGATTGGGAATGTGAAGTTTTATGCTGTAAGCTTATTCATGATGATTATTTTGATGCAGCCATCACATGAACAAGCAAATAATTTTAAGGATAAATTCAGGCAGTCTACTGCCTTATGTGTACCTTTCAAAGGTGTGTTGTTTCAGACTAAACACTGATGGGGTTAGTAACAGGCTGTAAGCCTAAAGGTCTTCAAGGAACTTCACTGTCTAACTGCAACATTAAAGAAGTTACAGACTCTTCACTTTGAAGAGTGAAAGGACAAGGGGCAATGGTTTTAAACTGGAGAGGAGGAGATTTAAATTGGACATTAGGAAGAAGTTCCTCACCACAAGGGTGCTGGAACACTGGAACAGGTTGCCCAGGGAGGTGGTTGAGGCCCCGTCACTGGAGGCATTCAAGGCGAGGCTTGACAGGGCTCTGGGCAACCTGATCTAGTTGGGGATGTCCCTGCCCACTGCAGGGGGGTTGGACTAGATGGCCTCCAGAGGTCCCTTCCAACCCTAACCATTCTATGATTCTATGAATATGGTGGGACAGAGCCTCTTCTTGAAAAACATGAGCATAAAGCACCCTGAGAAGCTACAAGAGCATTCAGACATTAAACCTGCAGAAACCTGCCTCAGGTTAGATGGGGAAACCTGAAGATGAAGGTAAGAAGAATTTTCACAGTGGCTTGCTAATACTTCATGCTCTACCTGAAAATGCAGGTTCATAAGGGGTCCCCTTGGCTCAAGGTGTTCCTGCAACCACCCCAAAGGCCCTGATGATCCTCACCTGCAGCCTGGTCCTTCTTTGAGAGCCTGGGCACTTTTGGGAGCTGGTCAGCCACCCACTAAAACACCTGCATCAACCCTAGTAGGGGAGCAGCAGGTTGCACACCAGGGAAGAGAGGAAGTGGGAGTGGGCAGTATTTTCTTAGCAAAAGATAAAACATGGTGGAATATCTCCTCAGCCTCTCCTTCAAAGAAAGCAGAATGAAGAGCCCAACTGATAAATGAGTTCCACATTCATTTCCCTGAAATTTCATGGTGCTTTATCTGCAAGAGCTCCACTCCAAGCTATTAACAAGGACAAAATAAGGAACTGAAGCCAAGAGATTATCATCAAGAGACCTCAGGCATACAGACAGGAAAGCTATGGAGGCTATGCAGGCAGGAAGCAGAAGAGGCCAAGAACAGCCTACTTTATTTAGCAAATATTTTAAGAAAACTGTTTCCACACAAACTTAACTAGCATCTGCATAACTAAATACAGCCTCATTTGCACAGTGAATGGCAGTCACAATACAAGCAAGGATATAGTTGATCTATATCCTGCTGATTTTCCACAGATGTATGACATCTACTGATGCATTTCCCATAGCTGTGTGTTAAATTTAAGGGAGCAAAAGTGCACATGTAATTCTCTATCAAAAATATGCTCTTTTGATGCAGCACTTGCACAAACTCTTGCAGATATACCTTCAAGGAGAGGACTGTACCTTGCTAGCAACCACCAGCTGCACCAGGCCAGCAGCTGAGCGAAGGAGAGCCACGGCATCCTGGTGGGAGAGTCCAACCAGTGACTGCCCGTTGATCATGAGAAGCTCATCGCCTGCTGTAAGCCTGCCGTCCCTGCAGAAACAAGAGTGGGAAACACAGGGCTGCTGGGCAGTCCTTCCCCAGTGCCAGGGTCTGGTGGCATGTGGTGAGACATGGCAGCACAGACAACCCATGATCTGGCAGACACTAAGCCTGCATCAATTAGTGCAGTACTGTTTGCCCAAAAAAGTGGCTCAGAAAAGTGCCACAGGAAATCATTGTTATAATCAGAGCCATTTCACTTTCTTTGCAGGGCTAAGACTCTTCAAACTTTCTCTGTGCCCCACAGAATACAGTCAGGAAGTAGAAGTGAGCCCCATATCCCCCCCAGTCAGGGAACAGGGCTAGGTCTAGCAGGCTGTGAGCACCCTGGGTTGTGTGGCCCACACTCACCCACTGCTGTCCCATGGGAAAGGCCCATCTAGCAAAAGTGGATTTGGGAAAAAAACCCTAAAAGCCATCAGGCTCCCTGGCTTATGTTACATCACCAAACTTCTGATCTAAACATGTTACAAAAAGCTTCAGTGAACAATCACAAAAATAAGTTTCTAAGCTAAAAATGCCATATTTTTCACCCTCACACAATGGGAGGGGCAAAACTCCCACACCTCTCTCAAGAGTCTGATGGCCAGGGATGCTCCATCACACCCACTCCCACAAAGGCACCACCATCGCCTCACCTGTGCGCAGAGCCTCCTTCCTCAACGTGGGTGATGATGATGCTGTGAGGGGACCGCTTCGACCCTCTGCCTCCTGTTATCTGGATTCCCAGCCCGTCTGTCCCCTTCAGGATGTGCATCTTCCATATACGGCAACCTTCTCGCTGAGAGAAAACGTGCAGAGAGTCCTTGAATTTGGATATGGACACTGAGAGAGGGCTGGGAAGGTACAGGAGGGAGTTGTTTAGCGCCTTGCTGCCCATCACCATACATCTGTACAGCTCAAGCTATATGGGTGATTTTGCTGAGCTTTACTGTGTTAGCGGCAGTCCAAGCAAAGGAGGCAGAAAGGAGGCGGCGGCACAGAGCAGGGTCAGCGTGTAGCAGTTTCCTTGCAGGGCTGTTGGCAGCTTTTCTGAGCCGTACAGAGGTACTGCTCTCAATACCCTGATCCTTCCTGAAGCAACCAGTGGCCTCAAACCCCCTCCAACAAAACTCAAGAATGAGCTGTGCAGGGCTGCAAAGAAGCAAGATAATCAAGAGGGACCTTGAACACTGGGTAGTACAGCAGTTAGTGCAGCAGGGACCAGACTGGCAGTGTCTCCCTCTCTGGAGGGGTTTGCAGATTTGAGACATAAGAAAGAAAATACCAGCTTCAAATTATTATCTGCCAATCAAATATTTCTTATTGGACAGCTGTTTTACAGACTGTAAGTAATAAATTTATCCACCACAGAGAGTAACTTTTCAGTATAATAAGTAGTAAGGTCACGAGTGATGTTTAGGACACCTTTATTATTATTATTTTTAAATTATTACAAACATTTATCCAAAAAGTGCTTTACAAGCTCCAGAGCAACACCAAATGCAAAACAAAAACCAGTTCTCATGAATCTTACCAGCAGAACTGGGCACAAGGAAACGTTAAGTGTGGCTGGTATCAGCACAGCAAAAAAAGAAAAAGATGCAAGCAAGCAAGACAGGCAAAGGCAATTGCCAAGACTCTCTCAGAGAGGGGAAAAACTAGGATTGCAGAATTATGAGAAACCGTACGAAGTTTTCAAGCTTGCAGGTCAGCAAAACGCACAATTTGGAGGCAATTTATAGGCCATGTGTTGTATTCACCAGGCACCAGGTCAGCTATTTCTGACTGTTCTGCACACAAGCAACATTCTCACAGTATGCAAACACCCAAGTACCAAAGACAATTAAAATTTCATGTCAGACAGTGGAGAGCATGTAGCAATTGGTGCTTGTTTCTGAGAAGGGGAACAGCCAAATATATCATCAAACTCAATGGCTGTGGCAACAACTTGCTGATTTTAGGTCAACACCGTTTATCAGAGCCTTTATTAAGTGAAGAAAACGTGCTTTTTTTTACTTGATCACTGTGGGCTGTGATAAAACTTTTGAATGCAATGCGGTTTTTTCAGATACAGGAACAAAGAGGTCAGTATCTACACCAGTATCTTCAGAACTAAGTGGAAAAAAATATTAACAATGTTAGACAGCCCCTAGACCATAGGTAGGAGAAACAGGAAAAACAAACCAGGTGTCTTAATAGCTAACCAAAAAGTTTTGAGTGTGAAAACACACACACCTGTGGGTAATTTGTTAACTTGAAAGTCATGCATATGGGCAATATCCCAATAGGTTTAAGTGGGATTCTCAATGTACTGACAAAAGCCAAGTCTCCTGCTGAATGACAGGACTCATCAGGACGCAAAGTATGGCTAGGCTTCGCGAATGAAGATCCAGGGAGGGCTCCATCCNCGCAAAGTACTTTGAGATAAATCAGGGAGACACGTGAGACACTGTGTTAAATGCAGAAGCAAGAGCCAACTATATCTGCTTAAAAAAGAGAACCAAGCTACAGCATGAAAATGCTCCAGAGAGGTTTTATTGCTTGCATCCATAATGAAAACTGTGTAACAGAGAAATATGATTTCTCTGCCTCCCTCATTCAATCCCAGTCTGTAACAATGACCATATATTCTCCTCTCAAGATGCCACTCTAAGTGTCCTATTGTTAAATCCCGCTTGGAAGCAGACCCCCCAATAAAGCCTAACAATGCAGTCATAAAATTGCATGTAATGACCTGTAAAAGCTTTTTGGAATGCAAGTTATGCAAAGGCCCACAACGTGCAGTGCCTAGCTTGCATTCCTCAGCACTCTTCACTATCACATATCTTATTAACAAAAAAAATTCAAAAATCTCAGATTTATTCTTAACTGACCCACCCCTCAGATATTCATTTAACTACCAAAACACCTAGCAGCAAATGGCAAAACTCTGATACTCTTAACACATCTTATTCCCCTTGAACTCCCACTGAAATCAAAAGCACTTGCAAAGTAAAGCATTACTTAGTCCAAACACGGACAGAAGAATGCAGCCACAATAAAGACAATAAAACCATGTGCCACATACCCAAATACATATTTCTTTCACTCATTTTCAAATGACATAGTCACCATCTCCGCTGTAAGAAAAGGCTGTCCCTCAAGTCCCCACTGATCAGCTGTGTGCATTTCACTGGGAATAAAGAATTCTGTGTCAACTGGAAATCAGATCCTCTCACTGTTCTTTCCCCTCGTCTGCATAAAACATTCATAGCTTTTCATTTAACCACATGCCAGAAAGCACCCTCCATCAATACGTATGTACCTCTGAGGTACAGCACTCCAACATTTTGAAATCTATGTATTAAAAAGCAGATTGCTGGCTTTTGCTTGAGGCCTCATGGAGAAAGGGAGTGTTCAGCATAACCCACTTCCCCTCCCAATGAAGCTGCTATCTCTTTTTGCACAGAGCAGCACTGGATACTCCACAGCCAGCTAGGAAATGCTGCTGCTTTGAATGTGCATCATACGCAACTCCTTCACAGGAAAGCCTTAATGGTAAACATTGGTGCCAATTCCAAGTACTTGTAAATGCATTTAAGTTTTACTTACAACCAGTTCTTGAGTTATTGGGTATTCCCAGTTTCAACAACACTAAGCCTATCACTTAAAAAAAAAAAAAAAAAAGGCAGATTTATGCACTTCTTTAATTTGAATTTTTTAAAAGGCTTGTATTTTCAAGCTTTCCTTCATAAACAAAAGTCTTTAAGTGAAAGCTAGGGTTCTGGTGTATTCACCCCACTCCAGAGACTTAAAATACTCATGAGAAACTGCAAGTGTAGCTGGATTTGACAGTTTTTAGGTCTGATGCCACTGTCCTTGGAGCCTGCACAATCCCTGCCCAGAGAAAGACGAGTTTAACTGCTGACCAGTCTCCTCTGATCAGCTGCACAATTCCAGTTGCTGCTTGGCTGCTGTCTGCTTCATATTCCTACTACCATCTGAACATTTCCATCCTCTCACAGTAATTCTCATAGCTTCATTTATAAATGGCTCAGGATCATCCCCACAGCTTCTTTCGAAAGTGACACAGTAAATCTGTACGTGTGCACCCACAGCTCTCGGGGAAAATGCATTCCATGCCTGAAGTACAGAGATGTGCTAATGGCAGTCCAGCCAGGAATCTCAAACTCCAGACATCCTCAGCAAAGACAGAGGGGCACTGTCAGCTCCTGTCACAGCCAGAAACTAGGCAATATCCAGCTCTGATCACTCTTAAGAATATAGCAACCAACTTACATCCTTTAACCAAAGGCAGGTCACAATAACAAAGCTCAGCAATTGAGAAACCAACTGGAAAGGGTTCCAACCAGACATGGAATGGACAACTCTGAAAATTACATAAAATTCACCTGAGATTGGGCCAAGATGGGCACTCAGAAAGACACTCACGGTTGCCTTGAGAGCGTCAAATGAATAAGAAGCCAGAATTTGCCTTTAGAGATTTGTTCCCTATTTGCATCATATTTGAAAAGTCATGGTGGTCAGGTGAGGTCGCTGGTGCCTGAAGAAAGAGTAACATCACTCCCATTTTTAAAAACGGTAGAAAAGAGTAACCTGGGGAACTACAGACCAGTGAGCCTCACCTCTGTGCCTGAGAAGATCAAGGAATGGATTGTCATGGAAGCAATGTTAAGGCACATGGAAGACAAAGAGGTGACTGTAGAAAGCCAACATGTATTCACCAAGGGCAAATTGTGCCTGAACAATTTGATGGCCTTCTGTTATAGAGTGACTGCAACAGTCAACGAGGGAAAACTAACCAATGTCATCTACCTAGATTTCTCTAAGGCCTTTGACACAGTTCCACATGACATCCTTATCCTGAAATTGGACAGCTTTAGATTTGAAAGGTGGACTATTCAATGGATAAGGAATTGGATGGGCGGATGCAGCCAGAGAGTTGAGGTCAATGGCTCTGTGTCTAGGTGGAGACTGGTGATATGTGGTGTCCCTGAGGGCTCTGTCCTGGGTCTGGTGCTCTTTAATATCTGTATCAATGGCAAAGACAGGGGGATCCAGTGCACCCTCAGCAAGTGTGCAGATGATGCAAAGCTGAGTGATGCAGGTGACACTCCAGGATGATGGGATGCCTTTCAGAGGGACCTGGACAAACTTGAGAAGCGGGTCCATGAGAATCGAATGAGGTTCAACAAGTCCAAGTGTAAGGTCCTGCACCTGGGTTAAGCCAATCCTAGGCATGAGTACAGACTGGGAGAGGAAGTCGTTGAAAGCAGCCCTGCAGAGACAGACTTGGAGGTCATGGTAGATGAAAAGCTGGATATCAGTTGGCAATGTGCACTCACACCCAGAAAGCCAACCATATCATGGACTGCATCAGGAAAGGCACCACCAGCAAGTTGAAGGAGGTGATTCTGCCCCTCTACTCTGCCCTCATGAGACCCCACCTGGAGTACTGTGTCCAGCTCTGGGGCCCTCAGCATGAGAAAGACATGGACCTTTTAGAATGGGTCCAGAGGAGGATCATGGAGATGATCAGAAGGCTGAAGCACCTGCCCTGTGAGAACAGGCTATGAGAGTTGGGACTGTTCAACCTGGAGAAGATAAGGCTTCTGGGAAACCTCATAGTAGCCTTCCAGTACCTAAAGCGGGCTTATAAAAAAGAGGAAGAGAGACTCTTTACCCATTTAGAAGACAGCAGGACAAGGGGGAATGGTTTCAAACTGAAGGAGGGGAGATTTAGACTGCATGTTAGGAACAGGTTGCCCAATGTGGACTGTGGATGTCTCATCCCAGGCAGTGTTCTAGGCCACCATGGATGTGGCCCTGGACAACCTGGTCTAGTGGACAGCATGACAGGGGGGTTGGAGTTAGATGATCATTAAGGTCCCTTCCAACCTGGGCCATGCTATGATTCTGGGAGCAAATCTAGCTCTGCCCAGATCCACCCCATGGCCTTCGCCTGGAAACCCAGAAAAGCAGCAGCCCTGCCTACACAGAAGGAATGTGGATTACTCTTGATAGAACAGTTTCGTGGACAGAACTGACCATTATTTGTCATCTGAGGAGATGAGACTGGGTCATCTCTTAAAGTCTCTTCCAGGCCTACATTTTTTGACTTATCTCACGTAAGAAGCAGAAACAGAAACAGTCAAGTCAGGCTGCAGTTGGGCTAATGGCTAAGTTTTGTTCTCTGCAGTTAAATAACTGTTAGGTGACTCAACCTTCCTCCTAACTTGGCCCTTTCGAGCAGGCAGCCCTTTGGACCATGTTTTTCTACTTGAAACTGATCAACTTCAAAGTGCCTAACTACAAATAATGAAAATATTTTTAAAGACAATATGAATACTCTACTTGGATTAATAGCCATGGAGGGGGGAGGGGGAAAGGGTCATCTTATGTAACAGACCACAAGCCAGAATAGAGAATACAGCTGGCAGCTTCAAGCCGGTCCCCACAGGCCATTTTTCTCCACCGTGAAGCCCATTGTACATCAGGCAGCCTCTGGTTCAGAGCAAGCCTACATCTGGAATAAACTAGCGCGCTGCAGATCAGAAAGGAAGCACGCTGCCAGCGCGACGTGGGGAAGCTCGTTTTCTGCCTGCTCCAAGTGCATACCATCAAACGCTTGATTTCATAAGCAGGGCATTAATAAAACAAAAAGAAATGGTTTTCCTCTGAGTGTTGAGCAAAATAAATAAATAAAAGACATCGGAGCCATTCTTCCCCCCCTTTTTTTCCACCAGCTAATTGCAGGGGAGTTTCAACGGGTTTGACTGATTTTGACTGTGCTACATTCAAGAAGCTGCAAATCTACATCTATCCAAAGGAAAAAAATGGGTTTGAAATCTTGTATTAAAGAAAAGCTTGGCAGGAGCAAGGTGTAAACAAATAGAAAACAGATATGCAGTTGATAGTTAAAAGCCAGGTAGTAAAATGGAAAATTTAAAATAGTTGTCTACAAAAAAGCACTTTCTGTCACAGCAGCAATTCAGCAGAACTTGGTATAAACATGTAGCATTTTCAAAATCAAAATAGAGACGAGCCCTGATGAGAATGCCAATAATCACACAAAGTCTATAAGCACACACTGACTGCCACAGGCTCTAACACAGCCCATGGGATGTCTCCCTCTATCCCTCTGAATTTCAACATGGATTTTTACTGTCTGTCTGGAGGGACTGGTTCCCACTTTAACACTTGCAGGTTCCCTCCATAGGAGCAGCAGACACAAAACAGTGAGCTCTTTCTCACCAGTCATGAAGCTGCTTTGGAAATGTGACACCAAAGAGAAAATTTTAAGTTTTATGTGTTAAACAAAAAAAAAAAAATAAATATTTCAATAGGCTTCACAGAAGCTGGCAGCCAATGTGAGGATCACACACAGCTGAAACACAGCACAAAATCTCCCAAACAGAAAGGTGCCATACTCAGACCAGCACATAAACAACTGCCTTCAAGCAGAGACCAGTGCAGCACCTTCCTCTATGGGAGGACAAGTACACTAGGATGACCATACCAGCACACTGTTCCCCACTACCCTTTACTGATGTGGGATAAATTAAAACGACTGCTCCAATATGCTTGCTCCACCTTGGGTCAAATCATTCCTCCTCCCACTATTTCCATTCTCCACCAGGCAGGTAGAAGAGAGGAATCGGTAGCTGGGGAATTAACTTGCATGATCACATACCAAGGGAGTAGCTTAAACACATAAATATCAAGATACACTCAAAACCCATCACTCTTCACATCACAGATACAAATGTGAATGGCTCAGTACCAGGAAATCACACCAAAACACATTTTTTTCAGATACTTAGCAAAGCAATTATTTTATTAGTGGATAATTGAGTATATTTTTCATCTGATCTTAACCACATTACTTTTAAGGCTGATCTGACACAGCAGGACTCCTGCTTTCATCTGCTACCTTCAGTTTTGTTTTCATTGTTGTACAAATAAGTAAAACAACTCCAAGACCAATCAAAAGCAGGGGGAGAAAAAAGACTGAATTCCTTTATCAGTAAATTACTCCAAGATGGGATTTCTTTGTCCATCCCTACTGCCTACAAAAGCTTCTAAGTACTGAGACACTGAAGTTTGGGCTTCTACCTCGGGTTGTTGCAAGCCATGCAGTGGATGTCTCCTACACCACTTGAATGAGGGAAAAAACCAACCCAGAACTCAAGTAGCCCTTCATATGAATTACACAATGTTGACTACGTGAACCTTCCATGTCCTCAAAATAAGCAGGAGCTAGCACCACTGACACAACTGCGACTGCATTCAAGCGTCCAGTGCTGATCTAACAAACAGCCACCAGACGTTTGGCGTTCTTCCACTGAAATGCAAGTACTTTCCCTGTGGAAAGAGAAGTGTCCTAGGGGATAAAGCTTAGGGAACATTCAAAAGCAGTAACATACCCTTCCCCAAACCACATAATTAAAATACACAAAACAGGCATCACAGCAGAGTGCATGAAAATTCAGCTACTTAAAGCAGACAGTCCCCCAGGGATCCATCTCCCAAGACAGACTTCTTGTTGGCATCATTTCCTTGACAAGAGCTTTAAACATTTTATCAGCCATTGCAAGCACCTGAACTATATCATCACTCCTTACCAAAATCTGCTGGAATCATTTGCCATTCTGAACCATCACC
>VWZO01006656.1:21535-91976 GCA_013396975.1 Bucco capensis
CTGTACCATTCTGGGCTGCTCCCCTCTTGCCATCAACTGAAGCCTCATTGCAAGTTCACCCAAAGGATTTCTCAGCTATCCCTGACCCTAGGGGTTTTCAAACCAAGAGCCGCTCCTGGGGAACTCAGACTTTTTAGGGTTACTAGGTGTCTGCATTCCCTTGAATTCCAGTCACATTCTCTTGCTGGGCTATTGGGAATGGCTGGTTGAAGTTTCTCAGAAAACACCCTTGCTGAATAAGTAACCTTTCTCCCATGTCAGCTAAAGCAGGGTCTCTCATGGGGGTTGGTATTACATCTGTTGGCATCAGGAATTCTTTGGGTTTGCTCAGTGGTTTCAGCACCTTGCCTCAAAAATTAAGCCTATGTAGCTTATAATCCTGACTGACACCTGAAACATCACAGAACCTAAGTTAAACAGCATACTCTATTTTTAGTCGTGTCCACTTGGTTTCAAACATTCACACTTCATGATTAGAACATAAAATGGTGTGAACTTAACGTTTCAGCTAAAGCCAGTACCTTGCATTCCAGTTGTGGGTTTGCTGTATCTTTAATACCATACTTTCTGTGTAGGTGGCAAATGCTTTCATAGTGGTGCTCTCACATATGGTTTGTGATAGCTGAGCATGGTTGAGACCTCCTGAAAATCAACCTTTTGCATGTCTGTGCTACTTTTGGGGTTAGCACATTTCAAAGAGTGAACACCCAATCACAAGATAGCACATGAAAACTAACTCATTACAACTTACCCATTACCAGACTATCTCTGCACCCAACCCTCCACTGGAAAATTCAATCAAAAAACAGAAGAAAAGGACGGATCACTATTCAAAGTTAAAATCTACAGCTACCATAGAAGCAGCTATTGTTTAAATCACAGCAAAGAAAGCTAAAACCTTAAGTCAGTTGGAAAAAACTGGCACTGAGTGAGACTTAACCCCAGAAAGCTGTGATGGTTGTTTGATGGCAAGGTGGAACATAATTGGCAGCAAAAGAAATTAACTGTAATTTCACTCCTAGTTACATCAAAGCACTTCTTAAAACCCCAAGCAAAAGCAAGGCCAAGTTTTGTCAGTGCTGTACAGCTACAATTAAAAGACAGCCCTTGTCCCTAAGAGAGTTTACAACCCAAAACAGGCAAGAGATAGGGAAGACATACTTATTACAGTGCATATTAAAACTTCAAGACAGTAGATAGCCCCAGGATTTGTGTTAATGAAAGTTGGAAGCAGAGCAGATTAAAAGATGTTAAGAACAGAAACAGATCCTGATGAAGGTCTTCACATGACTAAAGGTGTCTACATTAAAAACTGAAAATGGAGTTATTTGTCTAAAACATGCATCATATAAGGGTCCCATAAAAGCCTTGATGAAACAATAATTACTGCTTAGGTTGCCAACCCCCCCCCCCCCCNTAAGAAGTAGTAAAATTCTTAAAGCCAGAACATGAGTTCAAGCCTCATGTTTTCATTCCTGTAATGTGCCATTAGCCTTCCTCTTCTGCTTGGCAAGATAAGGAACATCTTTCATTAACCAAAACACAAGGAAAGGCTGGCATTTACCAGTACTAATTGGTAAATACAGCTATAGAAAGGCTGTCAGCCTCTCTTAACTGTGAAGCAAAACGCAATTCAAAAGCATTCATCCTCTTCCAAGACAAGCCACTTAATAAGAAAGCAGTAATGGGCCCAAACCAAGAAGAGAGTTGCTGATAAAATGAAATCAAGTGCCATGCAGTTGCAGCAATACAAAAGCAAGTGCTGACTGGCAAAGACCTGGCTGGCCTTTTACGTACACGCACGTCTGCGTGCACCTGTGTACACACAAACTTGGAGAGGGCTGTGGTCTACGTAGGCTGGGCTCAGGTGGTCTACAAGATATCAAAGCTGACTCTGGTGGCTGTGACCCACTGCAGAGTAATCTGGGTTAATAACATGGAGACAAGATCTTGAAGCACTACTGTAACACAGACCTCTCCCAAAACCCCCTGTGAGGCAAAGCATTAATATCCCACTTTCCTTCTTTCCTCCTTCTTTTTTAAAGATGGAAAGTCAACTTCACAAAAACACCAGACACAGCTTAGGAGCTTGTTTCCATTCTGGAGAAGCGTCCCCAGCATAGACCCAGTGCTACGACCAGCCAGGGAGACCTGGTACAGACCCTGCACTCATCCTATGCCATCTATTCCTCCCAATGGAGAAATGTCCAAATGCAGCACTCCAGCCTTTCTCCACCTGCCTTCCTTCACTGCTAAAGTACTTTCAGTCTGTCCAGTCTGCTTTACACAGCTTCCACTGGTGACTGCTAAATATGAATGCAGATTTCAATCCACTGTTAATCCAGCTGCTTATTTAGAAGCAAGAGGATTGAAGGGGGGGTATATGGAGGTGCTTTGTTTTAATAGTTGGTGTTATAAAGACTTTTCAGAGCATCCTACTATGGACTGAGAAAATAAAGGTGGCCAGTTTGCAATGGTATACTTCATCTCCAACCAGCATTCTTCTGGCTTCACTGATGAAAGCTTCTCGTCACACCAGCAAAATCTGAATCGGTTCAAGTCTACATTCCTACTCCTCACACTTGTAACCCAGGTTCACGAAACCTTACAGTCCTTCTTCTGATCCCTGCCCATGCCAGCTATTCCTGGCCACCACTGGGCACTCCTTAGGAGTTGAACAGCTAAGGATGTGGTCCCCAGGTCTACTAAAAACGCCATGAAAGGTAAACTGAGAACAAAACTGAGAGATTTTTTTCTTTCTGGTAAACACAGTGAAAACACAAAATTGTTATATTGTGAGGAAACCTTTATCATTTTTCAGCTGACTCCAGCAGCCCCTCCCCATCCTCTTTCATCTGTGCCATTATAACGACCAGCCTACAAAACATTGCCTTGTCTCAGGCCACTGAATAAAAGAAGTAAACTTTGATCTCTGTACTTAAGCTCCTCAATCTTCCCAGGATGTGATGGATCATTACTCTGGCTCAGAGATTGCCTGGTCTTAAATCACTGCCCACAACTCCCAATGCAGCCACCCTGGGTCCTCTCCAAGGTTAGGTCTTATTTCCAGACCTTTGAGGTCTTCCTGCCAGGCAGAAAGAATCTTGCTGCTTTGAATCCCCACATTTTAAGGGGCATTTAAGCTCATCCTAAAAAATACTGCAGCATAACTTAACCACCTGCAAACATTAAATGCTGTCTGCTAATTGACAGGTACAATATTTACTGAGGGTTACACACCAGAAAACAACCTGGCAGATTTGTTTATACATAGCGATAGTAATGCCAACCCCACAGGAAAGACAGACCAAGATCTGGGAGATGAAAGCAAGCCTGAAGAAGGGGACTGACACATGCACACAAACCAGTAACACTGGAATCGCCCGGCAGGTTCACTTGACTTATTAGAATCTGTCTCGCCTCTCTTTTCACAACTCACCATTGCTGTTACTAGCAGCATGCAGTGAGAAAATGAGAACAACCCTATCCTCATGGGAGAGGAGCTACCCTGAAAACAAATGACAGCAAAGACACAAGGATACCCCCTCAGAAGTAATCCTGGCACAAAATCCTCAAGGCATTGGCTGTGAGCTGGCTCCTAGGTTCATTACAGCAGCACTTGAAAACAAGCAGATTTTGCCCAACCTCTTCTGCCTTGCTTTTCTTATAACAACTTCAAACTAACTTTATACAGGGAGAAAAAGAGATGTTCCTGGACTTCATATTCCAATGTCAGTAATTTAATCTGTGTCCTGGGGCAGGGGAGGGGGAAGGAGTGGTGGGGAGGACCATGACAATGGGGAGGTCATCTCACAACTGTGCTGGTCACTGAGTGGCTTCTCAAACCCTTTCCTCCCACCCGCAGCTTACACCCAGCCTGCTGCAGACCAGCTCTCATCCTCCTGAATTGAATGTAGTGCTCCCTAAAGGCACAGGCCTGACAGGCCTGGATATTCAATTAGTGAAGACGTGGAGGAGATGGCAAGCGCGGAGCAGGCAGTGAGGATGGAGCCATGCAGGTTCCCCATGGAGAGGGTGCCCTGCCAATGCTCCCTGTCCCTGCTCGGGAGGAGATAACTCATCCTGTGGCTCACACTTTGAAGCCTGGAAGGAGACTGCAACTTCTGACATGATGTCCTGGATACCATTTTCAAAAGGCTCCTGACATGACTGGATCTCACATGCCTGAGTACAAGGTCATGCTTTGAAAATGGAGCTGGAAGCGAGACTTGAGGCTCCCAAGAGTCTTTAATCCTTGCCTCTTTTTCTTTTTTTTCTTTTTTTTTTTTTAAAAAAAAAGGTCTCAATTCTTTAAGTTTTATTCACTGTCACTATCCAATACTTATTAAGAAACTTAATTAAGCCACTCACTACTCTGAGAGAAGCTACCCCCATAGATGCTAAAGTGATGGACTTCCATAAGGCCCCCTCATCTTTAAAAAGCAAAGGATGAGCAAGGCATGCTATTTGGGCTCCAGCTATTCACATTTCTCTTTATTCAAGATGACAGGACAATGTAATTAATACTGACACAAAGAGAAGCCATATTTCCAAACAAAATAAGAGGGGTGGGGGAAATTAAAAGAAAGAGAGAAGTAATTTTACTGAACAACTGTGCTTCTCAACAGGCTCTATCACATATACATCACAACTGAGCAGACTATTGCTCTTAAATTTCCAGTGACTCAGCGAGGCTTGTACATTTAACAAAGCCACCCTGTATGTGTTTTGCATTAAAAATGTATTTACTGGTCACACTGATTGATACATATATATGTACGTTCTGAATTTAACAACTCACAGACCAAAATGACTAAAACCATCAAGGTGACACTAGTACAAGATGGCTTTGGATCAGAGACTTTATATATCTATATCTATCTATATATTTATAGCACATGTTTTTCTCTTCCTCCAAACAGACTCTGACCATCTTCATTTATAACACTTATAATGTGTTTAATTAGACATCTTCAAAACAGATTCAAGAAGTTTTTATATGGATCACAGCTTTCAAAATACCAAAGGATTTATGCATTTATTTTTAAACTTTTAATACTTTTAATGTTTTTTTCTCAGAAAGACTGCAATTACAAGGCTTGCAAACAGTACATAAACATCCTCCCCTTTCTGCTGCACCATGAAACCAACATGTCTCAATGATGGGAAAAGCAGGTTTGCTCAATTACTCTCCTTTAAGACTAGCATGTTTTTAAACCGGTTTTAGCCCCTTCAATATACTTTAAGATAAATGAGCTCAAGTTCACAATCACTATCACCAACACCCTGCAGTAGTATTGGGGAGCACTAATTCAGATGACACATTTAAGCCCATGCTTTCCTCAACAGCATTCAGTGATGAGATGTCCACTCATACTGCTCTGTTACCAGCTTTGAAGTCTTAAAACCAAAACCAGCTGCTGCAGGAAGCCCCAAGCCCAACAAAACAGTGTTCATCTGTTTATACTATCAGTATCTCTGAAAAGATTGGCAGACAGCTCTTCTGGCAATAGATGCACAGTGAAACCTGATCAAGGCTTGGGTTGTTTTTCTCCATCCAGCAATGCTGCTATTCCAGCCAGGCAACAAACCCCAGTTTTCCACTAGGATGAAGAGAGAAGCAATGAAATCCCCAATCCCACCGTCAACTTAAACATTAACAAATCATCCATCTCATCAACTGAGAGCAAAATAACAGTAACTTCCATGTGGTCCCCAAATGCTAGCCAAACAAATTCTGTAAAGCAAATAAATGCACAGTGGACTGGTGCAACAAAAAGGGAAGCTTCAATTACAATGTTAACACAAGCTTTAGGGTGCCATTAAGCTTAGACAGAGCTAAATAGGAAGCCCCAAAGACTATCTTCCACTGACACCTCCTGCCCTAGTGTCATAGGGTCATCAGTTATCGCAACATAAGAAGTCCTGAGGCCACCCCTGACTGGTCAGAGATAAAAGGACCTTTGCCTCCATTACAGATGGAGCATGACAAAGGTTTCTAACAATTATTATTTAACTCTCTAATCATCCTGCGCCACTGATTTGGGCCCCATACCATGGCTCAGTGCCCTGACAGCTTGGGTTGTCATCCAGAGGCTCAGCCTGAGGGCAGAGCACCAAAACCAGGGAAATCACTTGAGATATTTCTTTAATTCACTTTCACACCTGCTGCCTCCTTCTCCAGGAAAACCCAATGCAAACATACCTGTGCAGACTGGTCACCAATGTCTGGCACACCACCATCTGACAGCCGGCATCGGTACTGTCCCCTGGTGCCCTGGAGCTGCTCCTCCCCATTGCTTTCTGTTTCAGAGGTCTCCAGCTGAGCAACCTCCACCTCCATTGGGGTGCAGTGCCCATTCCCATGCTCTGAGCTCGGCTTTTCTTTGCTGTCCTTGTTTCCTGGTGTTCTAGTGATGACCCCAAACTTCCTGGTCCTTTTCCCATTTTGAGCGGCTCTGTCACTAGGTTCAGAGCTGGGCTTGGCTTTGGGGTCACAGCTATTGCTGTTGTTGCCGTTGCAGGGAGGAAGAGGGGCTTTGCGCTTGATGCGGCGCAACATGATCAGGTAGACGAAGCCGCCATTCCAGCACTGCTCGGCCAGGTAACTGCAAGGAAAGGGATGTGCAAGGATTAATGACTGCTCGCCCTGTGGTGCCCACATCCCGCCCCGCCACCCCAACATGCTGCACCCCGTGATGTTCATGCACCCTCTGAGGCAGCCAATTATCTGCTATGTGGATACATCAGGACATCTCAAGGCACTGGCAGATGCTCTCTTCCTCCAGTATTAGAGGGAAATAATACCAGTGATAACATCAGGAGTAGTAACAGCCCTACCAGCCATCCAAGCTGATCGCACCACAGCGTGGTATGACAACTGGTAAATGCCACCAAACGGGTTCCCACCACCCTGACCTCTGGACTCACAGCACAGCAATATGGAAAGGTGGGGCAAGCAAAGCAAAGCAGAGAGTGTTTCCAGTGAGGCATTAATTTTTTTATTTATTTATTTTTTTAATTAAAAAAATCAGTCAGGCTTCATTTGTGCAGCCGCCCACGAAGCATTTGCATGTGAAATGAGCCTCCCTTGTGAATTAATCTTCTTCCTTTGCATACATGCATGCTTTGAAGGCCTCAGGGGGGAAAAAAAAATAAAAATCAGCTACCAAGGTAAGCAGACATAGCACCAGTGGCCTCAGTACAGCAAAGCGTGGCACTATAAGGCATACTGGCTCCTGTAAAGCCACACAGAAACAAGGTGAGTTTCCTTTACAGCAAGCATATTCCAATCAAAGCACAAACCAAGTAATCTGCGCTGTGCAAGGAGCAGCCACCAGGTTCTCGTAGCGGAGCAAAGCATCCTCTCCAAAAGTCTCGGGACATGCCTTGAAGGAGTTGACATTTCTGCTTTAAGTAAATACTCAGTGACCTTAGAGAAATTGCACCTATTGATGCAAAAGGGATATCTAGTTTCATGCCTCTTTTGGGAAAGGATATACCTCAACCCAAATTCCTGAAATACTTCGGTTCTGAGCCAAGGGTGTAACCAATGGAGAGCACAAACAAGCTGGAATTTGTACTTAGCAGGTTTGTATGTGCCCTTTCACACTAATTTAGGCCCCAAAAGATATTGCCTTTTTCACTAGTGAAAGCAGAGAAGTTTTCCAGAGCATCAAATAAGCCTCTGCCGCAGCTGCAATGAAGTCTTCACTAATGCAGAGCAGTTGCTGAACCTACAGCTATCAGAGGAGATGAGAACCTAAGTGTGGAGTTGAACCACAGAAGATCCCAAGAGAAAACAACACAGCACTTGTGGTTGAGAGAGGAGCAGCAATTCAGGAGTCTTCCACCATTTTTCTTCTTTCTTTCTGGTACTTGTTGGCTAATTTTCTCCTTCCTTTTCTCAAAAGTTGTTTGGCTTTAAATACAACCCTTGCAACTTACTCCTGCACAGAGGTGACAACGGCAAAACAGGAAAAGCAGCTATGATAACCTCTAAAGCACGCTTCAGTACAGAGGAGTGAGGAAAGCACTCTCAATTACTCAAAGTAATCTGGACCAGCCTGGCAGTGGCTGGAAATAACACGATGGGTGTGTGTTTCTGTCCAGGGATGTGAGCCAATAGTTTCAGTCCACTTCTTCCCAAAGCTCAGACATCCCCCATAGACAACATCAGCATTCAAATCTCTTATATTTAATTAGGAAGACTGATGCCCAAATGCCTACAGCAACTACATAACCTTAAAAGCAGCCCTAGAGCAGCAGAGGCAAAGGAAAAGTAAGCCGGCTGTGCTACATTTCCAAATTTCTCCAATAGTCTATAAAGTAGACTCAAACCCCCCCGGACAGGCCAGAAAGCAGTTTTCATTAGGCAAGTCTTATTTTGTCTTTCCTGTTTTGTTTTTTGTTGTTTTGCTTTTTGTTTGTTTGTTTTTTTAAATCCAAACCAACAAAACCAAACCTCCCAACATTTAGAGTACTTAAATAAAGCCCTAAAACCATCTCTTTTAAAACAGCTGAGAGCAGACAGCCAGCGAGTCCCACTGGCTGGAAAGTCTCTGCAGCCAAGGTCACCTATCTCGGTGGCCACAAAGTGGCACTTGGCTCAGGGAGGCATCCAGGGATGGCAGGACCTAAAGGCTTAGCCTAAAAAAATTCTAGAACTAAGATGGAAGTATTTCTGATTATCAAGTTAAAGAAAAATTCTTTTAATGAACAAAAAGCGGCAGTTTTGTTCCAGAAACAATATGGGCTGCCTGTTTTTCACATTTATCTTTCAACTCAAATTTCAAGGCAGCCAGTAAAGTTGATTAAAATTCATGACTTTTGCTTGCAGCAATACCAATGCACTCTGATCCATCGCATTGCTTCTCCTGGCACATGGAAACAGAAAACCAGCTCCTCTTCCCATAGTGCTGTGGCTTGCAGGGGTGCTGCCCACTCTGTTTTTATGCACAGTCAGTTCTGCTAAGTTGTTTTTGTGCAGGTGCATGTATGTGGGGTTTTTTAAAGCACCAATCTCTGTCTCTGAGCTGATCGTTGAAGTATTTTTGAGTGCTAGTAACAAAGTGCATACATTAATCAACTACATGATTTAGGAACCAGGTGGAATGAGAAGGAACTTAGCATGTGACCAAATAAAGAAATTCTATAGAGGCAAAACCGATTTACTACTTCCTCTCCACTTGTAGCACATTTATTCTGTTCATAAAGGGAAGAAAGAATGAGGAATTTTTTTCTATTCACTGTTCACAGACAACCATTCCTACAGTCTGGAAGTCTGGAGCAGGGTTACAGTGAGTGATAATAGAGCAGCTGTGCTGAAGTCAGCAGAGCTGTGCTGATTTACTCCATATGTTGAGATGCCCTATATGTTCCAGGCACGCTGCCTGTAGTAACTCATGGGTTTATGCCTTCTTGAGTACTTCTTGGCAGTTCAAAGCACACAACAAGATTCCAGAAGAAAAAAATAAGAAATGTTTTCTCTGGGTCAGTGAGCAATTACCTTTTCACGGCAGCAAGTGAACACATACACCAGATGATGTCAGGTATTTCCAGTCATGGTAAATCTAGTTGGTACCAGTGACGCAGTAAGTGGCATCACTATCTTAGAGTTTGTTTCAAACCAAAGACCAGGCATCCTGTGCTGGAAAACCAGCACTGGTGTAACTCCAAACTCACATGACAAGATAAGGAATGAGTACACCAATAATTTGTGGTAATTTGCTGTAGGGCCCTCCCAAGACAGGGCTGTTAATCAAGGAGCCTGAGCCACCTTTGAAGTTCTATGAAGTACACAGCTGCCTACTTAGTATACCTGGATTCCTTTTTCTTTGCCGAAGAAGCAGCCAAAAAAACACATAGAAGCAGAGCAAACTCTCAGCACTGGACAAAAGATAGGAAAGGTTGGATTAAATGAGTGAGAACCTTCAGATTTTTAATTACTTTCTATTAATCCAGGAGTATGCCATGCCAGGAGAGGGTCACGGGATAGATTCAATGAAATTTAATTATACAGCTGGTAGGCTACAAGAAAACTGAAAAGGCTAGACAGGACCCAAAATTCCACTTCTCAGGGGATTTAATGTGCATGACACAGACAAGCCTTTTTTCTTTCAGTTCCTGTAGAGCACTCACAGATTTTAACAACCAATGCTCCAACTGTGTCTCAGGCAGGTCAGGCTCAGAGCTGATGAGCATACACAGCTCTCGGCACCGACATGAGGAATCAGCTGCAACCTCCAAGTTGCCACTTCATTTGAACACGGTCTTCGGCATGGGTGGAAAAGGTGCATGGAGCAAAACAAGCACTAATGCAGCTTCAATTGATCCGAATTTCCCCAAAACAGACTCTAAAAGTCACTACTCCCCATTTTGGTTAGCAGGGGATAGTGCAGGATTTGGTGAAAGCCCTAGATCTCATACACTAGGTAAGAAACCTTGGGCACCTACTCCTACTACCAGTGAGTGATAATCATGTTATCACTGATTTTTAAGAATGACAGAAATTTTACCAGCTGACCATACATCTGTTAATACCAAAACATTTTACCAGCAAAACACCCACCCACGCTTTCTGTATTTTCCAGACTTTGCAAGGTAGTGTCAAATCCCCTTGGGGCAGCTGGGAGTTCCCTCAGACACTGCAGCATCATCTCCCCAAGTAGGGTCTAAAACATCACTGAAACATTGGCGTGGAAACATTTCCCACTGGTGTGCTCAGAAGGAAGGACCACCCAGCTGCCCCTGCTTTGATCTCACCCTGGCACCAGCCCTGGTAAAACCCCAGCCCATACAAAATGCCACTCTTAAGCAGTGGGGTAGATTTGTTCTTCTCTGTAGGGGAGAAACCATGAATATATTAATAATCCTTAAAACGATGGTAAAATTATTTCACACTTGAAACAGAGCTGGAAGGTTAGCTCTTACAAAGCTCAACCACAGGTGTCTGGTATCAAGGGGCATTTAACAGTCTTTTTGTATCACAGCTATGAAGAGAAGGACATGACCACTTCCTTCAGAGACTATTTTGGGTTACACAGCCAAACCCAGTTTCTTCCTGACACAGCTAAACTGATTGCTGTGATCATAAAAACTCACAAGCTCACTGAGTTTATTCCAAGTTCCTTGGCATGTGTGTGAAGTGTCAGGTGCGGAAATGGTGTCTTAGAGTAAGCCAGTCATTTTTTCATTTATATATATATATGTACATTTATGTATAAATATAAAAGTTTACAGACAAGAGTGTGCTGTGAAAAGCTCTCTGTCACATCCCATCTCACTTGAACAAATGCAGACAGCCACACTGAGCTAGAGGAAAACCAAAGTAGAGCCAGAAGCCATAAGAAAGCATCTGGATCCACTTTAAGATCAGAAATATTGAAGAAGTCTGTTTATTTAACAGTAATAGTACTATTTAGCATTTCTCCAGAACCTTTCATCCTGATAGACCAGAAAGTGTTTTGGAAATGATATGCACAGAGCATCATTGACATCTTGCCAGCCAGCCCATCATTGCGTAGCTCACCACAGCACAGAGGAGAAACCTCAGCCAAGACAACCATTTTCAGAGCCCCCATTTCCCCTGAACCTTTAATGTCCTTAGCAGGACAGATAGACCACTAATTTTTATGCTCTTTTCTGAAAGACTCTTGCATGGTAAAATGCTTGATACTCAAATCTTCTTTAGAACAGAAAGACAAAGGATAATGCAGATCCTTGCAGAATTGAAACCTCCAGCCCCAAGAGGGATTTAAAAGCAAAACTTAACAAACCATCTCTCTATGACAGTGGCAAATGAGTCAACTTGCTTTTCAGGTAAGGCAGGGCAAATTAATGACTAACAGATAATGACTGATAGAAAGGCACATGGCTCCTCATGAAACCTTCACCTTGCTGCCCTCACCACACAAGATCACTCAGTCTGCTGAGGACAGATCTTGGCAAGCAGCAGGGGATCCTGTTCACAGATTACTATGTATTCGAGCAGTAGTCCACTCTGCCTTAAAGCACACAGGAAAACACCAAGATACAAAGTTTCAAGAAACCTTGCTTCAATTGAGCTTGCCAGATGTTGCAATACCTCAGGGCTGCAGAGACATCCTATGGTCTGCCCTGTCCTCCACTCTCCAACCACAATTTATCTCAGCGGAAAGCAATGGTGTTGGTAAACCTGGTTGCTACTTTAACATACTGTTGCGGGCACAGACTTATGACACACCAGTAACAAGCTCAATCCAGCATCTCATCAATGGCAAGCCCTTTCCTGCCCCGGCCCTGTGGGAGGATGGCATACGCAAGGGACTTGATGTTCTCCGCTTGCCTTAACAAACAGGAGGAAAGACAGAAAGGGCAAATAAAAAGTCAGTCATAGAGCTGAGAGACTAGTAATGCCCAGGGTAGACAAGAGGGCTTCTCATCTCCCTTTGGAGGATGAGCAACCCTCACATCTTGTCTTGCGGCCAAAGTTAAGCAGCACTTCCCCAAGTCCCACAGAAGCTGCGGCATTCTCTGCCATACTGGGTTTTTCAGAGGATAGCCAGATTGGTGGCTTTCTGGAAAACAAAGCTCTGAACATTTTTTTTATGTCTATAGCATATTTTTCACTATTAAATTTCACAGAATCATAGAATGGGTTGGTTTGGAAGAGACCATCTAGTTTCAACTCTCCTGCCATGCGGGAATTTAAGACTAAGAGGAACAAATGCACCAGCACTGAAGTCTGCATGAGCCCCTGGGCAAACACACCTCTGTTAAGGCTGGCAGGAGGCCCTAGGCAAGACTTCTTTTACTCACTATGAAATCCCAAACTCTCCGGAAAGGTGAAAAAGGAGTGGAGCGAGGATTGCTGCTGTGTTTTCACAGGCTCACTGTCTGCTTGCAACTTTTGCTAGAAGATGACGTTCAGCTCAGCCTTGCAACACAGGACCATGAGTAAAGCCTGGTGAAACACTTACTTTACTTGGTATCAGTGCAATGTGTGGCTCTGAATTTGGGAGAACTGAATTCCTTTTCCCTTGCTGCACTACAGATCCCTCACAGCACCCCAGGGAAGTCTTTCCACAGAAAAAAACAGCATGCCTTTTCCCACAGAGTTTCTGCAATGTCTACGGTGGTTAAGCCATTGGCTCTAAGTTTTACAGTTTCACCAACACCTTACATCCGCAATCACCCAACACCAAAAAACACAGAATCATAGAATCATCTGGGTTGGAAGGGACCTCTGGAGGTCATCTAGTCCAACCGCCCTGCACTGGGCAGGGACATCCCCATCTAGATAAGGTTGCCCAGAGCTTTGTCAAGCCTCACCTTGAATGCCTCCAGGGATGGGGCCTCAACCATCTCCCTGGGCAACCTGTTCCAGTGTTCCACCACCCTCACGGTAAGGAACTTTTTCCTAATATCAAGCCTAAATCTACTCATTTCCAATTTAAAACCATTGCCCCTTGTCCTTTCTCTATAGGCCTCTGTAAATAGGTCCTTTCCAGCCTTCTTGTAAGTTCCCTTTAGGTACTGGAAAGTCACTAGTAGGTCCCCCCNGCTTCTCATCCACCAGCACCCCCAAGTCCTTTTCTGCAGGGCTGCTCTCCATCATCTCATCCCCTAGCCTGTATTGATACTGGGGGTTGTTTCAACCCAGGTGCAGGACCCTGCACTTGGTCTTGTTGAAGCTCACGAGGTTCACCTGGGCCCACCTCTCCAGCTTGTCCAGGTCCTTCTGGATGACATCTCACCCCTCCAACTTACCAACAGCACCCACAGTTTGGTGTCATCTGCAAACTTGCTGATGGTGCACTCAATGCTGCTGTCGATATCGTTTATAAAAATATTAAACAGTCCAGGCCCCAGTACAGAGCCCTGAGGGACACCACTTGTCACTGATCTCCAGCTGGATTTCGAGCCATTGACCACTACCCTCTGAATGCAACCAGCCAGCCAGTTTCTTACCCACTGAACAGTCCACTCATCAAATCCATAGCTCACTAACTTCACCAGTAGAACACCACAGCTTTCCTCCCACTCCATATCCTGCTTAGGTGTTGGCACAGTCACTTGAGCAACAGTACAAATTAACCCAGCGAGGGAACTGATCCAGCTTTAAATTAACTCTCAAATACAGAGATATAAAGATGGGGAGTTTAAACCCAGCCCAGCGCTCTGATATGGTCACAGCAGTGCAGAGGCAGTGACAAGAAAAGAGGCTAGTAATGGCAGAGGACCATGCATCCACTTCCACCAGTAGCACCCACCTACATACAGCTGAGAGACACATGCGGTCGCAGCCCAAGGGAAGAGAGTTGCACACATGGAAGTACTGGCTGGCTTCAGCTGAATGTCATTCATACTTCCAGCTTCTAGAATGGAAAGGCAGGCACAGACTACAAAGCCCAATTGAATCACATGCCCATCACAGGCATGGAAAGAAGACAGGCTAGATCATTGCAATTACACTGGCACAGCATAAAAAAATGCATTTCTGCCCTGCATGTTGTAGAGATGCCTCAGAAGCATGTCCAGGGTTTTGGGAGACTGACAAGCACAGGAAGGACCACCAAAACACGCATCACATGGATGAAGGGTATGAATTGCCATACTGAACCCTCTCTCCTCCCAGAACAAACATCTGCAGAGGATGACTTGAGGAGCTGCACAGCTTCTCCACATCTAATGAACGCCCCAAGCTCCAATAGACATCCTAAACCTGAAAATTATGCAGTCATCACAAAACCCTTTGGGATTTGCTGATTTGTTGGCTGTCCTAGCAGAATAGAGCAGTGACATTGCATTTGGACTGCAGAGATTTTGGACTCAAGCTTCACAAAGGACCTGATGTTACTAAACATGCCATTCCCACAAATGCAACTAAAAATCCTCAGAGAAAGAAGTACAGGGTTAGGGTCCCAGAGACAGACCAATGGTATTAAAAGAGACAAATTGTACTCATTCCTTGGTTAGCAGCAGTGTACAAACAGAAGTAGTCTGATTAGACTACTCATCACGGCACTGAATGCTTCAATTTGTTAGTTCATAGCTCTGCTGCAAATAGACATTCAGCTGGATACACGGCCAAACTCACAGATAAAATTTCCAGTTACAAGAAAACTAAGTAATTTAAAATGACTAGTTACTAGTTTTAAAATGACAAATACTAGCTTTCTACATTTTCTGAAAGAAGCCAAAATATCTTTACAACTGAACATCAGCACCTGCAATTAGTCCTTGATCCATGCAGTTTTACCGCTGTTCAGATGCAGTCTCTCCAACCACAATGATTTTCTGCCCTTCTGAAGACATTCAAACTCCTGAAGCTCCAGGTGATACAAGCACAAGCTTTTTGTTTGGTGTCCTATGCAATTGTTCTTCATTTCACATTCCTCTCTATCCAATTGTTCTCTTCCTGAGGATTTGGAGACAAGTTTTACACCTCTTCTGTGCTTTTGCCCTTTAAAGAAGGCATCAATTTTTCTTCCTCTTGGAGCCCAGAGGTGGCTATGCCCGCCTCTGAAGGACAGGGCAAGGCTAGACACACTGGTTGTATCATGCCTCTTCGTAATGCAGCTGCAACACAGGTGGGAAGGAGGACAGTCATCCCCCTAAATCAACACCCATATCCAAATACCACCATTGTCAGCAATGAAGAAACTTTCCTCTTACTCCATTTTTACCAAATATATTTTCCAAAATGTCTTGATTTCAGTTTGCCTGCCCTCCTCAAGTAAGGGTTTACTAGACTCTAGTGTGCCATAAGTCAATTACTCTACAGCCTTGTTACTGCAGGATGGACAGAAGGGGAAAAAAGCCCAAAAATCTGTAAACAAAGGAGGATGTTCAATCTGCAGGTAGCCTACTAGCCACTGTTCCTCCCAACACCTCCGTGATCAAGGACTGCCATGAAAAGCACTAGTGTACCACTTTAGTAGAAGTCAAGAGCATAGTTTTGAAGCAAATTTCATTTTCCCTATTACTGTGCTTTGATTTGCATACCCAGGCAGTCTTCAAGCTCCCACCAGATTCTTCTCAGATGAAATTCAAGGGGCAGATGTGTGCGAGGAACACACTCTGTGTACTCCAGTGTTACGCCGTATGCTCCAGCTGAATGCCCATCAGCATTTGGTCCACGGGATCGCACCAGTGCTAATCCAAAGTAACTACACTGTGGAGGTCAGGCCTCAGCTCAACCATTTCCAACTCCAAATCTCCTTGTTGATTACGCTACTGCCTAACACAGACATGAGGTAATTGCTCCATGTCCCTAACAAGATGATTCTCCAATGTATTCATCCAAAAGAAACTTCCAAAGAGCAGGGCTATCATCTATTAGGTCCATGCATGGTTTTGTGCTTCATAAGAAGTTCAAGGACCAAGCCAGACAAGACTTGCTTGGAGGCACAACCAGCACATACTTTAGAACACAAATTCATGTTCGCTTTTTGCAGTAGTTGCTTTAAGTTACAGAGGAGCACTCAAAAGTGTTTTCACTGATGCTGTTGAACTGCAGAGATGCAGCTTGTTACCACTGCTTCAGATGTCTGGCTTTTTTAAAAAACATACTTCTGAATTAGACAAAATACCTCAGAAATGTGAATGCAAAGGCACTGGAACTTTGACATTCAAACTGACAGAGTATGTCAAAATAAAGATTTTACTTCATTGCAGCTTAATTTGCATTGAACACTACATGTTTGAAAATCTTCAGTCTTGCATGGTAGCAATTTCCCTTCTTCATACTGTTCCTGCTGAGGTGTAAGACTTACTTATTTGGGAAGCCCAAACAAGTTCACATTTACAAAACATGAAAGAAACGACCTGACTGGAAAGCACACATGCATCATGTGAAGAAACAAGGGGTCAAAAGCTATCCATAACTGACCCATGTACAAAGGTATATGCAGTACGTAACCCACTTCACTCTGAGTGCCTAAATCTTGTCACTCTGTTTCACAGCTTGCTACCTTATTTCCAGGGCTTTCCACCTTTTGTCCAGGCTATTTTAGGATCACCCCTCTAAAAAAACTTCTTTCTAAGCATCCAGCTCACATTCCTCCCTCTTTCTCCCTGCAAATGTTTTATCTAGTTCTGCCCCTGGTCTGCAATCCCAGCAGGCAGCAGTGACAGCTGAGAGTAGATTTAACCTGACAGAAATGGCTGGTACTCAAAACTGAATGAGAAGATCAGCATGGGAGATATTCTTTACTATAATCTAGGATTTTCACACAGATGTAGCATTCACGGAGAGTGCCAGAAAAAAATCCACAGGTGAATGTGATGAATCCCTCAGTGCAAAGCTTGCTGGTGGGAGGTCTGTAAGCCTGCAGGGGCTGGATCACGTCCCCAGTCAGCGCTAGTGTGGTAATATAGGGCAATGTTGGTGGCAGGCCCAGGTTATTCCTGGGCAGTAAGGTAACCCCTTTGGGACAGAACTTCCTATTTTTCCTTGTGCAGAAATTATCACAAATGCCCAAATGGAAGGAGAAAAAAAATCCAACCCATTCAAAGAGGTTTTATTATAGCAGTGAAATTTTACCATGATTCTTTAAGTGAAAAACTAAAAAAAAAAAAAAAAAAACCAAAACCCAAAAAAACCCACTAAAAAACAAAGAAAAATCTCTGCAAGATTGTTTTGGCAAACCACATTCTTTAGGTTTCAACATTAGCTGTAATTCCCAAAGTACCTCTTTCCACTGAGAAGTGAATGTTTTGGATGTCTCCGAGCAATGAAAGGGAGAGCCAGAAAATTTAATCAAGTCTATTTTACAGCAGGAAACAGTATGCTGGGTTAGAAGAGGCTTATTTCCAATGGTTTTGCAAGCTTACTTGAGCTCCTGAGAGGACTCCTATTAACAGAAAGAGGCCAGGCTTCAAATAACCCAGCAACTGCTGGGGGGCAGATAGGGAAGGAACCAATTCACAGCTCTTGGATTTATCCGAGAGGGCCAATTTTAGCAGCAAGAGCTATTCACCTTCAAAAGACTGCTCAGTTTTGAGTATTTTCCAGGATTCTTCCTAATACTGAAAACAGCCTGTACTTATCAGCTGCTCCCTCCTTACCAAGGGGGAGCAACGCTTGTCATTCAACGTCCTCAGATCTTGTGATTTGACCACGAAGCTCATAAAGCCAAAACCAGGATAAATTCAGCACTCTGCTAACAGCAAAAAACCCCCTAACCTTTTGTCAGAGAAGGGAAAGAGTCTAAAAGTGTGATCTGACAACTCTGTAAAAAAACTTCAATAAAGGGAAAAAACAAGCCTAAACTCGTACACACAAACGTACCTCCACATACATTACTTCTTGTGACTTTAGGATGCATCTCAGGCTGAGAACACTCAAATATGAAGTGAAAAGAAGCGAATTCTGCATAAGTGTGTTCATTGTGGCAAGGCTCTCAATTGCATCCCACATGATGCCGTTACCCATCACTGTGCTCATGGACTACACTAGATCAAGCCAACCCACCTTCCAGCCTCCTGCCCCTTCCAGCAACACCATCAGTGCTTCATTTCTCTTCCAGCCACTCTCACAAAGGACATTTTTGTCTTTTGAGGACTGTCGCCTGCGGGGACAGGAGGTTTATTTAGCTGTTTAACATCACCACTTTGTTCTTGGCTGTGACAACAGACTGCGCACACAGTAAATCCCAGGGATGAACTGCTTTTGGCTCTGACTATGGGCTTGCTGAACCGTGCTTCCTCTGCATGCTGCAACAGGTTTCTAACCATAATAACGCCACACAAAGCACTGTCTCTCTTGCTCAACAGTTTCCATCAGTCACACCAAACCTTTTCTCTCCCACTGCCTAAATGCCTCTTTGATATTTCTGACACTTGGCCAGAATAAAGGACTCTCCCTCTCCAGAACAAGCAAACTGTGGCAATACCTTCTCAGTTATACTCATTCAATTCCCCATAAGCATAAACATTTCCCACCTGAGCTATTTTTCCCAAAGCAAGTGCACTGCATTGAATTCAAGCACTTCACTCATGGATGCTCAGGATTCCCAGGCGGAGGCAGATCACCAGCAAAACAAGAGCAACTACCAACTTGCTGAGGCTGGCACCAACCCAGGCACTCCTGTTTGGGTGACAATCACCCCCAGGATGACACTCCTACTGACACTGCATGTCCCCAATCCCCATTGCTCAAGTAAATTTAGGAACTACAGCCAATACTCTGCAACAACATAGTCTGCAAAGGCCAGAGATGAGCAATGCCTGACATACATGCACATTTGCCTCTTTCCTTGGATTCTCACATTATAAATCAGCTTGTAATTACATCCTCACTTTCTGTTTTTGCCACAATGAGTTTGGACAAGGCCAAAAGGGACAAGAATTAATGAACACTCATGGCAGCAACCAAAAACATTTCCTAACCTTCACTAAGTTTTGCAACACAAAGAAGACAGACATGCCCTCCTCAGAGGGCCAGTGGATTAGTGCTTACAGATGATTTCAACTACCCAACAAATGCTTTGCACACAGTGAAGTTTCTGGATTTAACACAGATTTTGCAGCCTGCTGTAAATCACTTAGCCAACTGCAAAAGATATGAGCACCCTCCAGCAGGCCATGATGGGGACCGCAACCCCAGAAACTGCCTCAGGTGAGCTCAGGAGGGCTCCCAGCAGCATCACTGAATACTACTGTAACAGCTGGAAGAGTCGATGGGATTCTGCCTTCTGTATGTCTTCACACAGCCAACTCTTCCCAACAGCAAATTAGCCCTCCTAAGCTGCTGCTGCAACCAAAATTTGTCAGGATTTACCCCAATTTGCAACGACATTAGATGTTGTTGGTAACACATTTGCAATCCAAGGGAAAAGCTATATAATAAAACTAATATAATTTTTTTGACTTATGAAAAAAAAAAGGACATTGCAAACTCTCACCCTCCATCCTGTGTTGGGATATCACTTCACAATGTTTCTCCCTAAGGACATCTCTGAGATTCCTCATATCTCCACCTTGACAACAGTGAGGGTTATTGATTGATTTCTCCTTCTTGCAGGCTCAGGAAGGAGAATCCCACAACCCTTACCCAGCCTCCAAGCAGGGACTGATCCTGCCACCCAAAAAGTGACCGTGTGTACTCCAGCCCAGTGACTGGTCAGGACTAAATCTGTTAACCCAGAAGCTGGTAAGGGCACACATTGCTGTACGCTGCCACGTTTGAGACAAGTCCCTAGTACATATACCACGGCACACTTCTGCTGAGGGTTGTAAAATCTCATAGGAGGGCCATGAGAGCCCATTGACATTGCTGCCTTGCAGTTCCTTGCTTGCAGTAAACACTTGATGCTGTGGCCACAATAGCTTTGCAGGTGAAAACACCCCTGGGAGCAAAGCAGAGAGTGTGACCCAGCAAAGAGCCACGCTAGATGGCAAGGAGATGCAGCACCAGCCCTGCTCACCTTGTTTGCTGCAGAAGAGAAAGTAAGTCATGAGCACCCCTTACCTGCCAGCTCCTGGGGCTATGAAGGACCTGCTTACTGCCAGGGCACTGCCAATACACGAGAAAGCCAGAGCCGGGGAAATAAAGCATGCATTGCTCTGCACTGTGGCTGCAGTTTCCAATATATCACACCATCAACTCAATTTCCCTGAGTAACACAACACATGGAAGAACTATCCTCCCTTTTTAAAAATAAATAAATATTTTAGGATCAACCCAGAAATCCCCAGCTCTGGCATGAGACAGACCAGCACCACATCACAAGAAATCCCCCATAAGCCTTCGGATGACAAATCTTTGCCATTAACAAACTGTACTAAGGGAATTTCAACTTTCAAAGCCTCAAATCTCGTAATAACTATGGCTGCTTTACACATCCTTCATGATTAGCTATGTTATCTGGTTAGAAATTCAAAACTGCTCTTCATTATTGGATTGAACCAACCTGCAAACAGAGAGGATCCTGATAATACTTCCACTGATTTCAGTGGTGCAGAAGCATTCACTACATCCTCCTCCTGGACACATCAAGCCCAGTGGCACAAATCTGTGCCATGCTACTGTGGCAGAAACCACCCTCAAGCACACCAACACCAATCCTAGCAGACAGTGTTGCACTAAACTTGACTACAAACATGCTCAGGCTTCATACTGGCTCTTAGCATGCAAACTGAAGGCAGTTTTACAACTATCTTCTCTGTAAATTAATAGTGCCTTTAGATGCTTTGAAAAATAGGAGCTTATTTAGTCAGTACATCGGCTTCTTCAAAGAGCTTTCAAACTAATTAGCCATACTGAATTACTATTAAAATACAAAGCTTACATGCAATACTCTTGACGATAACAGAGTCGGTGCTTTGGTACCAAAGCTATAGAATTAGCACAAACTTCAGCATTTTCCTATAGGCTCCAAATTATATTTCAAATTGAATATTTTGACTTACTGTGGGGGATGTGGGAATTCTCTTGATTCATTTTTAAGTTCAAAGCAATAATAATTTTTAGCCCTTATGCAGATCAAGAGTTTGAATATTCAACAGTGAGACATAGCGCAAGGGGATGGAAGACAAACACATAAGAGAAGACACTGAAAGCAAAAACGAAAGATGCAGTAAGAAAATAAAGAAGGTAAAAAAATAGTTGCTGTACTACAGATGAGCCATAGAGAGGTTCCACATCAACTTGGGGGAGTGTGGGGGGAAAAGAAAGGTTGCATTATTTAATGCAAAGGGCACACTAGCCAGAGGGAAACCCTTCCTTCAGACATGTAGATCGGCTGTCATACAAAAGAAAGTTTACAAACTCCCAAAAGATACGCAATACCAAAGAAACAAACTGCAAGGCTCACAAATTTTAATTCCAAGAGCTTCTGCCCATCCCTGCTTCTTACAGAGTGGGTTTATTTGGCAGGTAAGCCTTTGCTACTTCAGAAAAAGATTAATGGCAGCTTTACATGCAGGTTTACTTACAGCAGAGACCGGCAGGTATGCATCCGAGGGCTCAGCTCCCTCCAATCTGGCTTCCTCTTCCTCTCCTCCTCCATCGCCTGCCCCACCCACAGCACCCAGCATCCCAACTCTTCCAGCTCACTTCCCTCCCCAAGAGAATTGCCATCTTCTTGCTCCAAAGGTGTTATAAACCATGTTTCTGAATTTCAGAGCAGAACCTGGCAGCAACTGCAGGAAAAAATATGCAAGTCCTGACAGAGGTGGGAAACTAAAAATTCCCATTACAAATCATCACTACTACTAAATTATTAGCTTGAAACATGTCATATACCTAATTCCCTTGCTAAACTTTCACTGAAGGCAGTGATTGGACTTGTTGGCATTTTCTCACGCAAGACTAAATTCAATTAAACAAAACAGAACCAGCAAGAGCACAGGTACTGCGCGTCCCCTTCTAAACTGCAAGTAGCAACATGCTCAGGGAGTTAGTATAACCCAAAAGGAGGATGCTCCAGATCTATTTTGTAACTGCTTCCTCCACACAAAAAGCCAGACACAGACTGTAACAGCAACTGTCTACAAGTAGGACAGCTGCTGAGCGCTACTACTGAGTATTATTCCATGCACTGGATCAGAGTTTAATCCGAGCAGCAGCCACATAAATCCAAAGGCACTCTATTAGGAACCAGTGCAGTAACTCATTGCATGGAGAGAAGCATAAATTCAGGCTCTGGATATCTATCTATTCCTTAAGAAAGCCTTTTGTTTAGCAACAAGAATTTCTTTGTTGGACAAGCAGGGGGCTGGATCACATCCCTGTGGCAGGACATTTCTGCTCCTCAAGCAACACAGGGCATTAGACAGCCCACATGCAATGCCAGAGAAATATTACTTGCACATGTATGCCAAGCAACTTTCCCATGAACACATCAATGCACAGCTATTTTCAATCTTCCCAAAACAGTCATTGCAACCCTACATCAGCCCTTAAATTGTCCTAATCTGCCCAAATCTCCAGCAGCAAAACCCTGACAATCCCTCATCCTCTCCAACAAACATCAACGGGCACTTTGCCACCTGCCCTGCAAGACCAGGATTTCCTTCCCAGAGCACAGTGATGGCTCAGAGCCATGGCTGCTCCTTCACTGCCTTTTGGAAAGCTTTGCCAAGAAGAGCACAGGATCTTTTTTCCAACATATGCTGCCATTCACTGGGAGGAATAAGACTGTCCTCACTGCCAGCCAGGACAGGAGACCTCAAACCCAACACCCAGCACTGCAATGACTGCCCCAAGGACTTCCAGCTTCCACTTACTTACCAATTTTCGGCAGCAAGTAGGGTTTTCTCCCCCCACCCCCCCAAAAAATTAAAGCAATTCAGCATAATAGTAACTTCCTAAAAGACAGAAATATTCCCTTCTCACCCTATCTAGAAGTCCTTGCGTTCAAAGATATAAAGCAAGTTTGTGGATCCTATTTGCTGGCATTTACTCAGATGAGAAGCAACAAAACAGTCTCTATTCACAGTGCTCATGGAAGTCACTCACAGCAGATAATGTCAACAAATTGCCACCAAGCACAACAATAACAGACAATTCAGCAGCTACAGAAACAAAAGACCCACATCCATCTTAATCACTATCAAGACTCCATTTCCATGACAATGATGACACCCTCACAGAGACACAGACACAGACACACACACTTCTATGCATGAGGATTGAAGTATTAAAAACAAAACTAGAAAAATACCAAAACCACAGGATGGGCACCTGTTGATTCTCTCATTTTTATTTGGTGCTTGCTTGATGCCACACACATAAATGCCTAAAATTAGCCTGCTACAGCCTTTACTCTGAAATATGGTAGCACTTACCACAAACGATTTTTCGTTGGCTTGGATATTTGCTCTCACATCAACCAAATGCAGAAACATATACAGACACAGATAGAAAGCACAACCTGTCCTCGTATCGGTACCATACAAGCACCATACACTTTATGCATCAGACCAGGATGAAACCAGGAATATGACTGAGATACTACAGCATCCACATGTATGTAACAAATATTAGAAGTAAACACTCTGTAATATTAATAGATAAAAATTCACAATGTGCTGGGGGAGTGGTTTTGGTTACCTACCAGTTCAGGTGCCAGGTCAGAGTCTGGGGTCTGGAGATACTTAACAGATTAGCTGTTATATCTAAGATTACCTGAGGATGCAATACTTGGTATCTAACGCAAGACAACAATACAGACATCAATAAAAGTTATACAACAGTTCAAAATCCAACAAAATGGTTATCAAACTCAACAAGTTTGATTAAATTTTTTGTATCCTGGACTTTGTACCTATCCTTTACATACATAAAATGCATATACTCCACACAATAAAACATAAGAGCCCTTTATCACCTTGATGGGATTATGACAGTACCAGATTTGTCATCTCATCATGTTGCTCAGAAACTCACATTTCATTTGACCTAGCAGAATGACCCAGCTAATGCAGTAACTGTATTTTCCATGCAAGATTCTACATGTTCTCAAAAACAGAGCTGGCCTAAGCTGTCTGTGTCATTAGACGGCAAGAGGGGACAAGGGGCAGCTCTGTCCTCACAAAGTCCTCATTGTAGGGACTCTGACTAAAGCCCCTCACTGTGAAGAAGTTTTTGGCAAGGACCCTACAGAAATGTGCTGTCAAACAGCAGAAGATCTTGTCAGCTCTCCAGATGTTCCTACCCCTTGAAAATGCCACATGTCTTCCATTTTAGAGGCTACCCTTCCTCTCCAGAAGTTTTTCTGCTCAACCCTCCTATCATTTTCACATCTTTTGCAAGTGAAGAGAGGCACAAACTCTTCTTGCCTTCTCTATTTCTCCTAACTACGTAAGTGGACGTCAGGAAGCAAGGCAACTCCTTGTTCAAGTGAGGACACACAAAGTCAAAGCATGAAGCCAACTATTTGATCAATGCTCCTTGATTTAATTAGCTCTGAATCACACTCAAAGCTGATGCCTCAGAAGAGTCATCACAGGCAAAATTCAGTTTGCAGGAGGGATTACTTTCTCCATCTGAGAAATAAAAAAGACCCTGGAGGGACTAAAGAGAAATTTACCACCTAGAGAGACTTGCCTTCAGCAAAACAACAGTCAGTTAACTTAAGTAATAGTTGAACTCCTATAAAGAAAACAGCTATCTCACCAAAGGTACTGATACATTTTGTGCCATTTCATGTTTCAACTTATTTAATACATTCTCATTTCCCTTCTGTACCCTCTTAAGTCTGTGCTTTGGACAGGAAGGGTGGGATGGGGCCTCTGTACATTGTCCGGTAGCCCCCAGCATAAACTTTCCTCTCTGAAATGGGGGAGAAAACCATCTGCTGCACGTAAAAGGTTGTCACTTCTACTGTTTATTAAGTTTTACCTAGAAGTCAAGAGCTCTAAGCATATACATGAAACAGACCTGCTAACAGAACATGTCAGTACCTCACTAATATCTACCATATTTTAAGGTATACTTACCCTCGCCAATATACATATATTAATCCTAATGTATCGGATCTGTACCAGAAGCAAAAAAAGAGGACATGATGCTTGAAGTAGCAGTCTGGATACAAGTAGAAACTTGGCAGTTTAAACTCACATATAATCATCATTACTCAAAGTCAATGAAAGGAGGGCAGACCCTAAATCCCTATTAGATTTGCTGACTTAACTTGCACAGTTTACTAATTTCTTTAATACATTTACTGACCCTGTCACAAACAATTTGAAAAGGAGGTCCTTAATCTATGGAAATGACGACTGCAGTTGAACATTTGCTCTGGATCATTGATGACACATCCAAGAGGAGTCAGCCACACCAGCAGACTCATGTGCCAGGCCCTGCATTTCATAGAATCATAGAATCACAGAACGGTTTGGGTTGGAAGGGGCCTCTGGAGGTCATNTTCATCCCCAAACAAGTGGTGAAGCCTGCAGTGGAAACTCGGTGGAAGCTGCAAGATGGCAAGGATCCCTCCACACATCCCATCATACCCTGTTATATGCTACTCAATAGCTAACACATCCTTGGCATCCACATCATAGAGGTTTCTCACTGCTTTTCAAAAATATGCATGATGGAGAATGCTTAGCGAGTTCAGTGTGAAATAAATTAATCCAAATCATGACCTCACAGCATCAACAGTGAGTTAATCTCTTACACCAAAGCAGTGGAAGGAAGATAAAGCAACCAGAGCCTTTCTAGGCACCTGCTGCTGAGTACCCTCCTGTAGACATTAAGGGTAAGCCCAGCTTTTGGACATGGGCCACCTCACAGCAGCTGGGACCACACATAACCTACAACCTTGAAATTCAGCTCCATCTTTTAGCTTTTACACCATCTGAGGAGCAACAGGAGCAGGACTCACTACTCCTAGCACCCAGGGCTGCCCTTTAATCCCCTTGCAGGAGGGCAAGGGAGGTGTATGACACCATGAAAACCTTTGGTACTAAAAGGCCACTACAGAGATGTGGCACAAAAAAATGTAGGGACACCTCTGGCTCCACCGGAGTTCTGACCACCAGCTCTGCTCCTGAGTGAGCAAAGGGAAAACTCCTTGATTCCACATGCTACATGAAGTGTTATTGGAAGTACCTGCCAGTTTTGCTCAGACCAACATTTTCAGTGTTTGGAACATGAGAAGCTTTTAAGCATCTTGTAATCCTCTGACCAGGGCTGATGTAGGTAGACTGTGGATCAACCAGGTTCTGCCCTCACCAAAGCCAGTACCAACAGCAACAGAGCTCTGCAAAGCAGCCAACACTGACTGCAAGCAGGAGATGCACCATGCCCACTGCTGCCTAAGCCTGCCTGTACAAGAGAGGACTAGGAAAGAGTCCATCATCTGTTTTTTTCAAGCTCACATATCTTTACTTCCAAGCTGGTGGTAAGGTCAAACTATGACTAAGCAAAAGGTAGTTAGAGGAAAGATCTTTCTAGGTCCCTTCCAACCCCTAACATTCTATGATTCTATGAAAGAAAAAAAGGAGAGAGAGACCCTCTCTGGCAACTAAGTGAAGGTAATAAAAACAGTACCCGATTCATAACGTGAGAAATGTGGCTATCTGGGGCAGGGAAATCACAGCCAACCTCTTAAGTCCAGAGAACATGGGAAAACTCAACTATTTCAAAGTTGCCTAGCACACAGAAATTGGTTTTTTCTGCTTTGAAAAGCAGTGCTACTTTCACCACCAACGTAACACCAGCGGTTACAAAAGGAGTAACCTCAACAACAAAACGCTGAACTATGCCATGTCAAAAGGCTGCTCTCCCATGCCAGCAGTATTCAGAGCTGGACCACGCTGCCTGTTCCCATCCACAGCCACTGCTCACAGGACAGAACAAAAGCTGTGTCCCTGCCATGTGTGCAGAAAGAGAGACAATAGCACTCATAGAAGCCTGTGTAAAGCTTTTTAGTGAGATTTCTGGTCTGGGGTCTGATCTCATCCACCCGTTAAAGTCAAGCTTTAACTAGCTGTGCAGTTTGTTGGCATAATACCATTTTAGTACTAACCCTTTAAATTACCTATCTGAGCATACTTGCTGCATGCTCCTCTCTGCCTACCCCCAGGCAGAGGTGTACTGACTTCATGCTCTGCTCCATGTATGTGCACAATACCAAAACGTTTCGGTACAAGGTATCATCTCTCTGGCAGATTCAGCAGAAACTGCCCTCACCACATCTGTTGAGGCTTTTTCATGGGTCTGTTTTCACTTGGGTCTCCTTACTGCTTTTTTCATGGCCAGGAAAGCTGCTGATCATCTGCAATCTGGGCACGATGAGTCAGGGCACATGAATTTCTTTCAAGCTCCTTCCACCTGTGCTCTGGGAGCGTTGGCTGCTCAGCTGAATGCAGCTGGCACTAGCTCTCCCCCATGGAGGAAAACTCGGACATTCCCAGCAAGGTCAAACCTTCCCAATTCTCAACATTCATCACCAGGATTAAAACAAAAGAAAACAACACAACCCTTCCCCCCCTCAGAAAAAAAAAACACCACAAAAAGAAAAGAAGAAAATCCAAACAGAAAGTAAACTCTGCAAATGACTGCCAAAAAACACTGCCATCAGAGCACATAACATATCGGGATAGCGTGGCACTTAAAATTATATGAATTGAGCAGACACCAAAGCCTTAGACAGCTTTATGCTTTCCAGAGTCCACAACTTCTGAATTCAATAAAATAATAAGCACCCTGATATAAATGCTGTCATCGGAACTAAATAAAGCCATGCACAGTAGTGCTCCTTTGATCGGTCTTTTCATAAAGGCAATAGAGATAGCATTGCTGCTTTTTCATATCTCAAGAAGCTTTTACATTTAGAAAGTATTACAGAAACACATCAGGAAAATAAATTCCTTCTTTGTTTCTTTTCCCTTTGGGGCTTTTTGTTGTTGCTGTTGTTGTTTTTCAAACCATAGAGAGAAAAGTTAAACAACTGACTCTCAGTGATCTAAACAATGTGTTTACATAAGGGTTTATAAAATGAGAAAGCAAGCTTGTCCAAATTCAGATTTCTGTGCTTCTGCCAGCTGTCTCAACGGGTTAAGGTCCTTGGAGATACAGACTCGTGCTATAGTGTATCTATCCAAAGCAGTTGAATTTTAAAAGCCAAATATGAAGAAAAAAAACCTCACAGTCAGCTGCACAGCAGCACAGTGCTTCCCTCATCTGAAGCACAGCACAGGGTTCAGGTTTGTTTGGTTCAATGTTGCTGTTTCTTTGCCAGCAGCATGAAGGCAGGTATTGACTGAACCATTCCCACATCCTCATGGATTTTAGCAGTCTGCTCTGTTACCTGGCCTATGTAAACTCAAGAGAGCATCCTGCAGTTCTCCACTGCTGTCAGTCAGGCAGGACTCCCACAGTGGTCTGGTCCCCAATCTGTGTTTGCTTCAGCTTCAGTATTAACACAAGGAGAAACTTCTGTACAGTGAGGGTGACGGAGCACTGGAACAGGCTGCCCAGGAGGGCTGTGGAGTCTCCTTCTCTGGAGACATTCAAGAGCTGCCTGGACACATTCCTGTGTGACCTCATCTAGGTGATCCTGCTCTGGCAGGGGGGTTGGACTAGATGATCTTTCTAGGTCCCTTCCAACCCTTAACATTCTGTGATTCTGTGATTCTGCAAAGGCCCAGAAACTCCAGCTTCTTCAGACACACCAATGCCTTGCAAGGTCAGCTGGCTCAGGTCCTTAAGCCATGCTGCTCTTACTGCTCAGTAGTCTTTCCACAGGTTTTCACCACCCCCAATTGCATGTAATTCAACAAGCACTGGGAAAAACATTTAGCAACTCTTAGAAAAAAAGCATCAACTTTTGTTGCCTTTTTGTTGTTTGATTTTGTATTTGGGTTTTTTTAAGAAAAAAGTGTCAATTTCCAGTTTTGCATCTTAAAACTACACATGCACATGTGTGTTTTATCCTGGGGGTTATCACTCAGCCTCATACGTGCTATACAGTAGTCTGACACAGCTTTATCTCATTAAACCCATTTCTGCCAATTGGTAAAAAACATTTCCTTCTGGAATAATTAATACTTAAAGCCATTACCCTTCCAGTTCACAAAGCTCTATAGGCATCTTTAAATCCTTATGTCCTGAGGCACACACGCTCCTGAAAGAAGCTGTTTTCACAGAGGTGCTATTTTAAAACCCTACCATAAACAGAAATAAAATTTAATTACAAAATTGAGTTGTTTCAGTTACTAAATATATCAGACCTTCTCAGGGAGTATCGGAGCCTCTGACAACTGCTTCATATTTTGAGGAGGGGCTGAAGTCACTTGGTTTGTTCAGCCTAGGGAAGAGGACACTGAGGAGAGAACTCATTGCAGTCTACAGCTTCCTCACAGGGGTACTGGAGGGGCAGAAGCTGATCTTTCTGGTGATCAGTGACAGAACCCAAGGGAACAGCATGAAGCTGTGCCAGGGGAGGGTTAGGCGGGCTATTAGGAAAAGGTTCTTCACCTAGAGGGTGGTTAAACACTGGAACAGACACCCCAGGACAGTAGTCATGGTGCCAAGCCTGAAAGAATTCAAGAAGCATCTGGATAATGCTCTTAGACACATGGTATAATTCTGGGGGTTATCCTGTGCAGAGACAGGAGTTGGACTCGATGATCCTTGTGGGTCCCTTCCAACTCAGGACATTCTATGATTCTAAATCAAAGACAGGCTACTCTGCCGCCAGAGAGACCCAAAGGAGTACAACAGTGTAAGACATTCAGATGCCTCTACACCATTGATTTTTAGAAAGACAGGTGCCAAATTATCCCAGATAAATCACAAAAAAGGGCCTCAAAAAGGCAAGGAAACAAATCCGGATCTCACTTGAGCACCCTGCTACTTGGCTAGCACCACGAAGTTAAATGCACAGGAGCACAGAAAGATGTTAGTTACCCTCATTTTTAAATTGCCTTTGAGGTTCCATGTTCTCCATCTCATTTTCTTGCTTCTCTCCCCCAGCCACATGTCCTATGTCCCCAGCACCCATTCTGAGGCAGGCTGGCCTCCCCTCCAGCTGCAAAAAATATCTCCCAGCCATGACAAGGATAGGAGACACCTTTCTGCATAAAGCATGAGGGTCCAAAGCACAAAAAGAACAACCTACAAAAGCTTGTAACATCTCCAGTCTCAGACTGACCCTGGAGGGACTACAACGCTGGAGGGGCACCTGAGAGCAACCCCTTACCACAGCAACTCAGTCACTACTTTGGTTCAGAAAACCTCTCTTGAGAGCAAAATTTCAGAGGTGCACAGCCCTGAGAGCAGCCTGCCATGCCTTTTGGAAGCTTGCTTTACCCCATACTTGCAGGGAACCATCCTTTCACAATGCAAGTCCCAAAAGCGTTTTTTTTCCCCCCAAGGCTAATTTTTTCCATTGTCAGTCCTTTAACAATGTTGGTTTTTTTTCTACTACTTTTTCACAAAAGCTTTATAATGCTCTGCTTTTTCAGCTGAGTGGAAACCACTATATGCCAGCTTTAAACTTTTCTTTCTTTAAACTGAGCACTCCCTCCTCAACTGTAATCCTCCTGTTAGAAAAGCTGGTAAATTCCTGCCTCCAGGCAGCAACATCGCAGCAGCAATTACAGACCTCAACATCCAATCCATCCTCATCTTTTAGCTCAATGGCCATACTTTAATTGCATGACAATAACAACAAGAGAATTAGGTGACATTGTACAGTTATAACCTGCTTCTAACTTACAGCATTCCCAGGTTCAGTCTGCTTCATCTGTGCCTCCCTTTGAACTCTGGGAATGACACATCTGAAAGCACCAAAGTGACTTTGACACTGGTGTCCCATTTTTATACTCTCCCAGGCACATGGGTTTCTGAGACCTTTTGGACTTTTGATCATCCTCCAGCTTGGTTTGGCTTTTCCTCTTCCCTCCAATTTTATCCACAATGGCAAACAGTTAGTAATTACAGGGACACACTCAAATTCTTGCATTATCTTTGCAGCATAATGAGAACAGCATACGTAAAACTGAAATGGTAGAATTTAACTCTAAAAATAAGATCTACATTTTAGCTATAATTCTGTAAAATTAGAACTCAAGAATTTTAGGGTTTTTTTAAGAATAAAAAGAGAGTAAGTTATCAGCACCTGATCTAAAGAAAAGTTAGATTAGCCTTCTCAATAAAAATCAGGGAAGGGTACTCAGTGACAATGCAGTGAACAAAATTTTGCAATGGATGAAAAACACACACTCCCTGCTTTTCTGAAAACCGCAGTGAAGTCACAGGAACTGCCACCATCCAGAACAAATCAATGATACACCCTGAAATCAGGCAACTCCAACAGGAGAGCTTTGGTTGCTCTGGTGCATACATAGGGGAAAGCTGCAACATTCAGCTTAGGATCCCATTAGTCCCAGATATACTTCGGGTCTGCCTTTCTCTTGCAGAAAATACAGAGTGGAAAAAAAGTCCCTGTGGTGTCTCCTGTCTTCTCCCTCCTCCACAGTCCACTCCAGTCCTAGAATTTTTAATTTCTGTAACCCAAATAATCCCTTGTCAGTGCAGTATCATTTCTAGGCAGCACCTGGTACAGCTATGCTGTACAACTGCAGTGATGCACATACAGACAAGGCTTTCCCAGGTCAAGGCATGAGAGCTTCCCTTGACTGGAGCGGCATGGTATCTCTAAGCTGTACCCTCAGCCTCCAAAAGCCCTGAAATCACCATAGGTGGAAAGCAAAAACCTAATCCCTAGCATCCAATCCCTTAAAATTGGAGTTGGCAAAGATTCTGTTTGAGCTACTGATTTGCACTGAGGTTTTTCCTCACAGAAAATAGTTAAGTGGAGAGGAGAAAGATCACATTCCTTTAAAAGAAATCTGGAAAGGAACAGCATGAGATGCCAATGCAGTCGTTTGAAATCTCTCTCCCAACACACATAACACAGGAGCCAACTCTAACAGCACTGCCCATTTGGAACAAAATCCTAAAAAATGAGGAATTTTTTGGCTTTCCTATTTGTACTTCTCTCCTTGCTCTAAACTCTCTTTTTTTTTTGCCTGTACTAGAAAGGAAGCCTCACTCTGCACCATTGACCTGACCTCATTCTTAACTATATAGCAGACAGATGCATCCCTTGTTGAATCTCTTCCAGACATGATAGCAGACAGTATCAGCACCACACACCCCTCTCAAGCAATTTGTTGTGCTTAATTAATAATCTGTCTTCATAACAGACAGTAATCAGTGAAAACTAATAAACATACACAAACCCCTTATATCAGAGCCACTGTGTGCAGCAGAAGTGCTCCTGATGACACAACTGGGAGCTGGGAACACCATAACACAAGGAACTCATATGTACCTATGCTGCAAGCTGAAGTGTCTAAGTTGGCTTTGTACACTCCAGTCAACAGAGTATGAAACGGCTCATAGCCTGCTCTTCAGTCCACAGTTAGGCAAGAAAAGAAATCTAATCTTAGAGCCCATAAAATGGGGTTAGAATTATACCAACCACACAATGCAATGGGCCAAGCTACTGCAGCTCCCAAGAGGTTAACATGACCCCTCTGTCCATAAAACAAAAGAAAAAATCTGAAGGGTTAGCTATATGCTGAGAGACATAAAGCCAAGAAGTCAGGTATCATCTATCCTTCTTCGTATGGTATGAATCCAATGTAAACTACATACACTAGCTAGTCTAACAAATGTTCATACCTGATTATCATTAAACTGGAATTGTGGGGTGATCCACACATTCATGGATCCAGTATTGCTGATCAACAACTCCTGCCCAGAGACAGATCTCCCATAGCCTTAATGTGACGATTCACACATCTACCAAAGTGTTTTCACAGCACACATTACAGTACATCCAGATGAGAACTCCAGATGCTTCAGGAACAACACAAATGCTAGAGGTTACACCTAACAATCCAACACAAGACAAAGAACTGCTGCTGCTCAAAAATGTGTTCTCCTGACAGCACTGTCTCTTTCATACAGGCACGGAAAAATCCTACCAAAATCATTTATTCATGGCCTCTGTTTGACCCAAGCAAAGAGCCTGAGCAAGAACTAAGGAATCTGCGTCTTCATTTTCAAGTGTTAGAAAGCAATCCAAATATTCCATGGGGTTTTTTTGCACACCTCTGTTTAAGTAGTCTCTTGTGTACAGCTTTGCCCCTCGCACACAGCAAATTCAGCCAAAAAGGAAACCAGTAAAGAGCTATTTGAATTTAGTTCCAAAAGCAACTTGCATAAAGGGATGCTACCGGTATGGAGAAGGAAACAGTTCAGAAGTCTTCCCATTTCTGTACCAGAGTTCAAGGTGAACATTCAACTGGGAAGAGATCTCTATAATTTCTTTACCCATCAAGGATTATTTCTACAGCCTTCAAATTTTGTTTGGTATATCAAAGTCCACCAAGCACCACTGTGTAAAACGCCACAGGGCTGCAAATTCTTCAGCTTACCTCCTTGTCACATCATCCCCTACACCTACACTCAACAACTGCTAAACATCCTTCAGGTAAGCTGCAATGGCATTTTAAAATCTTCCACCATCAAGCAAAGGACATGGAATGAATACAGAAGTGAGGAACCAATTAGTATGGCTGAAGAGATGTTACCATTTCATTCCTGAAGCCGCCAGCTTTTTATTTGATTGCCAAATTGGGTCTAGGCAGCTTCAGTCAAAACATCTTTGTGCCTGTACTCTAAATACCAAGTGCACATAACTAAATCAAACAATTTAAAAAAAACCCTCCCTACACTATGAGCTAAAGTATAACCAGAGTGCATCCAGCATTTAAATAAATAACTATTAGCATAGGAAACACTCAGTATGAAAGTACCAGGTCAACAAAAGACAGGTGAATACAGAGAAGCAGCATGGGATTGGATTTAATGCCATGTTTACTAGGGATCTGCTGTGTTGAGAAATGTAGAGAACTTCCTCTGGCAGGCCAAATTCAGTTACAGGATTAAAAATGCAGGCTATTATTAAACAGGGAGATTTCATTATCTGGCTTAAATGGTCAAGGAGGAAAACCAGCTCCAGCTTCAAGAAGGCAGCAGACTACTTCAGCAACAGCTAGAACACCTACAGGGCTGTTAAGGGTTAAAGAGCTTTTCGTATTTCCCATTAAAACGTGCAAGTATCTATTGATTAAATAAAGCAATGGAAATGGGCACTGGAATTCAAAAGGACATATTACTAGAGATTAATTGGATTAAACTATACCAAGTCTACAGATTAGCATGAATGAGCCTCTACAGTCAGCAAGTGCTGGCAACACTCTGATCCACCATCAGTGAACAACTCCATAAAATTTCAAGTCACATTCTACAATCATTAACCAAATCACATCCAGAACTGGCACTAACAGACACAAACCAATCGTACAAAAATTATCCTCCTCAAAGCAGGCATTATGCCTAACCCTACCACTGACTCATGAAATGCCCTGCAGCAGGTCATTTGATGTTTTGGTGCTTCAATAAAATAATACTACTTTCTCTCCTTCACAGTAATTGCCATTTAAGATCTATACATGAGAAACATTATGGAAGTGATTACTAATAAATCACATCATGATAGCCACAAAAAAATCCCCTTTGCTCATCACTCAGCAGTGAATAAAAGCACTTTCCTCTTAAATTTAATCCAGTCTGTTGTAGCTATTTTCACAACAGCCACACTTACTTTCATGTTCTTGTAGGGTTTCCATGATACTCTTCTCAACAGCTGACACCATTCAAACAAACCTGTGCCTAGGGTCCTCCACAGGATCTAACTGACAGCCTAGGCTGCTCCAGATTTCACCAGTCCCTGCAATGTGAGTTATGTGAATGCCTGCTCCACACAGATGTGGGCTCCCCAACGGCTCTAAAGCCACAAGGACATGAGAAACAAACAAGTATTTCACCAACAGACTGGTGAAATACTTCAGCCCTCATCCCTTATTAATCTACACGCTAAAGTGGATTACTTAAAAGCTCAGTGCATCCCCATGCTCCACCCAGATCACCAGCATTATCCCCGTTGTGCCCTGGAGAAACCTGTGATGGGATTAAGAAGACTGCCCAAGGCCATACAGCAAATCCATGTCAGAGCTGAGAGCAGAAGCAGGATTAGGACAGTGTCAATCAATGCCATCAGTGCTGTGCCTACATGCTTTTGCCTTCCCATCCACGTGCCAGGACCAGAACATATGCAGCCACTCCATCAGCAAACCAGGGAAGTGATGCAATTAAAAATTACAGCCTCCTCAGCGCAATGGGAGAGTCCTTATCGCTGGAGTTTTTCATGATGTGACTGGGCAGAGTGCTATATAATGTCATCCTGGCCCCCTTTACCATGAAAGGCTGGACCAGACAGTCTTTCAAGGTCCCTTCCAGCCTGGGCTATTCTATGAAAAATCAGCCTGAGAGTGCAGTCAGGAGGATTTGTTTTCAACAGCTTTGTAACCCTGCCTGTTTGACTATGTGCCCACACAAACACTTGCAGCAGCACAAGATCATGGTGAGAAAGCATTGCCACAACTCAGGGAAAGGAAGGAGAAACACAACATGCCAGTTTCCCTCTGAAGGGGTTCTCTGGAGGCTTCAGGAGAAACACCATGTACTAATTCATTCCTGAGTTTCTACAGGAAAACAGTACATGTGCAAAGAGGCCTGAATATTGCTTTTGCCAAACAAGTGTTCTCCCACTTGTGCTTGAGAAGATGAATCACTGCCTCCTGCAAGCTGTAATTTACTGGGAGGACATCAACTGGCTCTTTGTGGCAGGGATGTGAAACCAAAGCCTCCATATTTAATTGGCTGTTTTCCTCCAAACTCAAACCTGGTTGACTAGTAGAACCTCACAAGGATTACCAAACCCAAAAGACATATTTAGTACCACAGGTTACCTAGTTAAGACATCACCCAGTGAAAAACACACCTCTGGAGGAGTTCCTTGAATTTAAAAGCTTTGGTTTGCTCCCTTTCCTAACTGATTCCTGATTCCCGATGACCTGATTCCCAGCAAATAAGATCCTGTCTTTGCCAAGAAAACCTGTCAAAGGTCTCAGAGTGGGCTAGGGAGCCATCAGTCAGAATAGATGCAACAAAGGATTAGCTAATAGGATGCATCTAGCATCTGTCTCATGAAAAAGCAAGATCTACACTACGAAATAGAAAATGCTTGGATTCGGGCTTTAACAACACCCTCCCATGCAGTTGTTCAAGGAAAGCTACTATACAGAAGGCTGAGACTGACCTCCCCCAACCATTTTTCTTCTTTCTTTTCTTTCTTTCTCTTTTTTTTTTAATTAAACAGTGACCACAAGGGTTTACCTGCACAAAGTCCCTGTTGCGCATACATGCATGACCGGTTGGCACACCCAGGGATCACCTCACCCATCAGACCTGCAGGAAATTACATCTAAGAACATGCAGGTTGTGAATCACAACAGCAGGTCCAGGCATGAGATCAGCACCAACTTCCCAACACGACCACAAGGGCACTTGCATTGAGCATGTGCTGGTAACAGCTGAGATGCCTTGGAAAACACCAACTGAATTCAGGCTATATGGGTAAGTCATACTATAAAACATGCCTGGTGCTATCTCCATGCTAGCACAGTATACCACCGTTTTTTGGTGCTTCCACATGTTTTAATGTGGCTCTCACTCAGCCTAAGCAGGATCTGTGGGTAGGTGAGCAGTGAACACTGTGCCTTATTTCGTAGATTGTACAGGAGAACAAAAGTACTTCTTAGTTGAATTTATACATGTCATTAATCCACCACGAACAATTAGGTTCTGTGATGCTGAAAGCTACACAGCTAGATATCTGAGCTGCCTATGGTGTTTGAACTAAGGGAGAACAAAATCCAACCCCAGAGCTTGGACTAAGTGATTACATGTTTCAAACATCATTCAAAAAGATCTAATGCTTCTTTTTAACATAAGGTCAGTGTAAACGGAAACAACTGCCATTAAGACCTGATAATCTCTCTTTTTGCATACCCTGTAATTTCTATCCCTTTCTCCTCACAATTCTCCTCTGTTTCCACTACTAGTTCAGACATTTGAAATAATCAGCATATTTAGGACAATTCAGCTTAGATCAGCTAATTCATTATATCCTCTGGGCTAGAGGAATCACTAAGGACTAGAAAATTCAGAGATGTCATTTGTCAGAGGCACTTTGACTCCATTTATTGTATTGATACAATGAGCTTATTGGGTGTTTTCCGATGTAGAGACTATCATAGAGATCCATTTTCCCGCTACAATATAATGTCATTTAATGGAAATATATAGACTGTCTATGTCACATTATCACACACTTACTGAAGGAAAGTAAGGGCACAAAGGAGAAAGGATGCATGAATTCTTCAAAGACAGTGCTGCCCAGACAGTAAGAAACACTGAAAATACCGTCTCATGTATTTGGAGCTGAGCCTTTCTGAATAAATTAGCATTCAACCAGTAAGGAAACATGGAAGGAAACTTCACAAAGTGCCAAAAATGACTTGTCTGAAAAGAATTCAGTAAATTGATTTCAGCATCTGACAAGGGTAAACTGCACTGAAGATTATCAGAGAGGGCAATACCTTTTAACTATGCAGACTTCCTTATGCAATGGTTAGGTCCTAGCAGCTGAAATACAAAAGAGAGAATCTGAAGGGCCCCAATAAGGCCAGAGAGGACTGGTCATGGAGACATGCCGGTGAACCAGAGTACTCAGACGTTGTGGGACAAACCTTATCAATGTGTTATTTTCACAGACTCATTCCAGATTGTATTTCTGGCACATGGGGTAAGATCAAGAGTATTTCTTTCAAGAAATGAAGCTAATGAGGACAATTAACACAAATCCTAAATATACAAACCATGCAGATAACAAATCTCATTTGAATTTTGTCTTTTCTAGCAAGTAGACAGATTGATCTAACTAGTTTCATGGGACTTTTGACCTTGACAAAAAAAGATGCTCTCATTTTAGCTAAGATCTATAACCAAGTCAATGGTCTTCTCCATTGCTTTACAATTTAGACCCTACTTTAGCTTAGTTCTTGATTTCTGCTTCTTCTGCCAAGCAGCTGGCAGCCAAACAAGAGTAGGATCCTCTCACACTTTCATTGTCAGCAGCATCTGCACCGTGTACTCAACTCACAGAAACACAAGAGAGCAACACAATGTATTAAGACTGGTTAGCACTTCTACTGTGAAGTCTTTCAGAGTGCAGGACTTTAAAAGATCAGCAGATACTAGATAACCATACTCTCCATGGCAATGAGGGGTAAAACATGAATGATGCAGTATTTCATTTCTTTGAATGGGTGAAAAAAACGTCTGGGAAAATAAATTAGTACTTACGATCAATGATGGCTGGAATTTAATCAATTTTGGTGCAGGTTGACATCAAAATAAATATTGTGCTCATGGTGCAAACACACACAAGAAAGAGGAGAGCAGCCAAAAAATCACAGCATGTATCACATGATTTTTTATCCCAGTGATTCATCTCAGTCAGAGACTGTTACTGGAGTCACAAGGCAGACCTCATAGACCACCCTCAGGAGCTACTTACCTAAACCTCCTCTGCCTGTGCATGCATACACACACATACATTTTTGGAGTAGTTTCTCACAAGTATTTGCTAAGTGACCCAACATCCTCCCTATGGCTCACACCTACTTTTTCCTGGCCATCCCTCCTCCAAAAGCCTCATCTGCTAGCAAACTTTGGCATTCAATCATAGGCAGCAAAACAGCAAGCTCCCAAAGTCTCCTTTCTTTGCTTTCAATACTTATTAAAAATGGATCCATACATTTAAATTAATATGGATTATTTCTTAAATGGGTTTTAAAAAGCTTTCAATGCACACGGAAAAGAAATAATCTGTTATATGGAATACCTGCCATTTAAAGGATTTTAAATAAAACAGTATAGGCTGTAATGGTCTTTATTATTCACACAGTAGTTCTATCAAGAGGTCTCCATGAGGCAAGTGATCCCTGTCAAGTTCACACCTGGTCATGCACATGGGTCTGATCTTTGTGCACAAAACCACGACTGCATCTACAAAGCAGGCACCTATTCACCTACACCTGCAGCAGCACACGCTGGCAAGACAGAAGGCATGTCAGCATTAAATGCGTTGCTCACCCTTAGCACCTGTCACAATAGATCTTCAATCACTGAGAAGAGGCCATGTATTCTCTCATTTTATATTCCTTAATATTAAAATGGATTGAGATGTTAATTGTTATGAATGGGGATTCCTAGAGTTGGTTGCAACAGCCTAGGGTTAGAGCCACGAAGAAAGATAGTCAAGCTCAAAATAGCTGAAAAAAACCCAGCCCCTAGCACACTTCCATTCCCAGGGCACATGGTTATTCCTTCCATCTTTCCCCTTTGTTAATATATAAGAGGACTTCAGTACCTGCAGGGTTTGAACTCACAGTTCTGCCTGCAGGTGCTGGGTTGAGTGAAGGAGCAGATAGAACCGTAGTACTGTTGCTAGCCTGACCACCAGACATCAGAGGACCAGAGACACCTTCGGGTGAAAATAACACTCTCTCAGCAGCCCTGCTTTGAAAGCCCAGATCAAGTCAGCCCTATTTAAGGGTCAAGTTGCCTTTATTCATTTTTCTCCCCTCCACCAACAGGGACACCAACTGGCCCATCCTTGTGGTCTTTTTCCACTCCCCTCTTCTTTCAATGTGTAAAATCCCTTTCATCATTTTTCCTTGTATGCACTGTTCACCCATTCAGAGTCCTCATAGTTTTTACACAATGCCTAGAGGTTATAAGTCTCCAGCACTCTCTAAAAAACTACATTTTCAAAAACAACCACACCCCAGACATTTCCTCTCTGGAGTTCTCTGGCGCATCCTGTTTATTCTGTATCTATCTTGTTTGGATTGAAAATTCTTCAGAATAAGGACTTTCCGCTTTTTGTGTCCTATACAGCTGGAAACATATGTCTAGTGCTACCCAATTCATAGCTTTTAGGGCCAGAAGAGAGCACTGCTATTATCTAGTCTGACCTTTTGCCTACCACACATTTCATTAAGTGACTTCTGCATTAAGCCCCTGATAATCCTCATGGAGGTATGCTGCTAATGGATGATGATGACCACACCTTGTTTTGCATTTTCCCCAGTTTAGCTGCATATTTTCTGTTTCTGCCTTTCAAATCCTTCCAACACTTTCAGCAATTAGGCCATGTTCAAACTTTAGGAGATGTTCTAAAATACACACATACCTTATTTCTATGATGTCCACCCTGGAACAGTTGTCATCAACTACTTATTATACTTTGCATTTGCCCTGTTTATATTTAATATACTGATGCTGAGAGAAGTTTTTTTCAAGAAAATAGAACTATAATATATAAACCACAGATTTACAATCCTACTTTTAAGAAAACATGTTTTTAAAAAATTAAAGAACGGGAATGATCTGAGAACAAAGTAAAGGGTGAAAATGAGCTGATGGCATTGTTGGCGTGCAAGGTATTTTTGTGTTAAAAACATACATAAAATCCCTTTCATACACTCCAAGTACCTGTATTAACTTCAGTGCAAAACACACTATAAAATGATCACGTTCTGGGGAAAAAAAAATTAAATTCCTTCGAGCCAAGTATTAAAAGCATTCTTAAAGCAAACAGACACAAGAAGAATTCTCAGAAAAAATCTGGGTTTTATCTGTCCAAAAAATGTACTGGCTTCAGCTAAAAGTCAATCAATCAATACCCAATGAATGAAAAAAAAAAAAAGCTCCATCCAGTTATAAATATCTTTTTAACTACAATCATCTGGCAGTGGAGCACCACTGACCTAACTTCATCAGCATCTGCCAGCTGGTGATGGCAGCAGTGCTGTCAGGAGAAGAAAACAGCGACTATTTGCTCATTTACTGAGCAGCAATTAGAGAGGCTAGAAGTTACCCATCACAAATCAAACAGCAAGTGGCATCGTCTGGAGAAAAAACAAACAAACAAAACAACCCCCAGAACAAATGTGCAAGAAAACCTCAGAGCCTGCCCTGCGCTGCAATGGGCACCCAGAGCTCTTGGAGGCTGCAAGGTACCAAAAGGCTGCAGACATGAGATGCAATGACTTTACTCCATCACTACTAGGTGGTTATCCACCCAACTCAGATTTCATTGTTTCTTCTAACCCACTCATAGCTGAAGTTTCTATGAACATGGCATTACAAAAGGCATTGCACGAGAAAAACAAAAGTCTCCCCAGTTTTCTTTTAATTGTCATGACGACTCTGTTTATTTGAGTTTAAACCTCATCCTAGGATGTTTATAACACAAACAGCACAACGTTGTAAGGCAGAAGGGGAAAGAGAGACCCAGCAAGACAATCACTCAGCTAGCTCCTGTCCAAACCAAGTAATCCAAAAATCCACAGACAACAGCTGTAATGAAAAATACAGGAGGATTAAGAACCAAACCAAAACAAACATTTCGTGCCATTTGCATTTTTTTAACAGGGGTGGCAATCCTCTCGTAACTCCAGTGGCTCAGAAACCAGGGAGACCTCTACCAACCCATCCAGCTGCACTTCTGCCTCACCACCTGCCTTCCAAATTGTGATTTTAATTTGCGTCATCATCCACTCTGCATATGGGCTTCCAGGGCTCATGGAAGGCACCCTGATTAACTGAATATCTACTGCACTTAGTGTAACAATTTTGCTTCCAATTGTGCTCATAAATATCAATTACTAAACAGCTTCACAGGACACTGGCAGTACTTGCAGTGTATTTAAAACCCCAATGCAATGTTAGGCTAAAACAATACAAGCAACACTTAGACCACCACAAAACTCTGCAGCAGCATACAGCTGTTACTACCTGAACTGATCAGAACTCAGAATGCTGTATTTGTGGGTTGTGTTATGCTCTGGTTAGACACACACTCCACAGCAGCACCAGCCTGTAATTTCACAAAATGTCCGCAAGTATGCGTAAACTCTAGCAAACACAAGTTAACGTGCACAAAGACTCAGTGTTCTGTCATCCTATGCCACTGGAATTTGCCAGATCATGAGTGGCAGTTGATGCCACTCCACTGTGTCTTCACTGCCCCACCACCTGGCCTCCCAGACTGATGCTAACCCACGTCACCATGGTTCCCAAACTCAATGCAGATGCAAGTGTAAGATCTCAACTCCAGCATGGGAGGCGAAACTATGAACTCCCACCAGATTAGCCTAATTTACCATCCTGCCATGGTTAAGATGAAGAAGCAAGCAACTGTTTTCAGACACAACAGAAAAATGTTGAAAGAAATGAAGAAGAACGTTCTGCAACCCATCTCAGCAACTGATCCAGCAGCCTGAAAAATGGTCTGTCACTTCATCCATCTGGAATTTCTACAGCCCACATGGCACCTTTGTTCTCTGGGAATCAAACGGCTTCATCCCCTAAACACAGATCAATTTACCTGCACGTTTTCCAAAAATACCATTACAAGGAGACTACTTTCAGTTAAGCACTCTGCAGAGTTTTGCTCTGTTTTGTGTTCTCCAGAGTGGCACAGAGCATTGCTGGTGCAAAGATTAGCTAATTAACTAATTGTCCGGGGCATACTGCTTCTTCTTGCACCAGGGTGTGGCTACTAGCCTAGCTTTCACTTCTCTAAGTTTTTGGTGAAATATGTTTGTTGTGCCCACATTGGTCATTTTTGGTGCCTTGGAAGAGCTGAAGAACTATTTGGTGAGCATCATCAAGCACACATTCCAGATGGAGAATATGGCAGAGGTATGGTGAGGTTTGGTCCACAGTGAGCACACTCTCATACAGCCTCTTCTTGTGGGTTAGGGGCTGGGGTGACCTCTAAGCCAGTAACAAATGCTTCCTATTACTCTCTTTTTCTGCCCTACCCCAGGAAAGGGGACAGGGAAGCAAAAAAACCTAAGAGGACCTGTGGGTAAGGAAAAAAACCTAAAACTACTTTAACAAAAATAAACAAAAATAAAATATTATACTGAATATTATGTATATAGTATGGAATACCTAGTCAGTCATTTTAGGGTCACCTGATCTGTCTGCTCCTCCTTAAGGTGCAGTCTTTTACACTGCACCTCGCTTTGCAATGCAAAAGACCTAACAGTGACCTTCATCTGCAAACCATTCCTCAGCAGTAAACCTAAACATTAGCTCTTATCATTACTGGAAGGTAGCTCTTGTTTGGGAAAACATGCTGCTATCTCAGAAATTGCAAGTAATTAGAGAAGCTTAGCTGAAAAGTAAAATCACTGAACAGAATTGTTATGTTTTCACTCATACCAGGGCACCTCTGTATTAAAATCAAGATATGTCGTCATATAGACCCCTAGATGCTATCCTCCCAGATAAAAAAAAAAGCTGAGTCTTTTCAAGGGACCCTCCCTTTCTCAGTGCAGCAGAAAGGACTCTGGAGAGTTTCCAAACAAGCCAACAAACATGAGAAGCCCTGAACTTGCAATTACAGCAGTCCATGGGGACTAGAGAGCCACCATTACTGCAGGTAGATCGAAAAAGATGTAAGAGCTCCAACCCAGCCCTGCAGTGTACCTAGGGGCACAAAATCCAACTTCACAACTCCTATGCCTTGCTTGCTTAACTACTCACACAAACCAGTTTTGTTAGGACTTTGTGGACAGAGAGTCATACAGGCCAAAGGCAAATGCCTAAAAACAGCAGTAGGGTGCGGATTATTTTATTATTATTATTATTGTTATTATTTTGGAACTGAAATGCTGCTGCAGCCTTTTCAATGTAAAAAAAATTCGTTTTCCTCAGGAAGCAATATGTTTAGCAGGATCTACACAATGAATGTAACACCTATAGGCACATAAAAAATACCATTAGCTTCCAAAGTGACTTTTTGGGATTGGTCAGGCTTGGACTTATCAATAAATCACAGCAGTCCTTCCTAAGAAAGAAACCACCTCTAGCTACATCTGTGAAACAAATGCAGGGACATTAGACCTGCATGGAAAACCACTCCTCCCACAAACCAATCCCAAAATTTTGTTTCATTTTACTACTATCTCTGCAGAATAACATTAGTTAGTCTCATATTTAACCCTCTGTGCCAACATTTGCATAGTTTCTGTTGCCGCACTGGAATGTGCACATAATGTGATCTGGCTCAGTGGTCGGGAGTGCTCCTGGGATCAATTACCATTTTATACATCAGTGTTTCATTACTGAGCTGTGAATGTCCTCCAGCCAATCACACCCTCAGCTCTGCACTTCAAGAGTCTAATCTTTGAAAATTAGGTATTTGGCAAGATTTACTGTAAGAAAGGAAAATTGCCAGACTCATATTGTTTTGAATACACCCAGCTTCCATTCACAAATACTGCTATTGCAGTGACTGCTAGACATTTTCAATGATGTGATTAAAAAGAAAGAGCAATGGTAATTGTGCAGTAGAAACGTGCTCTCATCTGTCACTTTTCTTGGAAAATAATGAGCTTGCTTCCTCATTACATTCTCTGCAATATATCTTCAGAAACGCCTTATAGAGATTAATGATCAATTGCTGTAAACGAGCTTAACTTTCTTTATTCTAGTAGAGGATCCAGCCCCAAAGTCATGATAAACCACTGCTCCACCACTCTTACTAAAAGAGAATCCTATATGAGAGCTAAGAGAGGACTCTGGCCCTGCATTTTGCCCATAAATTCAGCAATTTGGCATGCTTTATATCAACAAGCCATGCCTAAGTGTGTACTTTAAATGAGGCTAAGATACAAGACAGCAAACACTGTAATCTTAGCATGGTAAGACAAATGCAATGTTTCTGCAGCTCATCTTGATCTTTGCCACCTCTTCCCCGTTCACTGCAACAGAATTGTGAACCTCAACCAAGCTCAGGCTACATGACACAGGAAACTCACCTGGAACAATATAAATAGTTGAAACAGTTGATTCTTTTGCAGAATCTCTGCAGGGAAGTTTCTGGGGAATGGAACCACCACCCATGCAAACAGACTGCCTGGGTCCCTGTGGGACTGGACGCACTAGGGAACGGAACCGTGTCACAAGGAGGAAGACCTTGGGGAGAAAGTAAGCATGCTCTTCTTAAAAACCACTGTAATTTCAGTCATCTGTTTTGAAACTGCAAGTGCTGTAAAGTGACAACATGCAAGCCACAACCACATGTTAAAGAGAGTTTGTTTTAAATCAAGGGGTGAAAATAAGAATCTATTATAACTCCATTTAACGTTCATGGGCAGGTGTGCAACTCACGCAACACCACACCTGTGGTAGCAAGGTCTTGAAAAATCTACCCCAATGGATAGGAGAAAGCATCAGAGCTCTCACACACTCTGGTGCAATCATCCCCTATGCAATGCTTGCCTGCATACGGATTACCCATCAACCCAGCTCCACAACCCATCTTGTTTCCTATTTAGGGAATGACAGAGCTAAACCAAGCTCCACCTCCTGAAAGCTGGAAGAGCATCTTGTGCAGATATTGAAATTCTGGGGAGAAAGACAAACTATAAACAGGTTTCCTGAAAGATCTGCTTTGGGATAGTCTTATCTAGCAGTTCCGTTAACCCCCTTGGCTGGGAAAGTAGAGGAGCACAAAGGAAATCTGCAGACCACAAATAGCTGGGAAAGTCTGTCATCTGAGAGGATGGGCATAAGCTTATTCAGAATATCTGAGGACTAAAACTACTGATAGGAAGTACAATTTCTAATAAAACCAAGTGCAGTCATGCACTTTGGAATTAAAGAAATATGTTCTGCAGCTTAGGAGCTCAACAGTTGGAAGTCATATAGAATGAGAAAGACTTTGGTGGTGTAGTAACTCATAGCAAGAGTGTAAAAAATCCAGATGTTACTCCAGGTGTCAGTGAGGAATGGGAAACCCCACTAAGGTCTCAGATGAAACAGTGTGCAATTTCAGGTTACTGAATTCAAGAAAGGTTAAGTGAAACTGGAATAGTGCAAGAAAAGGCCAGCAGGATGACCTCTCTTATGAGTCAAAAGGACGATGGCTTTGCTACTGGAGCAAATGAAGTTTCTCTTTGGAGGGGAAAAGGAAAGATAATGCAACTCAGTCATAAAGAGGTTTAAGCTAAACCCTGAAAGGAGGCTTACAACCACCAAAATAATTATATCTGAGTAGAGCCTATCAAAGGAAAAAATCAAGCAGGAGATTGATTGTTTAGTGCATGAAAATCTACAGCATTGTTGCCGGAGACAGCCTGAAACAAGGCCAATCATATCAGTGGTCCAAAGTTGGTCCTGGTAACACAGCTGCTCATCATATACAGCCCAATGAGCCCATAAGCCGAAGTGTAGAAGATGCACTGCTACCCTAGAACCTCCCAGACCTTCCCTTGCATCACATCTTTTGCTGTCACCAGAGGCACATGGTACCTAAGTGCATGGAAAACACAGACACACAATAGTGGCAAATAGTGAAAGCCATTTTGTGTTTGGATTGGATTCCTAAGTCACTACACTGTGAAAAGGGAATGATGCGTCCCAAAAATACTTGAGGCTATGTCCAAATCAAGTCATTCAAGGAGAATGATGAAAGGAGACTGGTGAAGAGCATGGTAGTTCACTTGAAATTACTAGGGGTAGAAGAGATAAACTACTTCAGAGGGAAAAAGATGAGATAGTTACAGCTGAAGGCTTTAGAAACCATCACTGGAATAGCAAGCGATTTGCTATCATGGCTGAATTCTCCCGCTATTCCCCATAAATTTAACAATGCAGGAAGGTTCAAACAGGGCAGTTTACAATCTTGCTATTCCAAATAAATCTCTTCTTCAAAGGAAGTAAAAAAGCAGATGGGGGAAGTAGAGACGGAAAACATAGTGGCTAATTAATGTCAATCACCACAAAACCCCATGACTGATGCTTTTGACACGACCCTTTGAGACATATTTCTGCAGACAGTCGAGCAAGCCTGAGACAAGTGCAAGAGTGCAGCATCAGAAACGGAATTAGGCAGAGACTGCCTGGAAACCCACCCAACATGAAGCATCTTGCTCAGATATTGATACATAAATACCTTTTCGAGATGCTGTAGTAGAGACCCATGGATGTTTATGCCTTCTATACCATCTCAACAGCAAAGGCTTAAAATGCCTGCATAGCAAAATAAATAGAAACTAAACTCCAAATGACTTCCATGCACAACTGCTACTAATACAGTGTATGTGCAAGGAAGGAGGATTGCCTATGGGCTCTTTTTCTGTGAATCCACCATCTCACTGCCAACTTAGACTTAGAAAAGTCACAAACACCACTACTAGGTCATTCCAGGTTTTTTTCTCCATCACCACCAATTATTTTGCCCACGGAGGGGCTTCACCTGTACATTTTTTTGCAGTTGCTGTACTCCAGCTTTAAACCTTACAACAAAATGTATGGTTTTAGACTTAAACTCTCTAGCAATGAGAAAAGGAGTAATTAGCCAAAAGTTTATGGAAACAGAAATTATCGGTTTCCCTCTATTCCTTGACCATGATCTATCTGTTGCTTTCAGTTTGCTTCGGGACTAGTACACCTTCGTTACTAGATATCCCCTTCATTAGGTAGAATTCACAAAGACTTCATTGCAACACCAAAGACAATTATTTCCTTCTCTTAACTAAGTACTGCAAGAGGCTTTGCTAACCAATGGGATCACATAGTAGAAACTGCTTTTATATGATGGCTTTTGACATCCAAATAAAATTATAAGCAGCTCTATGAGGTGTCCTTAAAACCAGCAGCATGTGTTCCCCACATCCCCCAAGTGCTCTCTTGCAATTCACCTGCAATGCAAACAACTGCCTTTGGCTGACTTCATGTTTGTTTTTGAAGTGCAGCTGTGCTCATGGAAGACAATATAAAACATATTTTTCCCTGTCCCTTCAGGAGTGCCCTGGCTGCTCAAGCCAGATACTGCACTTTGCAGGCAGCTGGACTTTCTTAAATTTTAGTTTTAATGGAAAAACTAGCTTTTCAGCCATGAACCAGATTCCAGCTCAGCTTTCTGCATCCCCAACAGCTGTTTCCCAAAGGCTGCTCAAGTACCATGACTGAGTGGTGGCTTCTCTAGAACTTTCTTCCCTGGAGGGTAACTTCAGAAACCATGTTGGCTGGTCTAAACTTCTGCTTTAGAAGCTGCACTGGAAGGCGCTTCATGGTTTTTAAGTGAAAGAAACACTTTAAAAGGACTGCTTCAACTTGACTTGAGAAGACAGGAGAATATCTGCCTTTATCCAAACTTTAAAATGGAGCCTACAGCTAGGAGAGCATAGCCACATTCCCGTAGACTGATATAAATCACAAATGACTTCATTTAAGTCCAAATGGAAAGACTGGCCTGAAGAAAGGTTTCTCTTTGAAGACCCATAACTTCTGAGGTCCCTTGAGAGAGCCCAGCAACACCTCAGGCAGCCGAAGGCACTGCTGCATGGGCACATACTTTCTCTGCAAGATACAAAACCTACCTACCTCAGCTCACTTACCCTTCCAGCAGGCACTTTGAAAATATTTTCCTTTGCTGCCTCTCACAGATGCGTCCACCTCCCTACAGAAGCACCCCATCCACAAGCCCTTTCTCACTCTAGAATTTTCTACTCTGCTATTCAGACACCAGTGTGGGGAATTCAACAGGGCAGCCCAGTTTCAGGTCTTCAAGACCTCCAGCATCACTGGTGGGTCTTGTTAGGCATGTGGTGCCTAGTAGATCCTATCAAAACCGCTTTGCTTTTTTCACCCTTATTTCATGAACAACATGAAAAAGCTGAAGTGGCTTCACTGAAAATGCATTTCTACAGCCTCCACGGCCTTCTTCCCAGGAGATTTACAATAAATAACTTCCCCTTGATGAAGAAAGCAATTCTTCCAAACTTCTTATCAGTTGGCTCCTCATCAATGAAGCAAAGGAGAATTTATGCCACAGATGCCATGTAGTCAACAAACAAACCCATTCTGTACTCAAACCCAAAAAACCATGAGCATCAGGTCAGCAAGACCCATGGAATCAAGAAGTCACTTTCAACAAATATTTTCACATTAAAGGATCTGGGAAGAGTCAGAAACTTCAGCCATTTGAACGAATATCCAGTAAAAGCCAAGCAGTTCCTGGTGGTTTTACTGTCTTTGGAAGCTGGACCCTTAGTAAGTCATTGGCATCTCGTGCTTTCTCATATTTTAAGCAGCTCTTTTACAGAAGCTGTTTCCTACATGCTAGTGTGTTTAAGGATCTCCATAACTTTTTGCTTTGGCTGCTCCATCCTCCTCCATTCTGCTTTTTCAGCTTTGACCCAGAAGAGCACAAAAGCCATAACCGCATCAGCCCACATCAAAAAACATCATGTCCCCACAAGAAGAAAGTCAGGATTCAAAGAAATAGACCAAGATCTTTTTGCCTCATATCATTACTCCCTCCTCAGATGGTGAGATCATCTGTGAACAACCAGCACAGGAGTTTGACCCCACTAAGGAATTCTTGACCATCCTGGATTACATACAAGAACCTGAAAGTTTGTTTCCTTCCTGTTTGGTAGGGTGAGATTCCTGCTTCTCTCTGCAAATCCTGTGTCAGCAACATCAACACTGTCCTTCTGCTCTCCCAGCTCACCAGCAGCTGCAGGGATTTAAAGATATGCTCCCTATCTATTTTGTACATGCTCACAGTAGTACATGGACACCATGCCACAGTTTCTTGAGACAAAAGGTCAAATTCCGCAAGTAACCAAAAATCTTCAGCTCTAGCAGAATTTATCTGGAGCCAAAAGCTTCTCCATGCTGTAGGAAGCACTTGAGATGCTGTGGGACAAACCAAGTGACCTATGCCAACAGGAAACTACATCTCAAGAAAGCAATACTGGCAGCTACGCAAACAGCCTTCCTCTTGCAGTGTTCAACTTATGTTTCACATTTACATTAGATTTATACAAAATTAGATTCAGTCCATCACCCATTGTCAGGAGGAGAGCTGTACATGAACTATGATAACAGGACATGGATAAGACATACCCCAAAGCTGGCATGCCTGGGCCAGCTCATTCCAGCACAGGACCAGGAAAGCACAGCCATACTACATTCCTTGCAGGTCTAGGAACAGCAGAGCAATATTCTCCTGATGATCTAGGGATCAACTTGACCTGAGCTGGCCCTGTGCTAAGACAAGCCAGAGTGCTACAACCACCTTCCCACAACCCGAAACCCTGTAGATGTATCTCTGGGACACCAGACGGACTAAGGCTGGTCCAGATGGTCCTGAAGCCAAAGTTTTTATACATGACTTAGTTCTCTACAACTGTGGAAAAACGGACCAGGACTTCCGAGCTTTTGGCTCAAGTGACAAATGACTTCAATCACTGATCACTACCAACATTCACGGAGCACTGCCGAAATGACAGCATCTTCTCTGAATCCTGAGTTAAGCTCTCACTTACTTAGTACATTTTGGCCTACAATAATGGAATTCCACTGTGTATTTTAACTGAATGTATTATTCCTCATTAGCAGTCTCAGGCTGTTAAGTCTTAAGTCTAGCCAAATAGAATGCATTTAGCCCAAAAGTGATGGCATTCCTACAATGAGCAAAATGTTCCATGTCTGTCAGGTAGAGCAGATATATTGAATCCTGCTCCACACGTTGCTGCGATCCAAACCTCTCTGTCTGAGAGACAGTTACCAGGGGGCAAGGTCTGGAAGAGGGTGAAGAACAGGGAAGAAGGGAAGTGACAGGACTCTGAAGAAATGTGTCTCAGTCTACAGTGAAGCCAAGTGCATGTGCATGAGTTCATGTGTGAAGTCAGAGTATATTCAGATAACTCAAACTTCACTAGTGCAGCCAGCATTTTCTCAAGGCTGCCTGTATGCAGTTCTCTAGTTATACCCTGTGAAGCATTCTTCAAGGGCTGCTGTCTTCCTGCCATCCTTCACGAACACAGAGTACCCAGAGAAGCATTTATTTCTACCCACGTGTCAAACAGGCTACCACCTCAAGCTCTCTGCAATCACAGCTCCACCAGGACCATGAACTGTACCTTAAATTAACTTATGAAACAAGCCAGAGAGAACACAGCTTGACTGTTGTATCATAGGGCTAGAAGGAGGGAAGGGGAAAAAAAACCAACAACCAAACCAGTCCACAACTCTTTAAGACAAATGAGTAATTTTATTATGGAAATAGAATCTGAGTAAGACATGCCACACACACGTTCTGCAGCTAGAATCTCTTACAGCTGATGCATCTCTTGGTGATAGGTAAGTCAGAAAATAATTCAGCTCAGCCTTGAAGGGCTGTTGGTGGTAGTGGCTCTGTGATCATAGCAGGCACAAAGCGTGGTAGCAAGCTAGGCAGACTTCAGAAGATATACTGAGTAAATGTGGACTCCCATGAACACAACATGCTTTCAGAGACTCACCAATGTTCAGACTTGAGGATGAGGTTCTGGATGATCAGAGAGACGCCCTGGGCCACCACAGTCCACCAGAGGCTGTCCTCTTCCCAGGACTCCCCTGTTACCAGGCTGCATGTGTAAGTAGGAACATCTCTGCATGAACAGGGGACACTAGGCACTAGGGCAGAAAAAGCTAGCGTACATTGGGAGAGCTATATCCACTTCGACCGAGAGTGACATACAAGTAAATAGCACCCACACCACACCATGCTGTCTTTGTCAGCTCTCATTCTAAGCCCACAAGATTTATCATACTTTAAACGATAATAATGAAGCATTAAATGGCACTGGCATAGATAGGCTTGTTTGGCATTTGCTGGAATACACAGGTTATCTACATAGAAACAACAAGTTCACATACCTGTCAGCTTTAGAGAGTTATACCTTATTGTTCTGCTAACCCCAAGAGCATCTCAAGGTCTCAAGGACTGATGATCAGTGTCAGAACTAACTCTGCCACTTTCTCCTTTCACTTTGGGGTACAGTGGGTAGATACAGCATTCTGGTTGTCACAGGCAGAATGGGAAACCCTGGTTCTACAGCCTGGTTAAGGCTCTTTTGCTCCTATCTTTTGCACTTGAAGAAAGCTGTTCTGCACTAAAGGCAGGGCATACCAAAGATCCTCCAGAAAGGAAGGATCCTGCCATCTCACTGCGCTTGCAGAGTAGGATTCCCTCTGCTCACATTCAAAGTACACATACAGTCATACATCTGCTAAATCACAGCAAGATCCTCTCATACTGCCACAAGTTTTCCATTTCAAGTGGATTAATAATTTGCAGGCAACACACTTTCCTGAGCACGCAGCAAAATCACGACAAAAAGCATATATCATTAACATATTTCCACCGAAATATTACACACATAGATATATCAGGTAAGACAACTAGCCCTTCAAGCAGATCCATGCAAGGAATAAAACACTAAATTATGATTTCTAAACACCATGATAATATTTAGTCACTATGTCAAAAATCTTTCCAAGACATAAGAATGCAAAAGACATACTTTCTTCCCATGAAAAAAACAAACACCTATTTCCCACTCCAGCTGGAAGCTGGAGCTGTCGTGCAGTAATAGGTTCCAAGAGCACAGTCCAAGTCCAAGAAGAAACCTTCATCACCTTTCACCAATATCACCGTGAAGCTTCTCATCTCTCCACACGCCCTCCATGAAGAGGGATCCTCTTTTTGAGCCAGGAGATGGAGCCAAAGAGACATTCCCTACCGTGAAGAAAGAGTGAGATGTCGGGGTAAAGGAGCTGGGATAGAGACCCTCAGTTTCTACTGACAAAGGTGCTGCCCATCCACAGTAATGCTTTAGGATGCAAGAGGCAGCTGCCTAACTCACAAAACAGCTCTAGAAAAGGTAAGACAAGACCCACCTGAGCCAGCAAACACCAGTTATCCTTCTTATTTTACAATTTGAGAATATTATGAAATTAAAAACTTAGGACACGTACATATCTATATCAAACATGCTGACCAGAGACGTCAGGCATCAAAAGTGCTGTCAGTAGAGAGATCAATTAACCCTTCTCATCAGAACTGCTGCTGCTCTACACATTAATGCATGGTACTTCTGAACAGCACTGGGTCCAGTTCAGATTGTGGATGCATTCCTGAAATGTAGAGTTTTGTGAGCTGGGTGGCACAGACAGAGAACTTGCTGTTGTGCAACACAACACTTAAGATGTTTCCCATCTGCACTCCATTTCAAAGCATATTTTACTTGTTAGCTTCACTTAGAAGGTCCCACCAGTTCCGCTGCAAGAGAGGACCCTGCCAAAACAGCAGGGCTGCACAGAAGCATTGAATTTTTATTAACATAGAGTAAATATGAAGTAAGAACAAACTATGCCTATGCCCAACGCGTACGAAACCCACTAAACACCAACTGACTTTTGCTTGCTTGAGGATTAGGAGGTATTTAGAGAACATCACGGCTGAGGCATTCCAACACCACTCTCCTAACTGAAAGCCAGGATTCATTATAGATTTAGAAAGTGATAATTCAGGTCTGTTTTTTGCATCCATTTGGAAGACAATATATTTTCCTCATTAAAAGCCTTCAGTATGCAAGCTTGCCAAGCGAAGCTGCTCTGCAAGGCTTTCTGCAGTGCTTTCATTTTAAAAATCTGGTATTCATGTGTCCTACAGGAAAGCATTTTGTGACATGAGTCGTTAAGATCTTCTCCAAATAACTGTTAAGTGGTTTTGGAGGGAGTGCTCTCCCCACGGGGAACCATACCCTCTTGCCAGACCGTAACTAAAGTTTCTGCCCAACCCTGAGCCAGGAGCCCCCAGCCCAGGATGGGGGACGCTCCGCACGCCTCGCCCCCGCGCAGCCCTTCACTCTGTGGTTGCCCAGCACCGACGCTGGGACTGCGGAGCCGCGGCGGGTCCTGTCGGGCACCCCTGGCACCCACCGCTTGGCCGGACGCCCCTTCTCCCCGGGGCTGCCCGGCAGCCGCAGCGCATTCCCCCTCCCGGGGCTGCCGCGCACCCGACCCCCGCTCCCGCCACCGACATAACTTGGCGCTCTGGCCGCAACGCCCCGCGCACCTCTCCGCGTCTCCCTTCTCTACGCCGGGTTCAGCATCTGGCGGCCACGGCTAATCCCCATCAGCCGCCCCCCCACCCNTAGAGAGTCGTCCCCTACCTCCCCGCCCCGGTGCCCTGTGCCAGCCCCGGCCACACGGCTCTATCTCTTCCCTGCTCCCCGAAGCTCGCATGCACAAACTGTCCCCGCCGGAGGGACGAGCAGGGCAGCCCCTGCTCTGTCTGTCTTACGGGACCTCAACAGCTCGCATCCCATCAAGACCTGCTCCGGACGCGGTATTTTTCCCTTTCTGCATGCTTGCTCCATCCAAACAACGCTCTTCTTGAAATCCATCCTGCATATTTCTTCTCCTTTGAAAACGTTTCCACACAAGGCATCCAAATTAAAATCCCCACTGCTACTTCCACTCAACCAGAGGTTGTTTTCTTCTTTGGAGAGTGGCCTGACGTGCTAAAGCCAAGTGTCTTTATCACAGGCAGTCATTTAACATCTCGTAGCCATTTTTCAGGTATGTGGCAGCCAGTTCCTGACAGGCCTAACAACAGTCAGGTTATACTCAGTATTGCATTTTTTCCTTCTAGAGTCTTAAGCAGACAACTGTGGTCAGAGCTGTCTTTTGATGACAGAAGTTCTGGCTCTGCAACAGGAGCAACCAACTGCTGTAACTATATCTAAAAATTAAATAATAATACTAATTAAAAAAGAATTGCCCAAGGAGCGAGCAGATCAGGCTGTGATCAAGATAGGCAAGGATGAAATTCATCCACTTGAGTCCCATGCCGTATTCAAGGTGTCTCTGAACAGCTTAGCTTTGCTCATAGGAGTCCTGGCTACCCTATACATGAACTGTCCCTCCTGTTTTTCAGGATTTTCAACATGATTTTCAGCCTTCCAGGAGTTCAGAGGGACACAAAAGAGACTCTGAGCTTTTGTTACTTGGAGCAAAATACATAGCCTGGTGTCAGTGCCTTAGCTCCCAAATAGCATAGGTTAGTTAATTGGGTGCCAAAATTGAACACACCCAATAGTTAACATACCTAGAGCTAACCCAAAGGCAAGCTTTCAGTCCTTGGGATGTGCCTCTTACTGGGGCTTAATGCTGCTACCCAGGAAATGCCTCCCTTCCAACTGTGATTCATGGCTGAGGGAAAAAACAAACAAACAAACCTAATTTAAAAAGGGGAGAACAGATTTTGAACACAATGAAAGGAGAATGTAATGGTTACAGCCATACTCTGAGCGGCACAGGGGCTAGGGAGTTCATCACTGGGACAGCAAGTTCAGCAGCCTCTGCTCAAGCATTATATTCTTAGCATTATTTTCGTAGGAAAGTAAATAGTCTCCAGATGGCTCCTGCCTAAGCTCTCTCCATCACCTCTTCTTTTGACTATTCCTCCGTGCAAAAGAGAATCAAAAATTCAGGCCATTCACATGGGAGAAGAGGTTGTCCTGAGTCCTTGCCCTAAAAATTCTTTGTGTTTTGCCAACGACCTGATTATTAGAATAACACGGAAGAGTTCTAGAGGAGGAATCACACCCCGGGATGCCTCCCTTTGTCTCCCTAGCTATTTAGGCTACATTCATAAATCGAAAAAAAGACCACAGGGGTTATCTTGCACAGTTTGCTATGATACTAGAAGTCCAGAATGCTCCATGTAATGTTTATCCTGTGAGCCACAAATTATGACCTAACTTCCTATTTAAATGAAAAGTAAAATGCAAAGTCCTGCCTGGTAAAATACAGGCAGAAGCATCCAGAGGGCATGAGAAGGTACTTACTTTCTCCTCCTGGCTGGCTTGAGGAGGTACAACGGGGAGTGAAATAGCATGGAGAGTCCCCATGGGACAAGGAAACAAATGAGCTGCTCAGGCTCAGGAAAGCCCAAAGTGCCCTAAACAAGAGAACAGAAACAGGCTTTTGGGCATCAGGAAAAGTTCAAAGCTGTTGCGCACTTCCCAGATTGGTTACAACTGTGCAGGGCTTTTTCTAGGACTATTTAGGAGCTGACATCCCATTGACATTTTTGAGAATTTGACATTAAATCAGCTGTTCTTTTGGAAAATATTAATATAATTTAGATATTTTATGCACACATGCAGCTGTGCATTTCAAAGTAATCTGTTGATACAAGCTAAAACAAGATTTGAGTCATATGATTTTTTTTTACAGATAAAGCATTGATTTATAAACACGCAGAGCAAGCCTATCTAAAGAAAATCAGCTTCATACATATGCAAGCAACAATAATTACTTTGAACCATCATTCTCTCCTGCCCCACAGAGACGGATTTCAAATTCCTTTCTAGCTTGAATTGCAGCAGTACAAAATGAAGGATGTAGAAAATTAAGGATGGACTGATGAAACCATTTTTCACAGCAGCCAGAAGAAGGCTGTAGAAAAAGTCAATTTGGCACTTAGCTAATAAAGTTACAGTTGCATCCCATGTCTCTGCACAGGGAAAAAGATATATTCGTTTTGGGGGCTGCCATTATTTTTGATACTTCACTTGTCATTCTTGCACATGGAAATTCTGTATTCACTCTCAGAAAAGTAACAACAAACGCAAATCAGCTGAGAGCCACACTTACACAAACTGAATGTCACTGAAATCAGTTTCACCAATGTGTTAGTATTGAAAGTTAACACTTTAAGGAAGCAACTTAGAGTTCATAAGTCCTAGGTCTGTCCTTGAGTACCTAAAACTGCACTAAATTTAAGCCTTATCTCAGCCATTACACTCGGAACCTGGAAGCACCAGAAACTTTTGTTCTTTACAACAGACACAGACATTTACGCTCTCCCAGCACTGATGTGTCCTAGACACCAGGTGTCTTGACACCCCTGACATACAACACACACAGAAAAAGTCAGTTATATGGTACATACTCCCAAGATCCAAGACTTTTGTAGTCTGATGGGCAGTGAAATCAGTATACAGATTTAAATGAAATTCCTTTGAAAACACAACAAGCATCCAACACAGCATATAACCCAGAACAACAATATGATGTTCCATTTTTTCCTAAAAGTAAACGGCAAACTTCAGAGCTCAGCCAGAAACCACAAAAATGACACAAAAGAGGGTTAACATTGCATAGGAGTCCAGCATGCCAAGACACAGCCAAGGACCACAAAGGCCACATTCTGCTTCCAGCCATGCCAGCGGAAATACAAAAATCCATTCCCTGACCTCTGGGTGAATCTCCCCACAGTTTACATTTAGACCACTAAATTCTCTTAATCTCTGCAAACATCACCTCCAGATAGCCCCATGTCTGCACCACATGCTATTACACTATGAGATGAACACTGCAGAGAAAATCTTCCCCTTATCATTTCTTCTGCACAGCAGAACAAAAAAGCATTTAAAAAAAATTTCTAAGTTTAATAGCTCCAACACACAACTATCGCAATCAACCCTGGAGAACTCAATACCACAGCCCACAGCCAGCATTCCCCCAGAGAAACCCAGGGCTCAACTAGGAGTTACACCCTCACACTTTTATGCTGGCTGCAAACCCACTGCAAGTTCATGGGGTGTACAGAAATATGCCAATGGCCAAAAAATTCCAAACAGCTCCAGGGCTGGCTGAAGAGTCTCCAGCCCTTAATATGTAGTGGGGTTTTATGTACAAATTGCAGGCAGACAGGCCCTTGCAAAAGCTATACTAGAATTATTTGTAAACACTCGCTTATTCCTACAACCATACAAATAGTAGGAAATGATATGTTTTTCAGTTATTCCTGGGGTTCTGATGCCTTGTCCCTGTATGTCAGCAAGCTCTTCTGCTGTGCTCCTTACTTACACAGACTACGGTCAGAGACATTTTCTGCTATTACAGAAGGCAAGATTTCTTAGGCAGAATATGACAAATCATAAGCAGCAGTATTGAGAACTGTTGGGAAATTGAACTTCTCAATTTTATTAATATATCCATTTATCCATAATTATTATTTTTATAGCACTCAAAACACAATCAATAATTTGTAAGGAAAATACGGGCATAGGCTTTTTGTCTTAGATTGTAACTTATCTTAGATTGTAAATTCCTCTGCCAAGGCTAAGTGAAATTTAAAATATGAAAGCTCCCTAGTCTACAAAACAGAAATTTTAAGGAAATCTCTCGAGTGGACTGGTTTGGGCTTTTTGTTTGCTGGAGGTTTCCTTGTGGAGGGGTGTGGTAAGACTTACTGGTGGTAACTCTCTCCAACTGGTCCCCACAAGTCATTTTCTGGAATATGTCTTCCAAAAATAACCATCTAGCCAGAGGTGAAGCTCTATGGCAGCCAGCTGTTTGTGAAACATTGATGTTTAGTAAGCATCCATATTAGAACTGATTTTATGCACTTACAGCTTATTTATAAGCTGATCATATAAAAAAATCAATTATATACGTTAAAAAATTCCCACTTCTAGAGAATATTCTACAAAACTCCAAACTATGATGCAATATATCTGCATTTTATAGCTCTGACCTCTACTTATTCCTTAATTTCTTTATGTGATCGTATAATTTATTTAGAGGTTACTAAAAATCTATAGGGGATAAAACCTTCTCACCCAGCAGTTCTCGTAACTCGCTAAGTATGTACAACCAGAATAAAACAATATCAGTTAGTACTTGCAGCAGAGATTTACAGAGATTTATTAAGTATACTGTATTTAACTTCAAATACAAAGCAGAAAACAGATATAAGGAAATCTACTAGTACTGTTGAAATAAACCAGAGAGTAACAACCAAGAAATCACATGGTCTTAAAGCTATTTGTCTTATCTGCTGCATTCAACACCAGATACAGCTATTAAAATGAAAAATTATCACGCCTTCTTTCACCTCTCTGTCCTTATTTACTGTTTACACCTCTCTTGGTAATGTCTTATGTTTAACTTCAATTTCTGATCACTTATTATATTCACTTCTTCACACTATAAGAAGTGCAGGGCTGCAGGTTTCGGACTCTGCACAGGAACACACATTTGCTCAAAACAATCTGTTATCACTAAGATTATATTTTTCCCTAGGGTGGAAACACTTATCCAAGCTTGGTTTCAGAAATTATAACCTAGGGGTCAAATTTAGAATTTACACTACCTTTTGAAATAAACAAACAAAAAATGTGAAAGGCCAGGTTTTATCCTGCCTTGAATTCAGACTCCAGCAAGACGTCCCTCCACTACACCAAGCCAGACATTTTCTACCAGTTAATCTTTTGGGCACTGAGAGAAAAATACTTCACAAAGATATAATATCTTACATTATGTACTCATTCCTAGGTCTCTATTTATAAGTTCCATTCAGTTTTTTCCACTCTTAACCTTTCTCCCATATTGCACAACTAAGACAAATTTTTTGTTGTTGTTTTAAAGACTATGTTCTGATTTTTCCTTACTCTGTTTGTTCCAAAGGTTACCATTTCACAAACTATCCTACAGACATTTTTACTACCAAGAAATATTTTGACGACAAGAACTATTTTTAACTCCACTAAGCTCCAATGAGTGTAAAATGTTGCATGGGGTACTCAGCAGCCTAAGGGAATGCAGCTATTGACAGCTTTTTTTTTCTTTGCACAAGAACAGCAATCTGAATCTTCTAGCAACAAGACTTTGTACACACAGCACACAATGTACATCTCATTAGAAACATGAGGGGTCAACAGATAGGGGGAAAATGTACTTAAGACCTATTAGCCGCTAGCTACAGGCAGCAGGGTGCTGCTGAGTGTTGGGAGGGCTCTGCACACCTGCCCCTGCCCATCTCTTATACTGGGACTTCCAAATCCACTGGAGAAGATCTATTTGGCCAAGATATCAGCTAGTCCATCAGGACGTTACTGGCAATCTGTTCCAGGATGGTGCCTCCATGTTCTCTCCCTATCATCTCCCACTTCAAATCATTGAATCATTATTGTTGGAAAAGATCTTTGAGATCATCAAGTCCTGCCATGCACCCAACACTACCATCTCACTAAACCATGTCCCGAGGCACCACATCTACAAAGTTTTTAAACGTTTCCAGGAGCAATGATTCCTCTATCTCCCTAGGCAACCTGTTCCAACGGCTGTCAACCCTCTTGGTGAAGAAATTCTTCCTAATACCTAATCTGAACCTCTCCTGGCACAAGTTGAAGCCATTTCCTCTTGTCCTGTCACTTGTTACTTGGGAGATTAAGTGATTTAGCCACGACACAAAATGAGATAACACCACACATCCTAGAAAAAGCACAAAGGATATAAAGATGAGAGAAGGAAGGTCCAGAGGAATGGAAGGCTGATGCTGCTTCCTAGCCCAAGCCACAACCTCAACTGTATGATGATGCTGAGATGGGAGAGCAAGGCCAGTCCTCCACTGATGAAGTAGAAGCACATCCACACTTAAACACACCTCCATAGGAAGAAATGCAAGCTCTGGCATGGTACATTTTCAGAGCAGCCAAGGGAACAGAGCATTTTACTCCTCTGCAAACATCCAACATGATGCTTGGGCACTACTTGCACTGCTAGCACCCCAACTAGCAGGACACTACATGGCAGGTAGACTACACAAGCTCTCTGTTCAGTGGTTAACTGCCCTTCCAGCAAATACACTGCCAGTATGTGCCGGCTCACTAGGATTTCTTATCAAATCAACATTTTTCCCTTCTCTTTAACTACAGAAATAATGTAGGTTACAGCATAGGCTGCTGCCTCCAGCAACCTGTGCTCCACCCTGGAGTCATTTTATATTGCTCTCCCCAGTGTCCTGTACCAGGACTGCAGAGATTGCTCCAAATGTGACTTTCATTTTACGCTAGAATAGCCTCCAATATGCTGTGCTCCGTACCTTGTGATATTCAAAGTGGAAGCCCAGATCTTGTTTGCTTTTTAAACATCAGCAACCATCCTGCATTTTATCTGTGTGTACTTCCGAGCATGTGTCAGAATGTGCCATCCACTCACCACTTATTAATGTTTCAAGAGTCTTCCTTAAAACATACATGAGATTTAGGGAGGATTCTGTTCCAGGAGTCTTCTGACTGTTCTGTGCAGTTGAAGAGAGTGGTTTTATTTCACAGGATGGATTTAATATACAGAAACATACTGCATCTGCTTCCAAATATTTTCTTTCTAAAACTGTTACAAAAAACAGTGCCAAAATGTGCTCATTTCTCTGTAAGGAAGAAACCTAACTTGGATTTCTTGATCCAGATCATCTTAACACCCAGGCTCAATTTTTCTTGCTAAAGCAATCTACAGGCTCCTGCTAATAAAAATTTTATCTACAAAGCTGCTTGCTTGGGCTGGATAGGTCCAGCATGTCTTTGTTATAGGTTCCACATCACCTATCAGTAGCATCTGGTACTGACTTCAGATCTCAGGCATCGTGCTTATGGGCTCTATCAGCAGGATCTCTCTTGGAAGTCATTTTATAGTGGGTTATAGATAATTTGCCTTTTGATTGTACTCAAAGAGAAGGAGTATTATGAGCAATAAATATTCTTATGTGGTTTCAGCCTTTCCTTTGGTAAGGTACCCAGCATTTCTCCCAAGTCAGGAGTAGATTTTGCCATCAATTGAAAGAAAAAATAAAATCCAGCCTCAGTAACTACACAGGAACATTTTCACCAATTTGCACAAGCTAAAGGTTAAAAATTCCAATATGCAGCTGACCTGGAGAAAAATAACTGTATTAGTAAGTTTAAAATTTAAATATTCAATCAAGATGCTTCTCTAGGACACAATTTTCAGACTTTTTTGATGAATGCTGCTGAAAGTGTAGGCAGAAAAACATGACCAAGACAGAAACCTTCAGTCTAACCTCACATTCTCTTTTTTTGTTTCATTACCTGCATGAATTTAGCACTCAGAAGAGTAGTCTGGGGAACCCTAGGAACAGAAGTCCCTGGACAACATGAACAGTATCATAAATTTCCTCCCTGTGTCAATGCCTGAAATGATCCTGTGCTGCCCCTGCACATCTCCCATGGGCTTCCTGAAGGCCATAACGGGGACTGTAAAACAATAGGGACATGTGTGAATTGGGCATGAGAGAGGGTTATGTTTGGGGGTTGGCATAGGGGGATTCCCCCAGCACTACCCGGCTGCAGACAGGAGATGATTTACATGGTTATATTTAAACCTATTTTTCTTTTTCTCACATGCTTATCTTGATACTAATACTGGTTCCTCCTCAGCTCAGTTGCTTCCCAAGGATTCTGCTTATACTTGCAAGGAAGTTTCACCAAATAAAAGTTGCATTAAGAAGGAAACCGATTTCATCCCATTCGCCCTAGCAAAGGCCTAAAGTGGCTCCATTTCCCTCAGTAAACAAACATCTCACATCCAGAGCTGCCCTGCTGGACCTTTGCACAGTTTCAGCTCTAAAAAATAACCTGGTGTGGGTATAGTATGCAAAGTTTTATAAACTGGAGCTATTGCTCCAAGCAGAAAACTGCCAGCTCCAGCAGGCTTCGCTTTGGACCTTCTCACTTCACAGTAAACCTCAGATGCTGTACCTGGAAATCAAACTTCAGCTGCATGTTGGGTGAAACATCATGACCAAAAAAAAAGTTGGGTTGTTTGGTTGGTTTTTTTTTAAAGCCTGCACTAGGCACAGCAAAGGACAGTGTTTTGGCTTCAAGGCCTCAGAAAAACAGAATTAAATTTTTTCCGTTCTGTCATTATTCTAGCAAAACCCTACAGGCAAATGAGTCTCACTTGTTTACACTGATGCCTCTTGGAGACACTTGGGAAGACTGGATAATGGCTAAATTCATAACTAGACAGGAATCTCATAAGCTAGAGCTTATTTGTATTGCTCAAAAGTACTTCTGTGGAAACAGACATTTCAGAGGCTTTTACTCCTTTTGAAGCTGCTCTGGCTTTATAACCCTGCAACAGACAGGCAGGTACCTGGAAAAAAATGCTCTGCAGTAAACCCCAGCATTTAATAAAGTGCTTTTCCCCTGAAGAGCTCAAGCACCTGCAGAAAGTGAGTTGCTATCCTCACCTCTCTGTCACTGGTGCTATGACTTGTCTGCAGTGAGGGGAAAAGGCTTGACCAAGACCCAACACTGCTAATGTCCCCCTGTGCTATCCATTAGGCTGTAAGACCCCAACAGGAGTTAAATACATAACTCCAAGTCATACACAGTTTATGCTAACATAACTTGTAAGTAAATGATTTAAAATAGAAACATGAAGAAGAGAAATGGAAGTTAAAGCAGGCAACTAGCATGAGCTCGCTGCAGAAAGCAATGCAAACTACAAGCAAGTAACAAATGCCACTAATACGTGAGGAAGTTTGCAAACCCTTACAAGTAAATTAAACTGCTCCTTTACATTGAGTTCATGCTGGATTCTCACATCAGCTTACGCCTCAGTACATAGCAAGGTATATGACAGTTTGTAATTTAAAGAAGATCTTGATTTGGCTTCAGCAAGTCATGCAGCATTTCTCTAATGTAGGACATGGCCAGTGGGTCCCAAGTGTGTGGTGCCTATTGAAGAGCCTATAAAAAGGAAGACTATTCTTCCTCATATTCTTTAAAGCTATTATTGACACTATCATTAAATGAGAGAATGTCCTCAAGGCTGGGAAAACTTCAGGGAGTATGAGAGCTGACATCTGGACTTGGGATTGGTTTCCTTCATTATTAGAGCTAGCCGAACTGTTTTAACAGATAATGATATCTAATTTAATTACATATTAGACAAAACACTTTTGATTATCATTCAGCCAGCTAGAATTAATCACTTTCTAAGTCCTTCTTCCATCCTAATTTTTTTTCTGCTCTGTTGCCTTTTACCTCTTTTGTTTTCAAGCCCTTGTGAAACCCACCTCTCTCTAAAGAGATGTTCATTTCTCTATTAACGCGCCTTTTTTTTTTTCTTAATAGTGATAATGCTTAAACTTATTGCCATGTCTTATAATTTGATTCTTGGGTCATCAAAGAAAGCATCTGAGTCACAAAATAATTCTAATAAAGCACTGAGATTCTGCCTTTCTCATGCACTACTTAGAGTCTATTCAAAGGCAGAGCCCTGCAGTAAACCCTCAGTGACTTTGAATTCCACACACCAGACATTAACTTCTGATCCATTTGGCATCTGTACACTTTTTTAAACTATTATTATTTCTTTCTCCACAGCATAACTGGTGGATTATTGAAATTGTTTTATTTTAACCCCATAGTTCAACCTGATGAAATTGGCTAGTCTACTAAATATTTTCTGCTCTGCTGTACATATTGCTTACTTTATGAATGTAGGCAATGATTGAAAAACAGACCAGAGAGGAGACAATTTCTGTATTGCTGGGTCAGATACAGAGTGGCAGGAGGAAATTTCGGAGGCAGAGTTTCCCCATTTCCATGGAGGCTAACAGAAAGCAATTCCACAAAGCCTACAGTGTTATGCTATTGTCAGAGACCTCAGGAATAGTTTTGTTTTTCTGTGCAAGAAAGCTGCACTTCAGACCACTTGCCAGCAAGGACAGCAGACAGAGTGAGCAGGAAGAGTGTCTCCTTTAGTACCTGCCGCCACGCAAGCGTGACATTCCCAGGCCTACCCACATAGGGAGATTCCAGCTCATGGTAAATCAACCTTACACCCACAGCCCCAAGTGTAACTCTTTCCAGCAGAAGGCAAAGAATAAGCCTCTGTGATTAAGCATTAAGCTGTCAGATACTTCAGAGCCAGTGAGATCCAAACACAAGCCCTAAACCAAAGTGATGCTGAATACATGATTCAAACCCATGGAACATGAGAAATGAAACGAAGAATATTTAGTTGCCACTAGTGTATCTAAAAAATTTTCCCAGCAATTTAAAATTTACAAACTCCTTATCATATTTCTGTTAAGACATAGTTAAAAAGGAAGTCCTGCCTGGTCAACAGCAGTAATTAAAAAGCATTTGTCACCTATTTAACTTGCACAGGCTACAGAAGAGCTGTGTCTTCAGATTTTTCTTAGAGATCCTATTACCCAAAAGTAGAGGACAAATCCTGCTTTGCTAGCTAATGCCTGCTGGCTTTGAAGCCAATGCAACTACTGCTCTTTTTATCCACAGTCCCTTGTTTTCAAATAGAGTGCTTTTGGGAATAAGTGTTTTACTTGAATTAATTGCTTTTCCTGTTTGGGAAAAAACACACATCCAGGTTTATTCATTTAGAGAACTTGGCAACTGCAGATTGCCCATTACTTTTTTTGGAAGAGATATTTTACAAAGAATGTTAACCCACAAATTTGATAAACATATGGGATTTGCAAATTAATCCAATAAGGCCATTATGGTGATGCTCCAGAGGACTCCATCAGGAGGGCAAAGGAGACTAATTCTACAAGGATTTCCCTAAAGTCATTTTCGTGTTGGAAGTCAAGAGTAAGTTTCGCTTTTAGTAGTACTGGCTTGAGGGAGGGGATGAAGAGAATGAAAATAAAAAAGAAGTTTGTACCCATGTAAGTCTGTTTCAAATGACACATCTAAACTTTGAAGAAAACAAAACCACTGTTATCCATATTTGCCATTTTTTACACTATAGGGACTAAAAATAGGAGACAATATCCCTCAAGTTCAATTATTTATGTCCAGTACTAATTTTAGTGGCTGTTTGTGTGGGCAATTAATTTGAAAATTGAGCTGTCACTAATGTCCATCAAACATGCAATATAGTTAATGAATTTGGGAATACCTAAATTCTTAAGATAAATCAATAGCAACACAACTCCCTTCTGTTTCCTAGGTCTATGGGCCCCTTAGACTTGGTATTTTAAATTGATCCTCCACACTGAAGTTCTAGCTACCAACATAAACTACAGCAACTGGCAACTTCATTCTCAGAGGACTGGAGTACAATCTTTTTTATATGAATTTAAACAAGGAGTAGCTGCTGAAAGTCTTTGAAACTGCACAGGTGTAAGAATGAGTCAGGACTTCATGACTCCCCATTCCAACAGAGGCAAATCAGCCCAAAATCCACAACATATTTCTGTGCTCTTTCAAGGGACTAGCTACTGCACTGAACAAACCCAATAAACAAATAGAGTAATTATATTATGTACATATATATCCTAAAAAGCTTGCAGAAAAAATACTTTTCACTGCTGTCTTATGAATCCTTGGACAAGACTGGCTAAATTCCCAGCTGACACAACCCAAAAATTGCTTAAAATATTTATATGACATTGCCCTCTAGAGGAAACTGAGAAAAATCCATGTTTCAGTATAACTTTTCCACAGATGAAAACATGAAAAGTTGTTTTCAGCAGAACAACTAGTGTCTTTGTTAGAAACCATCTTCAGTGAGAGCATCACACAGTGGTTTACCTCCATTTATCAGACATGTGTTTTCAAGTAGGAATTCCTCTGCTTCTAGTGCATCTTCCTCATCTGGGCTCTGTGTTCAGACAAGTGGTACTACCAAGTTTACTGGATACCACATATCTGTGTTTTTCTCTTTTCTACTAGAACCAAAGTAGCCCAGGTTGTGAAAAATTGACAAGCACTTCAAGACCTGATGATCTTAGGTCTCTTCCAACCTTAATGATTCTGTGATTCTGTAATTCCTCAGTTATCATGGCACAAAGATCCACTGGTCAATGTGTGTGAGGATGAGAAGGATATTACTGACTTTTGTTTCATCAAGTAACTACTTTGCTAGCCTGAACTCATTCCAATGATCAAGCAACAGACTAGGAGAACAGAATCAAAATTACTGTTCTATTAATCAATTCTTTGTTTTTCCAGGTGTTTGGTTTTGGGTTTGTTTTTCAGAAGATCATCTAGTTATCTATAATACCTTCTATGGAGAAAAGAAAAAAGCAGGCTTTGTCCCCTTAAACAGTAGAAAAGAGTCTTAGGCATCAGCAAGAACAATAATCTCCTTCAGTCCTATTTCAACAATTCTTGCATTTTGAAAAGGCTTGAATCTATTTTTTATTTACTACTAGTTTCTCACAGTAAAGAGCCTCCAGTCTGACTGGGCTTCCTGACTCTTGGATGTTGCAAGGTGAAGTTTACTGCTAATAATCACATTTGCTCTGCTCTTATCCTGTCTCAATAGTTACAAGTCTTCCTGAGCTGCCTCAAACCTTCTGGCAGTGCCCGGCAACTTATCTTTTAATTGGTACTGGTCTGTTAAAAGTGTTTCCCTTTGGAGGCCCAGAGGATCTTGCTGAGTGTCATACATTTTATCCAGAGAAAGCAGCAAGAATGGTGAATGATGCTTCAGAGTCTGCAATTGATGCTTAAGCCTTCCCACCTTAGCCCACATCTGATAGAAGATACAGAAAAATAAGTTTCAAGGAGCATGTGATAATGCTCAGAGCTGGAGGCAAGTGTCGTATCAGATAAGAAAAGCAATGAGTTTTCCATGGAAAAAGAAAAGGCCGCCCCCAAAGCTGTCCACCACAGCAGCTTGCTGTGGAGTTACATAAGTTCCTCTCTGCTGTTCACACTTATGTTTCTTACTTTTACCCTCTTAACTATGTCTGTAGATGGCAGGTTCATGCTGACAAGCCATCTCTCTCAGGCTGATGTTGAGCATAGCCTCTGCCTGTGGAACTGTCTCCCGTACATCATCTTTCAATTCTCACTGCCTCTGTCCTTTCCAAGCCAGGCCTGATTCCCAGAAACAGGGGATAAGTGGGTTTTACGCTGCTGCCACCATTAACACCTTTAGCTCTGAGGGGTCATAACTCAGTCCTAGCAGATCCTCTAGGACAGCAACCATCACACCCAAAGGTACGTGAGGTTGGCAAGATGATATGATCATCACCTCCTTTCCAGGGCAGCCCTGAAACCCTTCTGAGAATGGGAATGCTGCTTGCTTAGTCCAATGCCACAAGAAAAAAGCATCCCAGTATAGGCTGGAGAAGCTGTGCTTTTCCAAGGCTCATAGCACATCAGCCAGTATGGGTGGGAAAGGACAAACTGCCATGTATCTCATTGCAACCCAGGAACCTGGCTGTGGTTGCTGCCTCCTCCTGCAGCAACTTGGCTCCTTTCTCAGTCTTTAGCCCACAACCTGCTTTGTGCAAAACATTGGAGTCCCAGAATATGAAGACAAATTCACATTTACATATTGTAAGATACACTGTGAATGATATACAGCACATTGCAAATTGGTGTGTAATGGCAGTATTATAGAAAGATCAAGAATAATGGGCACAAAATGTTTTTTAACACTATTTTTAATTATTGATGGCTAAAATATTGTTCTGTGCTAGCAAATGCATTTCTGGAGAAGCTGTGAAAAATGCTGCTGTGGTTGAAGGCCTCACTTGCTTCTTGGCCAGATAGTGGAAAAAATGACCCTATTTTGTGCATTCCAGCGATTTGCCAATTAGTTAAGTTCTGCTGCATCTTGACTGTGTTCCCAGATGACCTGAAAGCATGAGATGCTTGCTGCGTGCAAGGCTGAAAATCCCACTCAGGATGAAAAAGGGCTCTTGCTGGCACTTTGGCATCAGAGATAAATGACGAGGCATGAGGTAGATTCACCAAACCATGCTGTTCCCATAGTAGATGAGCAGAAAGGGCAAAGCTCCATCCCAAACAGTGGGCTTGTTCTCTTGTAATCACAGCACAGTCAGAACAGTAAATTAAATGGAGATGCAGAGCCATACATTTGGCAAAAAAATTAGTCTTCTAACCAGAGCTTTCACAGCTCAGCGGAACACAACTCTGCTCTGGTGAGACCTCATCTGGAGCAGTGTGTTCACCTCTGCTGCCCCTCCAGCATAAGAAAGACATGGATCTACTCAACTGGGTCCAGAGGAGGGCTACAAAAGTGATAAGAGGGCTGGGGCACCTCCCCTATGAAGACAGGTTGAAATAGTTTTGGTTGTTCAGCCTGGAGAAGACAAGGCTCCAGGGGGACTTTATGGGGACCTTCCAGTACTTAAAGGGGGCTAACAGGAAAGATGGGGAGGAGCTCTCTATCAGGCAGTGTAGTGACAGGACAACGGGTAATGGTTTTAAACTGAAAGAGGCTATGTTTAGATTGGATAGTAGGAGGAAATTCTTTACAGTGAGGGTGGTGAGACTCTGGAACTCTGGTTGCCCAGAGAAGTTGTGAATGCCTCATCCCTGGCAGTGTTCAAAAGCAGGCTGGATGAGGTTTTGAGTAATCTGGTCTAGTGGAAGTAGTCACTGCCCATGTCAGGGGTGTTGGAACTAGATAGATGATCTTTAAGGTCTCTTCCAACCAAAACCATTCTACAATTCTATGAAAAGAGAAGCACACACAAAACAGTTCAAGACAAACCCTTATAACCTCTGAAGGCAGCACCATCAACCTCTGTCAAAGTCTTTTCAAGCCTGATGCAATCCCTCTGAGAAGAAAGTGTGTAGTCACAGGGCTGGGGAGGATTTGCTGCAGGTGACCCTGGGGATGTTGCCCAATTATATATGTATCCCTTCTGGGAATCACACTTTCTACTGAGAGATGCCAGCTCTGTTGTTCAGTGGCAACACTGTGAAGAAGGCAACAACAAGGATATTGCTCCCAAAATTTTGGGACAAACATGCAAACACACATTGGATATGAATTATTTAGATCAGTGTGAGTCTTTCCATCATAGAATCATAGAATCATAGAATCACAGAATGGTTAGGGTTGGAAGGGACCTCTGGAGGTCATCTAGTCCAACACCCCTGCACTGGGCAGGGACATCCCCAACTAGATCAGCTTGCCCAGAGCCCTGTCAAGCCTCGCCTTGAATGCCTCCAGGGATGGGGCCTCAACCACCTCCCTGGGCAACCTGGTCCAGTATTCCACCACCCTTGTGGTGAGGAACTTCTTCCTAATGTCCAATTTAAATCTACTCCTCTCCAGTTTAAAAACATTGCCCCTTGTCCTTTCATTCCAGGCCTTTGCAAACAGGCCCTCTCCAGCCTTCTTGTAAGTTCCCTTTAAGTACTGGAAAGTCACTATTAGGTCCCCCCGAAGTCTTCTCTTCTCCAGGCTGAACAATCCCAGCTCACTCAGCCTGTCCTCATAGCAGAGGTGTTCCAGCCCCCTGATCAT